>PVKB01000345.1:301720-642926 GCA_004027205.1 Ctenodactylus gundi
GAGAGAGAGAGAGAGAGAGAGAGAGAGAGAGAGAGAGAGAGAGAGAGAGAGAGAGAGAACTGGAGAACTGGATGGGTAATGGGACCAACTCATTGGCAGGCAAAGCGAGAAGCTGCAACGGACCCATCAAAGATTGTTATTGTACTGATGACCTGCTTTATGGTGCCTGTTCACTGGGTAACTGACTGTTTCTTAGTGTGGGAGGTTCAGAAGTGTTGGGGGCCAATGAAGCAGGCCGTTTAAGAAGGAGCTGAATTGTGACAGCCAGTGCCAATGAATGGGAAGGAGTGAGGTTAAGAGACGTTGCAGAGATATAATGATGAGATTTAAAGACCAATTCAGCAAGAGGAATAGGAAAGAAGAAGTCAGAAATATCTGCACTTGTTACCCCGAGGGACAAAGATAAAGTGAGGCTGTGAACAAACAGAAGGAACCCTGCAGGGATGGAGGCTCCGGAGAGGAAGCTGAGGCTGTTCTGGATACTGCGGAGCCTGCAGGTCTGAGGAGCGTGGAGCTGTCCAGCAGATCTCTGTGCAGTAGCCCGCAGCTCCCAGAAAGCAGAGGGAAGCCGTAGTACTTGAGAGGCACAGAGGTCTGCACCCAACCCGGGTGAAGCCCGTGTGCTCCCCTTCTCATAGAGGAGGGCTCATGAATGGTTTGAGCAGAGGGGAGTTAGGCAGTCCAGGCAGTCAGAGTGGGGATTGTCACTACCATTTTCCACGTAAAACAATGAGTCTTGGCCAGTTGAAATTTCCTGTGTCCAGGTTTCAGCTAGTAACACAGGAGCAGTAGGTAGAAAAGACTCCACACTTCTACAATCTTTCAGGGGTCTAAGCCTGGAGGCGCAGAATCCAACTGGATCTGTCCCACCCTCCTAGCACTCAACCCAGTGCCTTTCCCTGCCTCCTTCCTTCAGGGAAGATTCCATGCTGAAGGCCTTACCTTGCCTTCAGCCTGATTCTCTACCCCCCACTGTCTTTTTCTTTCTTTCTTTCTGTCTTTCTTTCTTTCTTTCTTTCTTTCTTTCTTTCTTTCTTTCCTTCTTTCTTTTTTTGGAAAATTATGTTAGACTGTTTCCACAGGAAGGGAATTAGGTCTGGACTCCTCAGATGGGTAGCTTGGGGCAACTCCCTGGTTTTTAGAAGTGTTTCAATAAAAACAACTGGACTAGTCTTAATTCTCTTCTTTTTCCCCAGGCCAGGCATGTCTGCATGTCTTATCCCTCTGTTCTTTCTATTCTCATTATTTTCTTTGAAATTTTATTAATTACTGCATTTTAAATATCTGACTTATTGACTTCCTGTGAGTATATTATTTCCCTAAAGGCTAATTGCAGACCTTGATGCCTGGTTAATATTGATCAGTTCCACTTAAGACTCGGGCCCATCTGCAGCCCTGCTCTCCCTCCACCGCCTCTCCATCCCGAGTGCCAGACTTGGCAGCACAACGTTAGGAAGGAGCATCTCAGCACCAGTAGAGAAGAGTCCCCGTGGTGACAACACCCTTGTGTCGAGCCGAAGGGCACAGCAGCACCAAGTTTGGCATCAGTCACCAGCTCTGCCACTTAGAACTGGTTCATCTGCTTTCCCACCTGTAAAAGAGGCTGATAAGAAGCATTGGCCTTGTAAATTTGCTCGGAGAATTAAGATAACTCCAGTGTGATGTTGAGCATCGTCTGTCCACACTGAGTGCTCATTAGATGTTAGCTCTGTGCACTCACTTTCTGAGATAAATGTGCCTTGGATTGGGGAAATGCTAATCGACGGACTTTTCTTTGCTAGTTTATCTTTACACCAGGAAAACATTCGGAAGTGGAGTGTCCTCCCTCTGCTAACATTCTAAATCCCAGGGATGTTAGCGCCAGTGTTCAGGACGCGAGTGACAAAGAATGGACAACTTTGCTTGTGTTCCGTTTGGTGACAGAAGGCCTCGTTTGCCTGGTGGAGGGGCACTGTGGACATTACCAGGGAGGGAGAGACGAGTCACGGTAGAGGCAACATCGGAGGTTTTCTTTTGTTCTATCGTGGGGCAGTGACTTGCAGCAGAGTCATTTCACGGTTAGGGTAAAGGTGGGGGCACCAATAGATGCACCCAGAAAGTCTAGGTCCCAGCATGACGTAGCGAAGAAAGCTCTGCTGGTAGAGTCCCAAGACCCAAACTCGGGTCCTTTTGCTGTCTTAGGATGTGTGTGTCACTTTGAAAAAGACACTTTACTATGCCTAGCCTCAGCTTTCTCTTCCATAACATGGGAATTATAAAGCCCTCTCTGACATGGCTTTGGGTTGCTCAATGACATCATATTAAAATGTTTTATCTGTTTTTCCAAAGCCGAACCTGTCGGGCCTATTACCTTCATTATAAAGCCATCACTTTCTTTCGCAATTTCTGCTACCTTCTGGGTTTCGGAAATGACTTGCGGCCGACACAAAGGTGTTTTTGGAGCCGGTGGGTTCCTGAGATAGAGGCTCAGCCTTAGAGACCCAGAGTGAAATGAACAGGTGACAGGACTGTCCCAGAGCCGTGGTTTGCAAACTTTTCGCATGCCTCAGAAGGCTGGGCCCCGTCCCCAGAGTTTCTGTTGGTGCACGTCTGTGTGGGGGCTGCGAACTGGCAGGTCCAACACGTTCCCTGCTGACTCCGGGGCTGCCGGCCGAGTGCTGCGCCTAGGGCAAGCGGGGAGCCGGCCTTCTGGAGCAGAAGCAGGCCGTGTGAGGACCCACGTGGGCAAGGAGACTTGGAAGGAACCCCGGGAAAGAGGCTGAAAAATAGGGTTGAGCAGGCAGAACAAAGGGGAAAGCCTCATTCCTCCACAGATGCAGGTGGGGGGGGTTGCTAGGTGATGGGTGAGGGAGAGAGGTGAGTTGCCGCTGTAGGAAAGCCAGGTGAGAGGCAGGAGCGCAGGGCTGGAAATGTGCACGTTCGGGAGGCGGAGGAGGTGGAAATTTCTCATTAGGAAGCGGGGAGCTGGGAGGTTGGCACCGTGGGGGTGGGGTGGAAGTGGGCCGGGGGAGAGAGGCTTCTGCAGAGTAAGGGGACGCCTGCGACGGGCGGAGAGGGATAATTCCGGGCTCTGTCATTCGGCCTGGTCGGGCAGCACAATAGGAGCTGGGAGGAGGGGGTGGAATTTAGAGTGTGACCTGCCCTAGCTCTCCTGCTCTCTGCATTCAGCGCATCACATCGCACCCAGCAAGACAGCCCCCTCCTCCCGGCTCATTAGGAGATTTGATTCGGCTTGTCCCCCGCTGTCAGCAGCTGTCTGGGGCAAGATCTTTCTGCTCCCTGCTCCCTGGGCGCCAACCAGCCCTCAGCCAGGGCAGGGCTCATTAGAAGGGCCCCGGACACTTGCTTTTCAGCTCCTCGGTGGCCCGAAAGAGTTAATACTGACTCTTCGCCGGGTGCGGAGAGAGGCAGCCGTGGGCTGAGAGGACTCGTCCCTGCGCTGCGGCAGCCACAGGAGCGCCAGGTTAGCGAGGCTGAGGAGGAAGGCGCGGGCGGCCTGCCAGCGCTGCCCAGGGCATCTCCTGCGGAGGACGGGCAGGAGTGCGGACGGTGCCCGGAGCGGAGCCGCAGCCCCGGCTGGGCTGCTCCACTGCTCACCGGATGTGACAAGCGGAGGGGGCGCCTCCAGCGGCCCCGGCTGCCTGGCCCGAGTGGTGGGAGGTGTGCTGTGTGTGCACGCGCGTGTGCGTGAGCTGATGTGTCCGTGCGAACATGCCTTTCCCCGCCAGGGATTCCACTGCTAACAGAGAGCTCTACTCTCTCCTCAGAGCTCCCGGCCCCGCAGCCCCTCTGCGCACCCGCTGGCGCCGACCTGCAGGCCACGAGGACCGGCCAGCCGCGGTGAGTGTTGCCTCTGCGCGGCCCTCGCCCCTCCGGGGGCGCCGGTGGCATTGTCCGTATTGAATTAACCTGCTTCTTCATGCATATTGACGTCTCTCTCCCTCTTCTTAAATCTTTGCTGTTTGCGTTTGGCCTTTGTGTTTCCCCGGAGTTCCCTCTTTCCCCGCGATGTCCCACCTGTCTTCCTGAGTCACCTGTGACTTAGCGCCCATTTAGGAGGGTACATGCACTGGGGTTCAGTCACGTCGTTGAATGTCCTGGGCTCTGAGTAGCCTCTAATTCTGTCCCCCATGAGTCTGGGCCCAGCGGGTTGAGCGCTCCCAAGCTCTGGCATGGACAGGCAGCCAGGCAGAGTGTCTCGCTGCTTCTCCCTTGGTGACGTCCAGGCTGAGCTCCTCTAAGACACGGGGGTCTGAGAAGCCGTGCGGGCTTTGGAAGGGAGACATGCAGGCACCCAAGCCCGCGCGAGCTCGCTGTGGAAACGGGGCGAGTGACGGGCAGGGACACAGGCTGAGGGGCCCCCTCCCCGAATGACCTTGTGGTGAGTGTGGGTAGTAGTCTGTCGTTTTGCTTAGATGTGGGGGAGTGAGGTCCCCGGCGTGGGCGCACTGCCTCCGGAGTATTTCCCACAAGCAAGAGGAACTGAGGCTAAGGTGCCCCAAGCCGGTTTTGAGAGACCCTTGCGGTCGGAGAGGGCTTTGATTTTCTGACTTCTGGGCAAGCAGGTAAGCCCAATTAGGACAATGAGGAAATGCCTCTGTTGTCAGGGAACACAGACGTGGGGATGAGCCTTTACGTAAAACCTAAGGTTTTTTTTTTCTTTAGTTTTAACAAAGCACTCATTTTAATTATGGTATTATTGGAAAGCAGTTTTTAAAAAGTATCTGCGAACTGTTCAGGGTAATACCAAAATAATTTAAATGGCTGTAGCTCACATAGGAGCCTTATCTGTCTAAATTAGGTTTCCTTTAAAATGGATTCTATGTTTGGTGTCAGAGTTCCCCAGGGGAATCCTTTATGGATAGGCTGCTCTCCTGTGTTTTCTTCTTATCCGTTCTCTTTTGTGGGAACAAAGGGTCTGAACCACTGAGAACGGGACCCTCAGGAGCAAGACACCATAACTCAACCTCAATATCCCTTTCCCCCACCCCCATGTCCTCCCTGCTTTGGGTCAAGAATGGGCCAATCCCGAGGCCAGGAAAGGTCACGTAACCTCCATGTGGGTGAGAAAAAGCAATTTGCATATTCATCTCTTGAGCCAGTGCCTGGGACCCCTGCAAAGAAGCAGGACCCTGTGGAGAGGGTTCTGAACAAGCCTCCTTGGAGTCACTCCAACCTCTGTCCCACCGCCACCTTCCTAAGTCTCACACACACTTACCTGGGGCAAGTGCCCTCGGAGGGAGACGAGAACCAGAGCAGAAGCCACTCTAGGTATTTTGGAGCAAGGACTGGCCCCTCCCTCAGCCCTTCCCAGCTGGTCACTTGGGCCCCATTCTAGTAAGAGAAAGAGAACACTAATTTTTGGTTTGTCAGACCCAAGCCTCCCTTGGGGCACATGTCCCAATTTCTGTGGGTGGCCAGTGCTTGGGGAAGTAGGAACTCCTGACCAACAGGCAGCAATGAGAAGCCACCCAGCTATTTGCTCTTCTCTGTCCTTGGCTGGTCACTCGTGCTGAGACAAGTGGACGCTTGTGGGGGCTGGGGTGTTTATGTGCGGGGAGGCTCTCTGCTGGTGGAGAGACATCTGAAAGATCTATTGTGCAGTCAGATGAGAGGGGGTGACCCCTGTTACAGCAGATTCTTTGATTTTAGGTGAGAGGACGTGAAAGGGTAAAATCTCGCAGTCCTTTTTCCTGCCCTGACGTCCCTGCAAACCAGCCCAAGGGGTAGCCGTAAGCGGATGCCTGTATGGCTGCCTTACTGATGCCACGCAGGTAATGGACCCATGACCTGTTTCCTTGTCTCTGGCCCTCTCCTCTTTTCTTCACTTTTTTCCCTCTGCTGCTGTATGAGCGAGACCCAAGCCTTAAGCCCCTGGGCGGTCCACATGCCCCTGTCCACCAAGGCCTCCAGTGTGGACAGCGCTGTTTCTGTCTGTGTGCTTCTTGCAAAGTTGTGGCTTTGCAAGCAGGGCCTGCCTTAGCTCTGTGCCCTCCTGCCTACTGGCGGGACCTCTTGGTGATGATTACCGCTGATATGAGGGACTGTGCATGAGCTTGTGTGGGTTCATTCAGGACCTCTATGAGTGCCTAGGACAGGGGCTATAGAGAGAAAGTTGAGGAAGAAAGGCCTGATTACTTTTCTTGATACACAGACTTAACGTTACTCTTGCTTTCAGTCCCATGATTTCAGACCCAGCTAAGATTACAACTTAGGTCTCTGCTAGAAAGATGGGTAAAAAAATGTCCTAAAGAATATTTGGTTGAGGACTTTTGCAAAGTGGGAGAATCCCAGTTGTCTTGGTAACAAATAACACCTTTCCGCTGTCCCGCTATACCTTTGTAAATGGCTCGTGTAGATCTGTTGCTTTGTGAGAGTTCTCTAAATTGCTCTTTTGCGGCAGTAACCCCACTGTCTCATGATAAGTGATTGTAAGGCCTTGGGGAGTGAACCGCTCACTGGAAGTTACGTTCCTGCCCTTGTGTGGACTAAGCAGGACCTTGACTTGGATTCACAGAATGTGATGATGACTCAGGGCCTATAGTCAGTTGCTCCCGTGGCCTGGAGTTGGTCACCTGTGATTTATAACAATGAATGGGCCCAGAAGATGCTGCTGTCTTGGGAGAGAGAAATAGCTGGAGCAGTGTTTTGAAATGCATGAAATAGATGCTTCACAGGGCAGGCTGTGAAGAGAGGTATAGGCCAGTTTTCTGCAGGAGAGAAGTTATTTCTGGAAACCTGGCTGTTCCACCCTAAGAGGCTCCTCAGAGATGTGCCGTGGAATATAAATGTCCACTCCTGCCAGACGTAATGTCAACACAGGAGCCACCGTTAGATAAGATTTCTGTGAACAAAGACAATTACCAGGATGCAGGATGAAAATCTATTTGAAGTAAAAGAAAGCTATTGAATGGAATGACCTCTGAGGTCTCCTCCCTACCCTAAGATTTGTGAAAAAGAGAAAAAGGGAAGCTGAGCTGGAAGGACTTGCTTTTCAGCCTGGAGAATGGCATCGTCTAGAACTATTTCCATGGCAAATTGCTACCAATGTTCACGTGGCAGTTCCCTCTTGTATGTCAGTCTGAAGTCCTGATCTAATTATACCAAACTCTTTTCACTTACCTTTGCCCCCAACATGCGGGGTTATCGTGATTAAAGGTCAGGGCTCAACAAACTTATTCTATTGAAGGCCAGAGACTGAACAGCTTCAGCTTTGTGGGCAATATAGTCTGTGTTGCATGCAACTACTTGGCTTTGCCCTCGTCGCTGAAAGCAGCTTTAGACAGAGCATGAACAAATGGTGTTGTGTTCCGATAAAACTTTATGCGCACAAACGGGCGCCTCGCAGGGAGGCAGTTTGCCAATCCCTAGTTACAGGTAAATTGGGTCCACTGTTGGAACCGGAAAGAGATACTTGTGTGACCTCTTACTGGATCTGATTATTATGTAAAGTAGTATGAGAAATTACTTAAATATGCTTATTGAGATAAGCCGAAGAAGAGTTTAGTTAAGCAAGTATAGGAACTGACAAAGGGGACGCTGGTCCTTAGCTGTGGATTGTGTCTACTGCAGCGCTTCTTCCCTGGAGGCGTCACCCTCGCTGGTCTGAGCCATTCATGCCTGCGCCCACTGGGTGGGACACGTGGAGAAACCTGCGTGGGGTTGCCGGCCTCAAAGCCCCATACTCCACCTGTGCTCTCCCTCTGATACATGCCCTGCACTTGGTGGCCCCCCCACCCTCAGAACGAGCGTGGCTTTGGGGCTTCGCCATTGGAAGCTGCTGCTCCTCTGCCCTCCTTGGGCGTCAGCATGGTACTGATTGTTGTTTAGTCACTCTGTATTTCCTCTCCCGATAGAGAGCCTAATGTAAAAATTCTTCCACGCTAATGACCTTCATTGACTTACCATCGACATGCGGTGTCAGCTTTAAAAATCATTCAGACCTCTAGGGGCAGCGCTGGGGACCTATTACTCTTCCAGGAGCCATTGTAAGGAGCGGTGTATCCCTTGAGTCTCTAGGTGTCCTCTGCCTGTTTGTAGGTTCCTCGGGGCCACCTGGGGTGGGGCTGGGGGCAGCCCTGGCTTCTGCAGCGGCAGTTTCAGGGCTCTTCCCAGTGCTGACAGTTATGATCATGACAGTTCTCGTCCTGTGCTTGTTGCAGGAACAAAGGGATGAGGACTCGACTGGGATGCCTGTCTCACAAGTCAGACTCGTGTAGTGATTTCACAGCTATCCTTCCTGACAAACCCAACCGTGCCCTCAAGTGAGTAGTATGACCCGCCTCATGGTCCTGGGATGCCCGCCATGAGGGTGTGCAAACCATGCTTCTCTAGTAAGTGGCTGACACGGTGAGCCGTAGCACAGCACGTTCCCGCCGCTGGCAGTTCCTTTGATACACCTAATGTGCGCGAGGTCAGAGAGGGCGCCCTCCTTTTCGTCCCAGGAAAGCCATATCACCCACTACTCAGATAGTTGTGGGTGGTGAAGGGTAGTGCTTGTTCCACCTAGTTGTCAATCTGAGCTCTCAATTTGAAAACAAACACTCAAACCCACTCTAACAATATGCTTGCATTCAGATAATCTGGGTTCAGCACCTATTCTGTGCAGGCACTATATTAAATGATGTCACTGGCATTACCTCATCTCACCCTTACCCAGCTTTGTAATGGGCATTGCTATCTCCGTGCAGAGGTGACAAGATCAAGGTGACAGCGAGCGATGGAGTCATGAGCTGAGCCAGCTTTTCCACTTTTAAGACCAGTTGATATTTTTTTAGATCAAACCACAACATAGTTTTGTTGGACTGGAAGTCGATATCCTGAATTCCCACCTGGAGGTTTTTCCCATAGTTACTAAAGAATGTAAAATTTACAGCACAAAAATCGCAGGCATCCAGGTGCGGTCTGCATCTGCCCTCTGTTGTTCCAACTTGTTCTTCTCAGCAAAGAGTGGTGGTTGAGGAGGAGGAAGGGGAGGAGGCGGTGGAGGAGAAGGAGGTCACTTCAAAAATACTCAAGAACCACGTTTCTTCTTTCCTAGGAGATTATCCACTGAGGAAGCTACGAGGTGGGCAGATTCCTTTGATGTGCTTCTCTCTCATAAGTGTAAGTAGAATTCAGGTCACATCATGCAGCAAATCATCCATTTAGTAAAATGACACACCAAATGCCTCCCAGGCTCCAGGTACCAAGCTGGTTGTCCCAGATGCCCATGGTCCTGCCTTCACAGAGTCCTGCACAGAGAAGCAAAGAGATAAGAAAATGGAGGATTTAATTCCAGTGGTACAAGGGCTCTCCTGTCTTTTATTCTGGGTTCAAGGTATGGTCCCAAGATCGTATCATGTCCTCAGCAACTTCAGCCAGAGGAAGTTTTGCACAGGGGTTTGGAATGGTGGGATCAGTTGGTCAATGAGTCCACCAACTGATTTTTAGTCGCGTGCATGTTACTTTCTTGAGTCGACAGGCTCCAATTGTTTTATTGCTTCTCGTAATGGGCATCACTAACTCAGCTGCCTTGAGTCCAGTTTCTGACCAGCACATGACTTCTGCTTTCCCTGTCTTCTATCTTCTCCTTCCTCAGCTGTACACCCTATAAAGGCAGAAAGAATTGTGCATGCTGAGGTGCAGGGAGAGCCATTTGTCATCAGTCACACTTTCCAGTTCTTTCTTTTTTCCTTTTGTGAACAAGTCCAAATTTGTTGGGTTTTGAAATCCCAGTAGCACTCAGTGCATGGAAGAGGCAGAGCAGGGGTGGGAGGAGAGAGGGGGTGTTATGAAGAGACAGGAGGTTTCAGACAGACATTCGTGTTCCTCTTAAATACGTCACAGCATTGTTGGAAGCCTTAGCTGATCTGGGAGCAGAGGTGCTGCTTGAAGTGGTGTCTTCATTTATTTGGGAATCTTGGTTTGATACAATTAAGTAACATGCACTGGGTAAAGGAAGGCAGGCCTGGGCCCTTAAATATGACCTCGCTCAGTCACTGTGTGGTTGGTGGTTTGATAGAGTTCCTTAGTCTTCAGAAGATGTTCTTAAGAGTGATTTAGCTTTCAACTTTTTGATCAGTTGCCTCCAGCTCTGTCCCTGATTCCTAACACACTAATAAATGATTTTCAAAATACAATGCAAAACCCAAGAATAAGCACATGTTATAGCAAGTCATTTTGTGAGGCAAATAGTTATTTTAGAATTCCACGGGTTGTACTTCAACGAGAAAATAAAGCAGTGTAGACAATAGCTTCTATAACGTGTGACCATACCCCAAACAGCAAACTCATGCGGCGGGTTTGTGAAGGTAATGGCGTATGGATGATGGGTGGTATTTAGGATCTGATGGTATTGCTTTGTGGGATGAGGCTATTCTGACAATTTTTCTGGAATCACACTCTGTTAAATAAGTGCCACTACCAATTTATGCTTTCTTTTCTGGATGGATTTGGTTCAAGGTCATCTTGAAGTTTGATTTCTATTTCGGCCTCACAGCTGATTCACCTAGTCTAAGTCCCTGAGGCTGTTTCCTCATTCTAAAATGGGGTTAGACATTCTTGCTTGCTACCTGTCACCTGCCCGTGAGACATTTGGTAGGTGGACGGTTCGACGACTCTGAGATCTCTGCTCCAAGACGTACTGTAAGGTTATGGCAGCATTTAAAAATGATGTTTTTAATTTATAAAATGTAAAATAAGCATGCCTTGAGAATCAGGTTTTAACTTTTGTAGTCAGTGGCTCATATTAAGCCATGAAAAGGAGAAGATATTAGTGGTTGAGGGCTTAAGCTGCTGCAGTGGAAGACCTGGGGATTAAGGAGTTTGGTATTTTTTGCTTGAATCCCCGACTCTCGGGTCTGAAGACACCTGGCCCTGCTTCTGGCAGGGATGCTTTTGGTCCCTAGAGAGGGAATGGCACTTTTCTGAGACAAGGATTCTGTTGAGGGGTTACAAACTGACAGCCCTTTGCTTCTTTGTACAACTGCTACGGAAGTAGGCTTTTTGAGCTTTGAAACCCTATGATTCCTCCTGGAGTCGGAAGTTCTGTGTTTAATTTCTGTTTAGCATTGAGAGAAAAAGCCAGGAGAGTGACTGTCCTTGAGAAGAAATGGATCTTTATTCAGGGCTGACTGGTAGGATTTTGAGCTTTTAGCGTTTGAGTATTTACTCCTGTGTGTAGGCTGTGAAAGAGTTGGAGCCCAAGTTAGTTTACAGAGTGTTGTCAACTTTCTAAAAGTCTAATTAATTTGGATTGGGAATGTGACTCAATTAGGGCTGATTATGCTTTTCCAAAGGGATTGCCTGTGCACCAGGAGGGACAGCATTGGTGAAAAGTGGGGAAAGCTTCCAATTAAGACAATACATATTCTAAGAGATAGAAAGTGGAGTCCCTGATGGGCATGCCTCTTGAAAAACAAGCATTAGTCTAGACCCTTCCACTTTGTAACTCTCCATATTTGGACAACAGTCCTTTCTCAGTTTTATACTTATTAATAAGAAAATCTGGATTATTAATTTTCTTCATTCTGAGCCTATGGAATGGCTTTCCTGTTCCTGCTGGGCCTGAATATTTTTTGAGCACTTATTTATTTTGGAAAAGAAGTGCTTAGTGTCGTTATGGGCAAATCTATCCTTTGCAGCTGGGACAGGCCACAGAGACGCACAAGGCCCGGGCCACCCTTGGTGGGCCATTCAGCCCTCTGAGAAGACAGGCACCCATACAAATAACACAAAACAGGAAAAAAAAATACAGTGTGCTGTTCACACGCTAGGTGGCCTCAAGATTTCAAAGAGCAGCCTCTGTTCGGCTTTCGTCTTAAACTCCATCTTGTCAACTGATCTGAGAGCAAGAAAGCTGCTTTTAGTCTAGAGCATGGTTTCTTTCCCACCAGGGAACGTGCTTTTGGGGTCCATGAAAAGCGCTGGTTGGTCATTGGATCTGTGTTTTCATCCTGAGCCAGCTCAGCTCCGGGATGGCAGGGCCGGCCCATGGAGCCCCTTGTTCTCTTGTCTATGCGATGCCGGGCCTGGGTCAGGATGCATCCGAGGCCGAATCCTGTTGTCTGAGGTGCTCTCCGTGGTGAGCACCAAGGCTGGGCAGTAACCAATCTCCTACAGCGGTTGGTTTCACTCAGCGCTGCCTGCAGGATCATGTAAAACTGCCTGACAGGTGAACCGGCTTCAGCAGCCAGAAGAGGGGCCAAAGTGCCATGTCCTAAGGGCTCGCCCCTCTCCCAGCATGGTCGCTCTGTGGGCACAAGTCCCAGACAGCAAGAGAGCTACTTTGACAGTTTTTAAAACTTAGAGTAAAAAAACCACGGGAGGCAAACATTCGGAGTAGTTTCATTTCCAGTTACGTTTGTTTATAAAGGCATACAAGAAGGAAAACCCTGACGTAGGTCTGAGAGATAACTATTTACTAAATGCTTTTTTTTTTTTGTTAACTAACAAACAAATGAAGCTGACATTGAAATTGTTGCGGTTTCATTAACTGAGAAGAATTTCTAATGTGTTAATTTGGCATCTTTTCTCTGTTCACTCAATAACAATTAGACTTGGCATCTATGAGTTGTGTAGTCTAGGTGTAGAGACGTGTGATGTGTGTGTGTGTGTGTGTGCGCGTGTGTGTTAGAAGCCTTTCTTATAATTTAGCTATATATTTAAAAGTTTAATTTACATACTCCTGTAAAAATATAACTTTGGTCCTAAATAATTTATTTAGAAATATTTTCCAATGATTCTATTCCACCTATGAGAAAAACAGCTCTGACAATTTAATCATCCATGTGAATGAGAGGTAAATAAATATTTTTCCCCCACTATTTTTATTAATATACAAATGTAATACATAGTATTTACAATGAATTTGGGTGTTTCGTACATCTATGTATCACATCGACTTCACAATCCCTTCCCATCTTCTACCCTCCCACCTCCTCCCTGTCCCTTCCCCCGGCTCCAGCTATCACTTCATATGGTTCCAAAGAATGTCTGTGTTCTGGGTTTTCCAAGTCTGAGAAACCATACAGTGTTTAACATATTCATCTTCCACACTTAAGTCATTTCCCTCAAGTCACCACTCTACCCCAGCTTCCTATTCCTCTAATGGGTTCGCAGTAGTCAAATCTTGGTATCTCCTCTCTGAATCCAACCAATTCCTTCGTTGGAATATTCACCAAAAGTTTTTTTCCATATTTTCCTACATCTTTGTTGCTAATGTTAAACCTGGCCTTACCCACCAGTTCACACTAGAAAATAATTATAAGCATGTAGTTCAAAAGACTAGTTAATATGGGAAAGGAGAGAAAAATAAATAAATAAATAAATAAATACATAAATAAAATTCAGTTGCCTTAGCTGAATACTGGAAGGTGCATATTTGTACATTCACAGGGTTATCTTTACATCAATCAGTTTCCTTAGGATAAACTTTCATTAATGACCTAATAAGTGAATTGTTACAACAAAACAAAGTTAAAACTATATCACATTGCTACATTAAATGAACTTAAATCAATAGCACATAGATATACTTAAAGCGACAGACATGAAGGCAAACCTAGTTATTTCAGAATTTCCTAACTTTCATATCTTATTTACTCATATTTCATTGATTACTAACCAACTTTTTTCTCAGCTCATTCTCCTCTAGCTGTTTTCACTTTTTCTCTAGGGTCATTGGTGTCACTGGTCTCCCTTTCACTGTCCAAGTTTCCTTTAAGTATTTTCTGTAATAATGGCTCAGTGGCTGCAAATTCCTTTAAGCTGTCTCTGTCATGGAAAGCTTTAAGTTCTCCCTTTAAATTAAAAGATAATTTTGCTGGATATAGCAGTCTTGGTTGGCATTTATGTTTTTTTAGTGCTTGGATGGCATTGCTCTGCAATCTCCTTGCTTTTAGAGTTTGGACTGAAAAATCTGCCGTTATCCTGATGGGTTTATCTTTGTAGGTCACCTTCTGTTTTTCTCTTACTGCTTTTAGTATTTTCTCTTTGTATTGGGTTTCTAGAATTTTAATTATGATGTGTCATGGTGAGGATCTGTTCTGATCAAAGTTGTTTGGTGTTCTATATGCCTGCAATAGCTCCATGTTCATTTCTTTTCTTAGATTTGGGAAATTTTCTTTCATAATTTCATTGAACATTACCTTTAAGCCTTTTGTTTTGTCCTCATTCTTCTCCTGGACTCCCATAATTCTGAGATTGTTTCTCCTTGAATCATCTATCAGCTGTTGTAATGATTCACTTTCTTTCTTTACTTTGTATTCTTCATGGCCTGTATGTTGCAGCTCAGTCACTTTACTTTCTAGGTCTGACATTCTATTCTGAAGTTGTTTAAAGTGGTTGCTTCTTATTACCTGCATGTTTTTCATTTCCTGAATATCTGCATTCAGTTTTTCTATATCTCTGTTTTGTTCTTCTCTAATTTCTTCTTTTGTCTTCATTATCTTCTGGTGTATTTCTTCTCTGGTCTCCTCTAGTTGCTTTTCAAGGCTTGCTTTTTGCTTATCTATGTATTGGTGTAGCTCTTCTGCTGTCTGTTTTATTTCCTGCTTTAATTCCTGCTTTAATTCGCTGAATTTCTGGGCCCAGAAGTTGCCATCATTTTTGCCATATTCATCTTTATTTACCCTGACTTCATCTCCTGGGGTTTCAGGTCTTTTGGTAGGAGATTTGTAACTGCGCTTCCCCATTTCTTCTTTGTGGTCGCCTCTAATTTCTTTTCAAGGCTTGCTTTTTGCTTGGCTAAGTGTTGTTGTAGCTCTTGTGCTGTCTGTTTTATTTCCTGCTTTGCTTCCTGCTTTAATTCACTGACTATCTGGGCCCAGAAGTCACCATCCTTCTTGCCCATCTCTTCCTTGGGTTCTTTGGGTTCTGCAATTTCAGCACCCCTTGTACCTTCCCATGGGGAGTCAGATCTTTTTGTATAAGATTTGTTATCACGTTTCCCCATGGTTCTGCTACCTCTGACTGTCTCTGGTGCACAGGAGAGAAAATGGCTCCTGCTGAGGTCACTGCCTGCAATAGCTGTTGAGCCCTGTTTCTGATCTGGGGTCCCGGGTCCTTTTCTAGGGGGAGCGCACACTGCGTTTGTAGTACACACACCTGTGGGTTGGTGCTTATGAGGCTGGGGCTGCCCATTGCCAATAATTCTCACTTATCTGGATCAGCGCTTACCTTGGGCTGAGGTTCTGGCCTCCGGACCTTGTTTGTGATCTGTGGGTGCTGGCAGCTTGGGGCCGTGCCAAGTCGGCTGCTTCTTTCCTCCTCTTCTGATGTGACTTCAGGATTTCTGACCCGCCCACAGCCTCCTCTCCCGTTGTTGTGTGCTCTGTCCTCTCCCAGCTCTGTTCCTCAGATGTCGAGAGGTAAATAAATCTTAAATGCACATTTATTAAAAGTAAATAAAACATGACAAGGGAGTCATATGTTGGGATGAAAAATGATCAAAGTATCTTATATACATGTGCCAGTTCCCCAAAATGAACATCACTGTTCTGGATTGCAACCATACACTGATTTTTAAAAAAATATAAAAGACTTTGTGCTCTGCAACTCATACCCAGAAGGCTCGTAGTTTGTGTCTTTTGTGACAAGTCGCTGGAGAACAGGATCAAAATTGTGTGGTTTCTGTTTTTATTGTCCATGAGGTACAGGCCCATGCTTGTTACTTGTTTAGTTTTTAGAAGGACATTCAGTCCTGAGTTCTGAGTACGCTCTCCCCTTCTCTCTCTCTCCCTTCCTCCCTCTGTCCCTCCCTCCCTCCCTCCCTCCCCCCTCCTTCTTTTCCTTCCTCCCATCCTGCTTCCCTCCTTCCTTCTTTCCCTCTCTCCTCCATCTCTCTTTGTAGTTTCTGGACACAAAGTTGGACTTATTCCCTTCTACCTCATGCCAAGATGCAGTTGCAGGCTGCATTTCTTTCGTTTTTCTCTGACTTCTTACACCTGACCCCACACCTGGACGACCAAGCATCTCTCTCTGGACACTTTTTGGAGCTTAGTCTTGTTTTGTTGTTTGCACAGAGCCTGGAAGGTCTGTGTTGCCCTAGCCTCACCATGCCCAGGGAATGCTATGATAGTGGAGTGGGAAAATTAAAAGGTCTTTTGTGATTATAGTATTATTATATATCATAGAGAAAATGAGAGTGTGAAGTTTTTGGTTGTTAAAAAGCAGCCTCCTTTGAGCTAATGGTTGAGATACATAAAAACACAGTAACTTCAAGTGGTTACATGGCCACTAAGTAGAAAATTCAAAATAGTTAAGTATAAATGAAGACTAAATTATCAGCTCTTGAAATGTCTTAAATTATTCATCTAAGTAGTTTTAGCTCCAGAATATAGAGTGTGATGGTCAGACTTCCGTTCATACACAACCCTCGCAGCCCTGTCTGGGCCTGAAGATTCTAGAGCAGTGTCATTCAAAGTGTGATCTAAAGAAGGCAGTGTCAGCACCTGCCAGGAGGGAGTAAGAAAGACACATTTTTGGGTTCTGTCCCAGGCCTGGGGACTCAGATGCCTCGGGGTGGTGCCGTCTAGGAACATGCATGCCCACTGAAGCATGAGAACAAGTCAGTACAGCACGAATCTGGAGCTCCCTTGGGGCAGGTGGCTGCAGCTTTCCTGAGTCCTCAGTAAGCGTTGATATGTCGTGGTCACAGATTCCACACGGCAGGGTGAGGGTTCTACAGTACATATGCACACATGCCAGGGATGCTTTCTGGGGAGACAGGCTAAGAGTTAGAAACAGATATGTGATGTGGAGATGGATGGGACAGAAAGTTCTTTTTTTCCTTGCCACCAACTCCATGTTGTAAATTTTATTTGCACCCAGCAGGGGAGGGGCATTTAACCTTCACAACAGAAGTGCCTGACCTCTACGAGGCAACTGTCCAGAACTTGTTGAGACTGGACGTGTTTCCAAAACCCCTCCTGTCAGTCACCCACCAACTATGTGGACCTTATGTGGATGACTTAACCTCTATCAGCCTCAACTTCCTCATCTGTAAAGGAGAAATGCTAAGACTTACCTCAGACAGTTGTCAGAATTTAACATAATGGCTGTTCTGAATATGAAATTGATGACCTGTGCCCTTAGAGGGGTCCAATGAGGAATAATTATTTTTTAAGTTGGGTTTGCTGACCATAACATTAAGTTCATTGTGATGACACACATTGGGTGCATTCTGTATGCCCAAGATGGTGTCAGCTTCTTGACCTCACAGACAACTTGAGATAACGAACTAGGGGTGGCAGTACGTAGGTGGGGCTTATTCAAATTTCAGTTTTACTCACTTTTCTTGTCTCCTATATTTTTTGTGTCTTCTCTTCATACCTGCCTATTTCTTCCTGTATGAGAGAATCCTGCTGGAGACAAGCAGATTTTGTTTGGTCTTTTTTTTTTTTAATTAGTATATGTTTGTGACACGTGACAAGTACATTTTTCTTGGGGACTGGTATGTTTACGTGGTGCCCTGTAGTCATCTTACATTCCCCTTCCTTGCCTTCCCTGTGCTGCCCTCAGATGTCCCTTCCTTCCCAGATTCCCTTCCCTTCTGCCCAAAGTCTCCTTTCCCATCAGTTTTTCTCTGTAAATTAATTATATGACACCATGTGACATTTCACCTTCTGTGCCTGATTTATTTCATGTAGCTTTATGACTTCAAGGTGCATTTATTTTCTTATGAATGCTTCAAATTTATGCTTTTTTATGACTGAGTAAGATGCATTTTTTAAATGCCCAGTAGATAAATTTGATATGTGCCCACACTGAGAGTTCAGGCAGTGTCTTCTCTCATAGCAACTTGAGAAATATTCCTGGATACTTAATTTTGGAATCTTTTAGTCTATGGGCTGATATACAAGATGCTTTATGATCGTTCTTACTTAAGGAGTCATTTGTGACTGCTAGACTTTCTCTGTATTACTTCTTTGTCTCTCTCTCAATAGAAAACTTCTTACTAATGTCTTAAAGTAGTTTTAGAGAAAGGCTTTGTCTTGTCTTTTAGGGGGTTGCTTACCTTGGTTTCTGTTTGATGGGATAAGAAAGAACACTGGAATAGGAGTTGTAGGCCAAAGACCTCCTTCCTTCTGTATTCACGTCCTAGGAATAAAAACCCATGCAACTCCAGAGCAACATAGCTTCTTTATGTCTAATATAGGGCCTGAGCTTAGGGCCTCTCAAGTCTGTTCTAGCAAAAAAAAAAAAAAAAAAAAAAAAAAAAAAAAAAAAAAAAAAAAAAAAAAAAAAAAAAAAAAAAAAAAAAAAAAAAAAAAAAAAAATCCACAGCATTTAAGACCTTTTACGATCATAATATATCATTTTGATGTACACATACCCTAACAAGGTAGTCATTGAAGAAAATTATGTTAATCACAAGACTGAAGTATAGTTAGCATACCAATTGCTTGCCAATAAATATCATAACTGGCAATCATTGCTTCTGTATGTAATCTCCCTACTTTCATCTCGCTTAGCTCCAGCTATCTATTTAAAACTCTGTTTCATGAACAACACAAGAGAAAGGCTCTGAACCTGATGCTATTCTCATCCCAATTTTCAAATCAATGGTGTGATGTCAAATCAGAGAGGATTTGACTTCACCACCAGTATCTTGGATTTTGCAAATACATTTCCTTTCCTAGCCACTGTCTAGCCTTGGTAGACATTCACTGGGCTATTTTGTCCGATTGATCAGGAATAGAAGATGACTCTTGTCTTTGGAAGAATGCTTTAGTAAACACAAAGCTTAAAAAGCATCCCCCCCCCCCGCCCCCCTTGTGATCTTGTATTTTTTTCCAAGCCTGGGAACTGAGTGAGGCTCGGGCCCACCGCTGTTGCCAGTTCAGTTGGGGCTGCTGGACCTTGAACTGTTACCTAAGCCACCCTCCTTGCTGCACCAGCCGCACCGTTCATTCACAGTGACCCACTTTCTGTCCTTATGTAAGCACCCTGAATCAAAGAACCGGAGGGAGTCAGCTGGCAGACTGCTGCGTGTGTGGTCACCGCGTGTTCTTGGAGAGTCTGTGGACGTGCAAGAGCACGCCAGTGTTCTGCCCCCTGTCCCAGGAGCCCTGCTACTGGACACACAGAGATCTTAGAGCCTTGACTCCGTAAAGGGTCGTACAAAGTGGACTCGAGTGGAAAGAAAACGAAAGGCAGATCGCCCTGCTCTTTGCTACTCTTTTCTGAATGGCTCACCATTTGCCCCTGTTAAGTCTCCACGATTGCGTTTGGCATTAGGTAGTCACGTTCCGTGTCTGCTCTGTGATGGGCAGGAATGATAGTCACGGATACTGTGCATCCGGCTCAGGGTGTGTTTCCATGCCAGGACTCATCGCTTTCCTATGGCCCGATGGGTGCTGTTCCTATCTGCATTTTACAGTTGAGGCACTGAGATGCAGACAGGTTACGCCTCTCGCCCAAGCTCACATTTAGCCGGTGTGCGTCAGAGCCAGGACGCAGTTCCTGGAAGCATGGTTTCAGGCATCAGAGAGAAGTTGCTCTTTCAAGCTGCCAGGGATTGGTAGCAGTTGTGGAGCACGGCTCTGGTCCCTGAGGCCGGTGTTGCGCTGCGTGGGGCCGGGAAGAGGACTCGCAGCTAGGCGGGCGTGGGCACGCTGAGGGACGCGGGGAGATGCTGAGGAAGCTTTCAGAGATGAGCCAGCACTGTGCCTTTTGCACCATCTGCAGCTTACGGACAAGCAGAAGGTGAGGAGTAGGCTTTTGTGGAGAAAAGGAGGAAGATGGGAGGAGCGGGAGAACAATGGCGGGACAGGGACAGGTGCTGGGGAAGAAGCGAAAAGCCTGCTGGGAGGAGGTGGAAGGAGCAGGAAAGGAAAGATGTGAACGGGAAGGAGAAACCCTCACTGACTCTAGTCTTGAGCAATTCATTGGCGAGGTCCCACCCGCAGGAGAGGTGGGCCAGGTGAGGAGCAAGAGTCCCACACAAAGAAGCTTGTGTTGCCATCTGCTCTGGGCGCTCGTCCTGCAACTGTGGGTGCCTTGGTCCCTCTCACCCCCATTGTTCCACCGTGACCTTCCGGGACCTGCTTTGCTCAGTGCCCACACGGATCTATGGGGAAGGGGAGGGGAGGCTGGGCTTGAGAGGGGTGGGCGGGGAAGGCGGGCAAGCAGAGGAGGGGCCGGGGCAGGTGCAGTCCGTGCAGGCCTTTGTGATCTTTGTGGGCTGGTGTGTCTGTGCTGCAATCTGTTCTCTCCTGTTTCTCAGCTCCAGACTTCTCAGAGGGCCCAAGGGAGCAGGCCCATCCTTTCTTCCCCATGTTTCAGACTCTGCCCTTGAAATCTCTAGCAACGTCCAGGTTCCGTAATTTGCTTGTTCCCCTTCTGCTGTCTCTAAGGCAGCCCAGGAAATGCAGGCCACCGGCTGGGTCAAGGCAGCCTGAAAGTGCATGAATGGGTCTTTATAAGGGCCGTTGTGGGCCATGGCTGGGAAAGGGCCTGTCTGCCATGGGAGGCACCATCGCACCTCGGGATGCCTTTGCTGCTTTGAAATACAAAAGCAGAGATAGGGTGGCAATCAGCGCTGGGGAGGGAAGAAAGCTTAGGCAGATTCCAGGCTCTTGAGGGCACCTAATCGCCTCAGTTCTCACCGTAGGCAAGGTGATGGCAGGTGTCCTTCTACTGGAGAAGTTCCAGGTCTGTGAGCCAAATGGCGCAGTGGCAGGGCTGCAGCATACATGTGGCTGGTGTTATAGCCCATCCCTCCCTTGGAGGAGGTGGTGTTGTGAGGCTCTACAACAGCACCGGAGAGGATGCAGGCAGAGTGGGCTTTGAAGTCATGCAGATCTGCACGTAAACCTGCTTTCCTCTTTTATGACCAGGTGACCACAGAGAATCCAACTGTCCGTCCAGGTGACCACAGAGAATCCAACTGTCCGTGTCTCACTTTTTTTTTTTTTTTTTTTTTTTGAGAAGAAACTTGTCTAAGCGCTGACAATCGTTAACTGTTTGCAATGAGTCCTAGGTTTTGTGTGAATAGCTTCATTTAACTCTGGCAACAATACAACGCAGTAACTCCTGGTATCCCACTTTTTGAATGAGAAGAATTGAGCTTCAAGAGCTTATGGTACTTTGGGCTAGGGGCATAGCTCAGCAGTTAGAGTACTTACTTAAAATATACAAGGCCCTAGTCCCAACTCTTGGGAGGCTGAGTCAGAAGGATTGCCATGAGTTCCAGCCTGGCCTACACAGTAAGAACTTTCTCTGGCCTACAGAGAGAGACTCTGCCCCAATTAAAAAAAGTTTATGACCTTTTTCCGAGGTCAGAGAATGAAATTAACTGAAGAAACAATTGGCTAAGAGTGGTATCTGATGTGGGCAGGTCTAATTTGTGACGGGACACAGGGCAGAGCATTAACTCTGCCTGGGGAAAGTTCACCAGATCCAGTGGGCCCCTCTTACAGTTGGGAATGCTGTGACCCAGTGAGGCTGAAGCAGTTGTTCAAGGGATATAGCCCTGATCACAGCTGTGCTCCCAGCTGAGAGTTCCTTTGGTGTTTCTGTCCCAGGCGAAACTAGCAGGCTTTAGCCAGCTGCTCTCTGCAGCTACCAGCCAATGCTCGGCCATCTTCAAGTTTGCCACTTCCCTCCCACCCCCATGTTAACTCAAACCCCATCCCACTGAGTCAATTTCAACTGCTGGCAACGTCGTTCAACCAGACTCTGCAGCCTGTGCCCATTCTTGTTTCTATTCTTCAACTCAGACATCCTTCCACCCTTTTCCCTTTTGTCTCTACCCAACTTCTTGCTGTCATTTGTGGAAATGTCACCACCCATGGTGTTACTCATGGCCTCCTTGTCTTCCATTCACAAGTCTTCTCTTCCTCTGCTTCATGGATCATGGGCCTGGAAGGTCACTGGACCTGCCGTCGTGCAGATCTGGAGACCAGACCACCAATCATATACGGCTGCTGGCTTTGTAGTTTGACTTTGGGGAAGTCATTTCAGTTCTTTACGCTTTGTTTTTCTTTCCTTTCAAATGTTGAACATCAGGACTAATACTATCAATTTGCCATGATAAGCAAGTGTATTCAGTTTGGGTTCTTTCAAAAGAAAGAATTTACAGAAATTATAACAAAAAGGATATATTTGGAAGGCTTACAGATCCAAGGATAGAGATATTCCAAGAGGCAGCCTTCACTTGCGAGAGCTGAAGTGTCCAATGGCTGCTCAGCCTCCAAGTAGAACACCCATCTGGGACTGCAGGACAGCCGGTGAGAGTCTGCTGCGGATCTTGGTTGCTAAAAGAACAATGGCGCAGACTGGAGCCTGAAGACTGGCAATGATTGGCAGACAGGCGCAAGTCGAGCCTGGAGCGAATCTGTGATGAAGATCTGCGGTGTGTAGCAAGTCAGCGCCTCTAGACAATTGCAAAGGCGAGAACTTTCCCAGGGGGAAAAGTTAAACAATCTCTCTTCTTCCTTCCTTTTGTACAGCTTGAGTTCCCAGTTGGGCCTCCCACATCTGGGCGGGCGCTCTTCCCTCATTTGCTGGCCTACAAATCACTCACACTCTGATTCAGGCTGGTTTCAAATTGTCTAATCTAGGCGTGGTTCCCAAACTCTAACCCAGACATGTTTCCTCAAGTTGACGCAATGTCTCCAACCGTCACAAGTGTCATAAATTTCATAAAATATTTGGTATGATGCTCAAAAATAAGTGTTCCTAAATGCTTGCTGTGGTTGGTTAAACTGCATTCTCTGACTTCAACTTTTTGTTTTCTTTCTTTTTTCTTTTTTTGGTTTTAGCTTTTTTCTATCTTTCTTGGTTCCGGCTTCTAGTTCCTAAATCCTTGCTGTTTCTCAGGTTCAAGATTCATTCACCTTTCTGGATCAGAGGGGCCTGTCTTTGAGTGATAGATGTACCCCTATATTTAAAGTTCCTGCTCTTTCCTGGTGCTTCACTCTCCTGTCCAGGAAGCAAGGTCTAGGTCAATCTTCACAAGTGCTTGCTGCTGCTTACCACATTTGTATTCATTTTCTAAGGTCATTCTTCCCAACCCACCCACTCTTAGGCGCCTTCGCTATGAAACGCACCACACTTCTAATTATTCAATTAGTTATTTGAAATTATTTACTAGCGCATATTACATTTGATTGCCCTGAAAGTTCTGCAAAGTGATGATTTTACACGATTTGTTTGTGCCATATTTCTAAAATCTAGCACCTTCATAGCAACTTCACCTTGAATTAATAAAGACAAAGACTATTCAACTTGTCCCATCCTAAATGTTTCTCCTCCTTGACCGTTTTTCTCTGTCGTCGTCCACCACTCTTTTCTTCCTTTCTTTTATCCTTAGGAAAGGCAAGTTCTTCCACTTTTTCTTGGTCTTTCTTGAATTTGCCTTCTTTCCAAAAATTATTCTTCCACTCTTCGATCTTTCTTTTCTTTGCTCTTTCTCTCCCGCCGGCAAACCCATCTTGGAAGACTTGCTTTGGAGTCACACCAGGCATCCTGGCTCTATTCTTACCTTTTATTCAACGTCTCCAACCTCTATTTTCTTCCTATGATGAATGAGAGTGATTCTCTCTATGGATCAGCATTGTTGTGAAAGTGAGCTGAAGTTTTATAAAGTCCTGAGCAGAAAGCATGGCTCAAAATGAGTAAGTAAAAATCAAATCCCGCTTTCCCTACCTAAGCCCTGCCACCTGTCCCTGCTAACATCAAACAAGGTCTCCTTCAGTTTCCTGGCTGAAACTAGAAATGTCCTTGCATACACACGCTATCTTTCCTCTTTCTCGCCACCCTAATTCTCTTTTCAGGCCTATTTCTTCTGCCTTCCTAGCATCAACATTTCCCTCCAATTAGACTTCTTCCTTTCACTTAATGTCAAGTCTTCCTGCTCATCAATTCTTTTCTGATCCAGTTGACATTTAAGCATATATTCAAAGTTGTCTTCAAAACAAACATTACAACTCTTTCCCAACTTTTGTTATTTCCCTGCAGGGATACTGTCTAATCTCTCTACTCCCTTCTCTGCCGTTCACTTAGAGAAGACATCTAAGTGAATTCTTCCTACTCTGTCCCTCTCATTTGTCCCTCTGCTTAGCACAGTATGGCTAGGACCTCCCACACCATGATGGTTACTCCCACCTGTGATGACACTAGGGTCCCTCTCAGCTCCTGTTCAGCTTGATCACTGGGTGGCACTGACTCCGTGGCCACTTCCTCCTCATTGCACCATTCTCTTCCCTGGCCTTTGTAGTGTAGCGTGCGGTCTTTCCACCCCTCTGGCTCTTTTGTAGATCTCTTGGTGTATGTCTTATCTAAAAGTAGGCCCGGTAATGTTTAGCCTTTTAAATTACATTATATATTTAAATTATATAAATTATTATTTTGGGGGTTGGGCATGCTCTCTCTGTATAGTTATGGCTGGCCTGAACTTACTATGTAGCCCAGGCTGACCTTGAACTCACAGCATTCCTCCTGCTTCAGTCTCCTGAGTGCTGGAATTACAGGCGTGTGCCACCACGCCCAGCATTTTTGGTGCTGGGGAATTGAACTCAGGACTTTGTGCGTGCTAGGCGGGTGCTTTAGCCATTGAGCTGGGCCCCAGCCCTAAATTATATAACTTATTATACATAATATTCACCCTTTCTCGCTCTGTCATGCCTTCGTTTCTCCCTCTCACTTCCTCAGTTTCCTTTCCTAATAATCTCTCTTCTACCTCCAGGTCACCTGACTTATTTTGTTTAACATGATGACCTCTAGTCCCATTCATTTTTTTCTGTAAATAACATGATTTTATTCTTCTTTTTGGCTAAGAAATAGTCCATTGTGTGTATATACCATATTTTCTTTACCATTAACCCACTGATGGACACCTACATTGGTTCTGTATCTTGGTGAATAGGACAGCAATAAACAGAGGTCAGCAGGTATCTCTTTCGTATATTTTTTAGCTATTTTGTTACTATTACACCAGTCTTTCTAAATATTTTTAATTACTCAGTAACCTTTCTTACTCTTGTCGTCCACGATGTGGTTTCCTGTTCCTGAATGTTCCTTTCCGCCTGCCTGCGCCTTCTTTCCCTGAGCCTCCGTCTCCTGCCCTTCTCATGTCTGCCTCGGAGGCTCTTCCTTCTGCAGCTCTCTGTCCCATCCGAGGAGGCTCTGGGACACCTGCCAAGTCCTTTTCTAGGACCTTGCACTTTCTCTGCCATATAAGTGATCACGCTACGTGAGAATTACCAGAATTATGGTTTCTGTTCGGACCACTCTCTGAGGGTAAGCTCTGCATGTGAGACCACTCTGTGCTTGGTTTTAGCACCTAGCAGAGTGCCTGGGTCACCCATGGGTGGATGAATGAATGAGTGAATGAATGAGTCAGTGTAAATGGAGCCATCACGTGCTCGGGTCAGGAGTGAACATACCTTATCTTGAGCTCTCCTACATGTTATTAGTTGTGTGAAGACAGGCACGTGGCTTCTCTCAGAACCAACTCCCTGCTTTATACTGAGAAGGACAGCCACGCTTCCGGGGAGCACTTCGCAGGTGTAATCTCTTTTAATCCATACAAAAATCCACCAAAGCTGGGATTTAGATTAAAAGAGATAATGTCTGTACCTTGTTTAGCCCAGGGCCAGACAGAGATTCCTTAGCAATAGGGTGGAGGAAAGCGGAAAGGTAATTCTCTTTCCTTATCTGTACCCATTCCACTTACTCAGGAACATCTGTTTTCATTCAGTGAAGAATGAAGCAAAATCTGATACAAATGGCAAATGTCAATTCTCCCATGTAAGGAATTTAGTCTCATCTGGCTTAAAAATAAGAGCCTCTTCTGAGTCATTTTCCCGATCCTCTTCTAGACGTGGACTTCCTTAGCACCCCCTTTCCTTCCTACTTCCTGACTATCGAGGGAAGTATGTCAAGATGGACGCAAACGCCGCCTGGTCTCACTCCTGTGTGGAATATTACAAAAGATGAGCTCAGAGAAGTTGGAATTGGATGATGGCTACCAGAAGCTGGGGGGAGGCGGGGAACAGCAGGAAATGTCGGTTAGAGTAATGAGTTACGGTTAGATGGAACAAGAAGCACTGGTGTGGTATAGCAGGCAGGGTGACAGCTGTATCAGTAATTAATTGTACATTTTAAGCAGCTAGAGGAAAGGATTTTGAAAGACTTTACCATGAAGATATGATAAATGATTGAGTGTATGTTCATCCTGATGTAAACACTTTGCAATGTAGGCATGTATTGAGCATCACGTCACCCTCTTGATATGTGTAACCTTTTTGTATCACTTCAAAATAAGTTTACTTTAAAAATAACCCCTGAATTTAAAAAATGGTGGATGCCTGTGGGCTCCCGGTTCTCCTGTGTTTGCTGTGATCGTGACTTGGCTCTCCCTTGCTAAACCTCTTCTTGATTTTCAAGGGCACAGAGCCCCCACAGAGAGATCTTCAGCCTCAGCTCTTTTTCCATCCACGCTCTCCCGGAGCTTCGACCCCAGGGCCCCTTCCAAAAGTAGCGGCCATCGCTTGGCCGCCAGCCTTCCTCTCGTCCAAGTTTTCTGTGGAAGCTTCTGGATTTCCTCCATGGGGAAGCTGGAAGGGCAAGGGGTATGAGAGAGGCAACAGAGAGAGCATCCGTAAGGGATTTAATGGGCAGCGATCCCATGTGTCCTCTGATGTGTCCTGAGATCTTGGGTGGTGCTTTGAACACCAGTGACACAAACACTGTTGTTGAATGAATGCTGTTCAGGCCATCACTGCCTAAATATTGACACATCCCTATTTTGTGCTCACTTGGATTCCTGCTTTCTTCTTCTAGAACCTTCATCCTGATCTAGGAACCGGAGGGGAAGATACCCCGACTGACATCTCCTTTGAGTCTGCACCGTGTTGCTGTCTTCTTGCTCCCAACACCAAATTTTTCTGTCACAGGAATAATTTTGTTTTCATCCTGCCCAGTGAGAAATATCCTCACATTGTATGATGATTTTTCTACACTTTAAATGGCTTACAGTTGGGTGAATATGCATCTTGGGGGTCATCTGTCACGGTCAGGTCTTATAACTATTGTCCTTGTGTAATTAACAGTGGTGCACCTTTCCCGCTCAGCAATGTCCCGGCTGATGATAAATTACATAGCCACCCAACTTTTCTAATACACTTTTAGCTCAGATATGCATCTTTCTGTGATACAAGCTCCACAACAACTCTTTTCTTTTGCAAGCCCCTGGTTCTTACAAAGGAAGGTGTTAGCTTTTATGACGGTTGCTCTGTGTGGACATTAAAGTGTCTATTTGGAAAGACAAAGACGCACAATGACTTTTTTACTAGTAGGAATGAAAAATGTTTCAAAACAGTAAAAATGAACATTTAGATACACCAACAGCTTCACACCAGCAATCCATGGAGTGATCTGGCCAGTCCTGTCCTGTTGTATACTGGTGGACATCCAGGGTTTAGGTCATTCATTATATAGAATTAAGAACTGTGACATTTTTGTTCACCTAGTGAGTTTTTAGAAAAGAATAAAAATGATCACTAGCATCATTTTTACTGGTGTCACACTTCTTTGTTCTAGGTTGTATCTGTCTTGTCCCTGAGGACAGTACAGAGAAAGCTAGTGCTGTCATTCAATTAGAGTATTTTAAGAATTAAAAAATTATGAAAACATGCTTAAAAACATTAACTGGAAACAAAGGCTATAAATAAATGTTATTCCCTCTTGACTTGATGTGGTAACCCTGCCGATCAGAAGCTCTGTGAGGCAATACGTGTGGCATTGATTCATAAGGATGGAAGGGAATATTACTCACTAATTATTTGGTAGAAAACTATAAACAACTTCAATGAAGACATATAATTTTCCCCATTTTATTGATATGTATAAGTGCAAAATTTAAGGTTTACGATGAAGTTGAGCATTTTGTGCTCATATGTATCTTGTCAAGGTGACAAGGACTTTCCCACTCTTCTTTTGCCCCTCCCCCACCCTATTCCCCTGTTTTACTTTGTTTTTCATTTTAAGTTCCATGAGATAGTTGTGCTCTGGGACTCTCATATCAGAGAGACCATTCGATGGTTCACCTTCTGCTTCTGACTCACTTCACTGAGCACGATGTTCTCAAGTTTCTTCCATTTGCCTGCAAAAGCCTTCACGCTGGCTGTTGGACTTTATAGATGCATAGTATTCCATTGTGTATAAATACCACAGTTTGTGTATTCATTGGTCTGTTGATGGGTATTTTGGTGACTTCCATATTTTAGCTATTGTTAGTTGTGCTGCTATGAGCATGGGTATACATATGTCTCTGTTGTGTGTTGTTTTGACCTCTTTTGGATATATTCCCAGGAGGGGTGTCGCTGGATTGAAGGGGATATTTATTTCTAGTCTTTTGAGAGATCTCTATACTGCTTTCTAAAGTGGTTGTACGAATTTACATTCCCACCAGCAGTGCAGGAAAGTTCTTTTCGCCCCACAGCCTCGCCAGCACTGATTACTATTTGACTTGTTGATATAGGCCATTCTCTCTGGAGTGAGATGGTATCTTAGCATTGTTTTGATTTTCATGTCTCCTTTGGCTAGAGATGTTGAACATCTTTTCACGTATCTATTGGCAATAATGAAGACATATAATTTGACAGGAAAATCTGAAAGAATGTGCAGAACAAAACATGAAAATATAGTGTTACTTTAGGAAAATTACATTAACTCTTGGCTTGAGTCTAGCCCTTTGCCTGATGTTAAGATGCTTAGACTGGAAGGCAGTAAACAGGCGTTTTTGCCTTGGCTTTGCTACTAACTATACTGTTTTAGACAAGCTTTTAAGTCTCTCTTTTTCAGCGTTCTTTTTCCTAAAAGAAGGAGGGAATGCTGTCTATGTAGCAGAATGCTATTATGGGCTGCATTTTGGTAGGGTGCTTGCTTTCAGGTGTTTCTCTGTTGGCAGTGAGAGCCTGGCACTGAGACATTCAAATTTCCCTCCAGTTAGACCAGCTTGTTCTGATTGGTGTGTTTTCTCATGTTGCTGGCTTGGCTCCGGGTAGGAATGGATTACGTGCATTATCGGGACCTGATTAGTGACCCAGGCTCATCAGGAGCCCCAGGGGACTGCTACCTCTGCGTAGGAGACAGGTGATAAGCACTGAGCGCTGATAGAAGTGGTGAGGTCTACATTGAGTTGCTTTGACTATGGCTTTTTAAACATTCCTGTCCACTATTGCTCTGATCCTCGAACAAGAGGCACAGTATGCTCTGAGGGTGCTGGGGTCTCAGGGAGTAGAGTCTTAAAGGGGGGGGGTTAGATGAGCAGAAAGCTTGGGTGGCTGGGGCCGCTCACATTGTTATCACTCTTCTCTTTCTTCTGCAGTTCTTGAACTTAATCTTCTCAGCTCACTTTTCTTCCCTCCACATCCACAGATGGCGTGGCTGCCTTCCGTGCTTTCCTGAAGACAGAGTTCAGCGAGGAGAATCTGGAGTTCTGGCTGGCCTGTGAGGAGTTCAAAAAAACCAGGTCAACAGCAAAGCTGGTGTCCAAGGCCCACAGGATTTTTGAGGAGTTTGTGGATGTTCAGGCTCCACGGGAGGTGCGTTTGTCACGGCTCTCACCTTGTGAGACCTTGATCCATGGCTTCGGGCTCACGTCTCCCTCCTCAGAGGGATTTGAGCTAAGCCTGATGGAAATTTCTTCTGAACTGAGCGGTACCAGTCCAGTGACTCTTGACGAAAGGGGCATTATTATTATTATCACTTTTTTGGGGTGTTGGTGACCAAATCCACGGTGACATGTGAGCTAGGCAAGTGCTCAACAGCAGAACTGCATCCCTAACCCCAGAAGAAATTGCCTTCAAGGAACAGAAGCCCAGAGCTTCTAGTTAAGGCTCTCTATTAGAGGTGTCGTCCTTGTCTTCAGACAAGTGCTGGCAGGGCTGTCCTGGTGCCCAAGGGATTTTGCAAGAATAGATGGCACTGAACTCGTGTTTATTTTCCTGTTAAAAGGTAGCATAGCTCAGTGGGAAAAAAATGTGCTTTCGGATTTTGTCCCAATCTCAGCTCCTCTACTAACTAGCTGTGGGATCCTGGTCAAGTTACTCTGAATCTTGTTCTCCCCAACATAAAATGGAATAGTCTCACCACTTTTTGAAGAAAATTCTAAGAATTAGAGATAATGTACCTATTATTTTCCACAGCTCATTATTGAGTTTATAGTTATTTATATTATCTTATTATAATTATGTTATAATAATATAATACGTTTCTATGTATTGCTGTTCTGAGACATCGTGTAGGATATCACTTGGGAAGATTTAACTAAAGAAGTATATACTGTCTATGAGTTTGGGTGCACCGCATAGCTAGAACTGTTTAGTTATGTTCTGACTTGGAATGTGTGAGGTCTTTACCATTGGTGGGTGCTATAAGTTCATTATAATGCTATTCGGAAAATAGATATATTCTAATAGTGGTTTTCTTAGTAGTTAAGGAAAGGCCAGAAGGAAGGCTTACTTTAGGGTGCTTACATCAACACTTGGATTGAGTATAAGCCCTTGCCTGATATGATGATCCTTAGTAGTCGGTAGACTTAGACTTTTCCCTTGGCTTTGCTAACTAACTTTCTGTGGTTTAAAGAAGCGTTTAAGTTTTTTTTTTTTTTAATTTAGGGTCCTTATTTATAAATCGAAACTACAAATATCTGGTCTTCAGACATTACAAGATTGTTTCTACAATGCCAAGAGTTGTATTTCATAAAAGCAGTTTGTAAAGTGTGCATCACCTTAAGGACAGGTGACACTGTTGATGATTATTAGATGGCTAGGTTCAGCTGCCAGTTGCCTTATGACCCTTGATAATTCATGACTTTTTTTTCTGTGTCTCCAGGTAAACATTGATTTCCAGACCCGAGAAGCTACGAGGAAGAACATACAAGAACCATCCCTGACTTGTTTTGACCAAGCCCAGGGAAAAGTACACAGCCTCATGGAGAAAGACTCTTACCCCCGGTTCCTGAGGTCTAAAATGTACTTAGATTTGCTGTCCCAAAGCCAGAGGAGGCTCAGTTAGACCTCAGATGGGAACTCTTGGAAATCACTGGCTTTTCCCTCCCCTTGCTGCCAAGACCATATTCTAATGTGAAATGTCCTAGGTGTTCAAAGGTGGTGGTGTGTGGGTAACAGGCAGGGGGTAAGGAGGGAATGAAGCGCCATCCCAAAGTGTGATCCAGCTGCCAGAGCTTGGACTGCCTTCTATTTATTCATGTTTATGTCTTGGTTAGTTGTAGCACCTTGCTGCTGTCACCCTTCTCTGGGTAAGCAACTTGACCTTCATAATGCCTTGGGTCATTTCCACTGAGAAGGCCGATTTGCTGTGCTAGGCTAATCTGTAAATAATGCAAATGCATTTCCATCACCATGACCCACCCACCCTCACTTAAGATTTCTGGCTCTTTTGTCCTTTAGCCCAGGGAAGAGCAGCTGGAAGACTCCAGCTCTTATACGTCACGATGGAGGCCAGCCCAAGAAGCTGGATGCTTAGGAGAGAGGTCTCTGGAATCTCAGGCTTCTAGTGTTGTCATATGAAATCCCATTTTTCTAGCACCATTGGCAGGTGACCTCTGGGAGAGGGCAAGCTCCACAGAGTTGGCTATTTCTTTAATTTCCACTGGACCATGGTGAGAATCTGTGATAACTGCCCATGTTAGCCTAGGAGAATCTTAGGGCTTTTGTACCCTTGCATTTCCAGAAAAGGTTTTGGGTGAGTTCTTTCATGACTTTTGAGTGGATTTGTCATTAAGAAAGATATAGCTTATAAATCTTCCTCAACGCTACCAAGAACTTTTCCGGAAGTTAAATGACCAGAGAATGTGGCAGCAGTAGACTTTGTATGACGGGCTCCATATAACCTGTCTGTTGCTTATTCTCTGTCTTTGCTCCCCTGTGGCCTCACACATCACTGATCTCTTAGAGTGAGACAGCTTGGCACAGGGAGGTGAATTTCCACAGCATGACAGCTCTCCCAGTGCCTAATACTTCGCGGTCATCTCACCTCTCCTGTTCCATGCAGGCCATGTAATTATGATGGGGACGGATGGAGATTTAAGCTAAAACTCTAGCTTGCTTTCTGGAGCATGTTCTCTTAGAAGGCCCCCTTTGGGCTATTGAAAGACATTTTCCTTCCTAATATCTGGCCTTTAGGATTGAACATAAAAATAGGAGGTATAGCTAAGAAGATCACGGTGACCATCCGGCTCTGGATCCCTTCCTAAAACACTTTTATGGTACACTTGAGCTGCTGGTACAGGTGTGTCGGGAACTCGCCTTGGGAGGAGAAAAGATCAGTGCGAACCCTCTCCAGCAATCCTCTTGAGAAAAGGATGATTTTGCCACAAGATCAATTCCAAGGAGATGAATCTTTACCAGACAGACCAGACATGGAAGGGGAGCCTGGAAGACACTGGTCTCCAGGGGGACCGAATCACAGGGCAGGTGGTGAAGTTACTACTGGGAAATTCATGACCTATGGACTTGGATTCGTAGCAGATCTACTCGGTTTTCAGCTTGACTAAATGAAACAGCACACAAGTGGACAAAGGCTGTGGAGGGCAGGTGATGGAGAAGGGGCCAAGTGCACCCTGTTGGGGTGCTGGCAACGTTTGGTGTGTCGGAGACTTAGCATTTGCAGGCTTGTCCAGGAACTTTTGGAATCACTTTCTTCTTTGGCTAACGTTGAAGGCCAAAAGGCCCTTGAGACCCACCAGTGTTCACACATGCTGCCCTGCTTTAGCACACGGTCCTCCCCGGGCCGGGATTGGCCTATCCAGATGAACTCCAAGGAAAAAAATTATCCCTTTTCCAGGCCTCACACTAAAGAGATGTGTGAAAGCCCATGTTTAAGAACTCCAGACTTCAGATAGTGCTCCTAGTTAGAGCAGACAATATTTCTCCACCCTAGTGAAAAAAAAAAAATTCTTAGCTAAAGCTGCCGGAATGAATTTAATGATTAAATTCTCTAACAGGGTATTTTAAACATTGTTTACATATAAAATGCGCATCTGCTGCCAACTCTACTGTTGAATATGAGGTGCATATAAGTGGGACCTCACCGTTATGGAAATGGAAATCATTTGTGGAGGGGTATTTTTACCACTTCTGCTATGCCAAGGAGAAAGGTCAAACTGAAGGTGTTGTGTGGAACGTCATTGGAGGCCTCCTGCCAACTATGTGTGGAATAAAGGCTGCAGATACTGGTATCATGGCCCCCTGGTTAACTCCCTCCCACAGTGGGAGTTACGAAGTTTCAGTATCCTGAGTTTTGTAGCTGGAAAAGGCTCGTAGGCATATGTCTATGTGTAGAGGAACGTAATAGTCCTATTATAGCACTCCTATGGAACATCCTCTGTGTGTGTGACAATTGTGAGCCCTGGACTAGTATTCTGCAGACCTGATCTTCCTGTGGGGGTAGCTTTCCTCAGGCCCTGTACACCCTGCTTCTCACAAGAGGCACAGCGCTCCCTGTTCTAATACCTACTTTTAGACACTTCGATCATGCCAACCCAGATTTTGGTCGGTGATGAAACAAAGAGATATGTTTACAACATCTAGAGCAATATCCAAGCATACCTCATCCCTGACTTTCCATGTCTCCCCAGCCTGCCCTGTCTCCTTCCCCTACCAGCTGCCTCATCCACCTCCCTGGGTGGCATCACAGAAACTGCTTCCGTGCAATGTCTTCCTTTGCTCCTCATGCTGGGTGTGCCTTGGCCTTGGGCCTGTTCAGGCTCGATGCCAGTCCAAGCAGGATGTGCGGAGCTTGTGGATTTGAGGTCCTCGCTCCATCCCTGAGGGGCCTTTTGGTACCACTGGAATGCTACCCTGTTTTGGGGCCTTTGTTTTTGGTGGTCTGAGTAGAACAGTCATTGCTAACCATTCACAGCCTCAGGCTCCTCTGAGGTGAGGAGGGATCCTCTGAGGCAGTATTTCTTATGAAACTTGAATTTGCATAGGGACCACCCCCAAAATCTATTACAAATACTAGTAAATTCTAATTCCCAGGTCCACCATGTAAAGATTCTGAGCCAGCAGACCTAGGAATCTGCATTTTCGGTAAGCTTCTGGGTGGGCAGTGGTCTTTGAACAAAGCTGGTCTAAGACGGTAGGTTTTAACCTTGGCTATTTGTTACTTACCTGGAAGCATTACAAGCCCGTCGTTCAGGTCCTCCCCGGAACTGCTAAATCAGAGTACTTTGAGGAGGACCTGGGGAGCAACGGTCTTTAAAGTTCTGCTGGGGGTTCCAGGGTGCAGATGAGGTTAAGAAACACGGACTTAAGGAGTGAGAAGCTCAGCTAAGGGCAAAACAAGCTGAAAGGGCAAGACCCGCCCCCGCCCCCGCCCCCCCCCCCATGCAAAAGCACAAGACCCAGAAAACCTGCCACCTCTGGAACTGGACTCTTGGGGTAGCTGCCTCTCTGCCCTCTCAGTCTGACTTGCTCTTGGAGACCAAAGGGTTTGGTTCTAAGCCACATGTGGACAGGCCAAGGGTGAATGGCAGGGGTACTTGCACAAGAGACACTTTGCCACACTTCCCTGGTATCGTGTGCAGAGCGTCTTCCAGGCTTGCCTCCCGGACCCCTTTGTCTGTTTCATGTACTCTTGTTTCTGTCATTTCGTGTCAGGCTGTGCCTCTGTACCGAAGGCCATGAAATGGGAGTTGGAAGTCAGATGGCGAGTCAAAAGTGTAGTGCTGTTGATGACAGTAGTAACACAAGAACTTCCGTATTTCTCAGCGAGGGTGGCACGTCCTGTGAGTACCAAGATCTAGGCAACATTTCCAAGGAGGCTGTGGAGTTTGGACCTTGCTCTAAGCCTTCGCCATTCTCTTTTTTGGTCCCAAGTTGGATGGGTAGCTGGAAAGCTGCTGGCTGGTTTTACTAAACGGCGCTCTCCCCAGATCTTGGTCCTTCAATAAACCAAAACTGGGAGAGGCCTTCTGCCTGGGCTGCAGGGCCAGCTTATATAGGTGTGGGCCCTGAGCGTGTCCTTCCTGGTACCCCAGGTCCTGGACAAGGACATGCGCTCTGCTGCGAGGGGAAGTCCTGCTGCATTGAAAGCTGGGGGAGGGTGAGAATAGAGTGGCTGAACAGACAAAAGCCGACAGAAGGGACAAGCTCTCAGCGTGGTGCCTGCTCCTTCATGGGGGGGGGGGGGAAGTGCTGCGGGACACCTTCAGAGTCAGGACGGTCTCCCACCGCCAAGAGTGCTCAGCACTCTGCTAACCCTGTCTGTGCCCACGTCCAAGCCAAGTAGAACAATGATTTTCCATCCTTGCCTTTAATTTGCCAAGCGTCAGCCCTCTTAAATCTGCACCCCTCTGGGCTAAAACAAGAGAGGTGGCAAAGTCATCCTTGGCACCATGGCCCTGAGCATGAGACGTGGAGGAAGGAGCCCAAAGCAGAGATGTCTTCCTGTCCCTGTGGCAGCTCAGGACTCCACAAGATGCTGAGAGCCTTCCTGGGAGACTTCAGGTCGCTGCCACTGGCCTGCCTAGGCTGGGGGTCTGGGTCGCCTTCGTGAACTCTTCCTTCCTTGATCCTTGCTCCTTCTCTGTCTGGCTCCCCCTCTTCTCAAGGCACAGAAAAGACGGTTGGGCCCCGTGTGTGCTCCGGCCACAGTAGCATTAGCCGAGTCACTTGCCAGCACAACAGATTTGTAGCAGCTCATCTGCCTATAACCGCTTCGCTGACAGAGTCCTTACTGAGTCGTTTCATTATCATGTAAAATGGAATAATGTCATTCACCTTTACTATAAACAAGGCTGTGAGAACATAATAAACAGAACCTGAACAATCTGCCCTTAGCTCTCTGCCCACATTTCTGGCCGGCTGACTGTTGGTGAGGAAACTCTTGCCGGCACACGTGGACTCCCAAGGGGGAGCACATGGCCTCGCCCTCCAGAGGGTGGCACGGGGCTGGCCACCAGAAAAAGCAGGAGTGTGGGTGGAAGTGGGATTTGAATGGTCTGGAGATTAGTGTGGGGGTGGAGGGCAGCTTTGGGTTATGAGTGGCTTTGAAACTAGAAAGTCTTATACAAATGCAGGTGGCTTTTTTTATTTGTACCACCTACTGCTTGAAAATGCAAAGAGAGAAAAGGCTGGGGATGGTTTGTCTGTTTGTTCGGCTGGAGCAATCTGAAAATGCAATGGGTTGGTCTTGCCCACGGCCGCACCTCGCTTTGTGCAGTTGGTGCATCCCTGTCAAGTGCGTATTAGTCATCAAATCGCTGACGATCTGTGGCGATCAAGTCCCCCGGAGGAGACAGAAGCAGAATAAGGTACAGTGTCTGCTGGCAAAAGATCATGCTTCAGGTAGGGTAAAAAGACAGAAATACAAAAAAATCTTAATAATCCTAATTATTTAAAATGCACCACAGAAAATTTGTCTGCAAAAGAAAGATGTTTCTTTGAAAATGAATCATTTGGATTACGTGAAGGAGCTTTTGGTACACAAATAGCCACCCCCAAATTCCAGGTTGATAGACAACGACAAATGGTGATAGGTAGGCTGCTGCACACAGGACCAAAGGATGTGGCTGGATCTTCTCTTTCCGGCTTTCCTTTCCTGTTCTTTCTACCCCTCTTGCCACCTGGAGTTTCTGATCCCCACGCCCTGAGAGGAGCTGAGCAGGGGAGGAAAGGAGCGGGGTAGGCTGTGGGCCCGCTGGGCCTTGCAGGACTCTGGTAGAGCCTTCAAGGGTCCTGTCTCTAGGAATCTTTCCTCTGTCACTTCTCAGTGTGGGTAAATGATTTCCAGGCTGGAGGACAGCCTGCTCCTTCCTGAACAGTGTTCAGGCCCTCTGGGGTGCAGTTGTTCGCCCTGCAGTCCTCCCTCTAGGGCAGCCCTGAGATGAGACTACCAGTCCTGTCAGGAAGCCCCCACCGGCCCATTAGGAGGACCTGGCTCCTGAAACTACAAGACAGCAGCTGCTTTGTGACCAGGGCCCCAACCACTCTCCTGCTCCTACTATCGATTTTCTAGGCTGGAATCACACAGCTGTCTCCTGGTCTTTAGCCATCAGGGTTCACACATCAAGCTTTACAAGGGACTCGTGGAACCTGCTCCCTTGAGAATAAAGAGAGAGGCAGTTACCTACCCCTCCTTCCAAGGATCAGGGCCCACAGTGTTGGACCAGCTCTCTTTACAAACCTTCACCCATTCTCCCTGGCCTTGATCTCTTCCTTTGAGATCCGGAGTCCAGAACCTCTGCCTGGTTCTCCGCGACTCCCTGGAACATCTGCTTGGGCTGGAACCTGCTTTGATGGTGTCTGAGTTACCTCTCCTAGGCCTTGACAGGAAGCTCATGAGTCTTAGACACTTAGCACTGTGTCTGGCCTCTCACTAACATGCAGAAATAGCAAGTCCTATTTTCTTCACTACCAAGTGCGAGTCATGGCAAGGGACAGAAGAGGTCTTGTCATTTCCTTCTTGTGGTCTTTCTTAGCTGGGGTCTGCCTTTGTCTGTTTGGGCTGCCATAATTTAATACCAAAGACTTGGTGGCTTATAAACCATGAAAATTTGTTTGTCGTGATGCTGGAAGCTGGGACTCTAATATCAGGGAACTCACCAGGTCAGGTTTTGAGAGAGTCCTCTATGGATTGCTGCCCGCTACCTTCTCATTGTACTCTCGCAAAGTGGAAGGTGTGCAAGCTGGCTCTCTGCCCTCTTCTTACAAAAGGATATAGTCCCATTTATGAGGACTTTACCCTCATGACCTAACCACCTCCCACAAGTTCCATTTTCAAAGAGCATCATACTGGAATTAAGACTGCCATACATAAATTTTTAAATTTGTTCCATTGTGGGTGTTGTACTGGTCTTTCATCCAGCAGATATGGGACAAGGTCCTGAAGACTGGAGGGACATGTTAAAAAGTGCCACCTCCTCCATTCACACCATAGAGGGCAGTCGGAGCTCACTTCCAAGTCATAGTGGTTGGATGTCCAGCAGTGGAAACTGAAAGACCACAGCCTCAGAGGCCTTGTGTCCAGAGTCACAACAGCACACTCTTTCTCATAATTTGGGCTCAACATATTGCTAAACGCTCTGGGCTGGAATTACCTCCTTATGCCTCAGTTTACATATCTGTCAACTACAATAATAAAAACAGAGCTAACTCTTGGGCATTACGAAAATTGAGTAGATTAGCATGAGAAACATGTGTGTGCTGAGCAGCATCTTCTGTCACACTGAAATCACCAGGGAGTCAAACAGAACTTCCATTCTTGGCTTACTTCCTTCTTGGTTGAATGCAGAGGAAAACCACCGAAAGCAAATGATACTACGCAATCAGCATCTCCTTCCGCTAAACTCTAAACTCCTTGCCTCGTCTGCCTAGGTCACTGCTCCAGTCCCTGGGTATTTGCTGAAAGGACAGTAAACCAACAAGTGTTTTGGGGCAGCTCTTGTAGATCAGGCCCTTGGGTACATTGGGGGTGGAGGCATGAAATCTAGAACCTGTGCTCTCGAAGAACTTACGTCCTCATCTCCATAATGTCTACTTCACTGATTGCTGTCATCTTTTATTTTGCTCTTTAAATTATGTAGACATAACTAATGTGGATTGTGAACATGTGCTATTAAAAAGAAATAATTGTGGGAAGAAGAAAAAACCTAGGTAAATAAATGATCCAGTTTTACCTAGGGCAAGCAAACAAACCCCCCAAAGCTTACCTAGCTCTCACAGGACTTAGCTCTTTACAAGCATTGACACTGAATGAGTGACATTCAAAGTTAGAGGCTCACAGGAAGTGCACGCTCACAGGAGGGAAAATTAATAGGCACCACCACTTAGGAGCCAGGAACCTTGCTGAGCAATTTAGTTGCTTCTACTTGGAGAATCTATTTGGTTGCTCCCTGATCTATGCAGTTGTAGAGTAGTTTGCTAGGGCTGTCAAAGCATACCACCAGAGACCAAGTGGCCTCAGCAATGAAAATTTATTGTCTCAGTTCTGAAGTCCAAGACCAAGGTGCTGCTCTCCTTGACTTGAAGATGGCTCCTTCTTGCATGTCCTAGAATGGTCTTTTTTCCATGCCTTCAACTTTCTGGGGTCTCTTTCTGTTCCCATAAGGACGTCAGTCATACTGGAACAAAGCCCAGCCCTACAGCCTTACTTAACTCAATTTTCTCTTTAAAAGTCTAATTTCCAAAATCTGAAGAACTAAGAGGATTCAATGTATGAATTTTGGGAGAGGTCAATGCAGCCCTTAACAGGTTGTGTCTTAGTTACTTAATCATTGCCGGGACAAAATACCCAACATTCACGACTTCGGGGAGGAAAGATTTATTTAGCTCACAATTTTAGAAGGTCTCATACAGTCCATTCCTGGGGCAGCCTGTAACGGTGAAGATGCATTGCAGAGGCTGGAGAGCTGCTTAAGGCACTGCAGACAGAAGCCAATGAAAAGAGAAAATAATTCTGTGTCTGAAGACTCAGACAAGGCTGGAGCTCTCCTGGGAAGAAGCTCTTCCTTCCTTAGTTCAAACTGCCAGTTGAGTCCTCCATATCCAGCGTGTGTGCCCCTCCCTCACTTCCTACCCCCCAAATCAGCAACACACACACACACACACACACACACACACACACCTGAGAGCTCTTCCTTGGGCAATCCCCAGTCTCAACAAGTTGACATAATCCTTCTAGGTCAAACTCCAAGCACCTGCCCCTTCCAACCAAGCCCTACCTCCTAACAGCACAAGGTTCCCAAGGTATCCCACTACATCCAAATGTATAGGCTTTTGGGGGCCATGCCAGACCCAAATCATAGCAGGCTATTATCTCCACTTAAAGAAAAGGAAACTAAAAGTTAGAGAAGTTAAATGACCTACCCAACATCATGCAAAGTATAGGTTAAACAATTGGGCTTTAGCATCCTGGTATTGTAAATTGAATAATAAATACCTGCCGTGCCGCCGACTAGAAGGTTCTCTCGGGAGGTAGTTAGGTGAGGTGGGGTAAGTATGTAGGTACCAGTAGAGGATTCTGTAGGTACTGCAGCTGACTGCTCATGGCTTGGGAGAGGTGAGAATGCGCTGGTGCAGGCTGGCTAGTGGCGAGGGTAGGTGTTGAAGTGGAGCTCAGTTTGCTGTCTGAGGCTTGCTGAGAGGTCTGGCCTCCTGGAGACGCTGATGGAAGATGATAGTGGTTGAAAAACATCTTGCCAGCCTGCTTGAAGCTAGAATGGCCAATTACATCCCAATCCGTTCATTGGCAGTGAGTACAGGCTCAGGCACTGGGCTTGTTTTGTTCTTTTTCTGCCCTTTGTACTTTTTGCCCTAGGACCATCGGTCTGCTCCCACAGCACATAGCAGCCAACAGGAGCACATCACTTTTCCTGGGGATGCTTGTTTACAGCCTGGAGCTAGTGTTGTCTCTGTTTCTGTGTCTGCCGTGGGAGTGCACATCTGTGAGGCATACCTTTGTCATGAAGGGAAAAGGAGCCCCTGTGACCCCAGAGACTAATGCCAATCATGTGGAAACCACAGGGACCCAGGATTTCTCTAGAACCATGTGGTGGCATAGCATGAGGGGCTTGGACGTGGAGAGACCAGAGATTTAATGCTAACACTGTCACTGTATGTGTGATCCTGGGAAAGCTCTGGTGAAAGCGGGCTGACAACAGTCGTTCTTCAGCTGTTCTGAGGATTAGAGATGATTTGTGCAAAGTGTTTGGAGTAGGATCTGGGGTAGTGTGGGTGATGTCTGGGTCCTGGGGGTGATGTCAGTGTTGGCGGTCCTGGCCCTGGTATGTACTGGGCACCTGGTCCCTAGAACCTATCCTATCCTATCCTATCCTATCCTATCCTATCCTATCCTATCCTATCCTAGAGAAATTGATCATAGAAGGCCCATCAAGGTAGATGAGCATAAGCTGAACCTGTAGAAAAATGGACCTTACCAGCTAGAACCAAGACAAAGGGTCTTTCATTAATGAGGGTGCTCTGCTGTGGCCTGGGGTGTTAGCACCACTCCTCAGGTGTCCTATGAGCTAATACAACAGGGATCATCACTTGTCACATTGTTTTTGAGTGCAGAACGCCAAACACAAACAGATCAACTGAATGTTTGAGTTGGCAGAGTCAAAAACTAAAATCCTTAGGCCAAACTAACTGATCAGGCAGTCCAGCGCAGAGCTGTAAGTGGCTCCTGGATGGACTGAAGCGAAACCCTCCTCAACAACAGAGGGTTTGTGTGTTGCTTTGTTGGATGCTAAGGGAAATGATTTTAATCATAAATTCTAAAAATGAAATTGTCAAGGCTTTCCAGTAAGGGCCTTGTTAGGTCGGTTGTAGTCAATGAAGAGGGATGACTTAATGACTTAAACCCACAATTCCTCGGGCCTTGGTTGGCAGCATCTTTCAGGAAAGGGCAAGGAAGGGGTAAGGAGTTGGAGAGCTCGTCTCTCAAGTGTGATTTCCCGTGACTTTGTATAATCACACCCAAATCTCAGCAGCTGAGAGACAGTGGCACGTGGGACTAGGAAAATCTCCTCTTCCTGCAATTTGGATAGAATGGCTGACTCCTGGGGAGATGAATATGGGTGGGGAGCTGTGGGACCCTCACCTGTCTCACTGACAAAAGGCCCTTTGCAGGCAGCCCTGCAGAGGGACTTGTCTTTGCTGGGGGAAACATTCTCACGCAGAGGGCGGCATCTGGCCTGCTCTGCAGCCTCGGAGACGAGCCTGCTCTGCCGAGGGAGCAGCTGTCAGCCACCTGCTCACCAGCCTGGGCTGAACCCTCTTTTGAACAGGAGTTGAGTGTCTGGCTCCTAAGTGAGGGGTGACAGGGAGGCAGAGAGGCATCGCGGTGTGTTCAATGCCTCCTGCCTGGGCCATTAGCTTTTCTAGGTGAGTCTTACGTGGGATCCTATGCACTGGCACCTGTTCTCTCTGGGCCGTGCCTGGGGTCTCATACCCACAGCCCCGTCAGCTCGCTGGCAGCTGTCCATCTGGCTTGTCCTTTTGTCTCTCAAACACCTGCCCCTATTCCTGTCGCCTGTGGTGTTTGTACCAGAGCCAGGCTCATGAGCAGCAGGCTGGGCAGAGGCCATTGACAGCTGCCACTTTGGAGGGATCCTGGGGCTTCGGCCTCTTGCCCTTGCCCATCCGCTGTGACATGTACAGCCTCCCCCTGCCTGCTGGCAGAGCCCATCACCTTTGGGGTGACTGTACTTGTGTGTGACGGGAGTGCCAAATGCGTCGAGGAACAGGGAGATGCTTTCTAGAACTGTGGAAGAAAATGACACTGTGTATTCATTTACTACTGATGAAAAGGGGAAAGAAACAGCCTCGAGGTAAGGAGGCCAGGAGTGCTAGAACCCTTGAGTTTGAACGGTGGGGCTGATGGGTGAGGGGCACCTTCAGTCCGTGGTACACAGGGCTCGTCACTGGGAGGCTCTCACTGAGTGCTCGCTGCTGTCCTGCCATCACTACTTGTCTCGTCTGTTCCCTGCAGGTGTTCCCGATGCGGCAGGTGTGGCTATCCCTGTACTGAGGTAGAATGGAAAATGAAGAGGGGTAGAAAGGAGGCAAGGGAACTATAATTTGGAGGAAATTAGTTCTGAGGAATCTGTAGCTTTGAGAAAATTGTAGCTTCCAGACATAACCGGTTACCCAAGATCACCTACGCGTTTTAGTTCCTAGGCCTGTGTTTTCTTGTAAGACTTCTCACCCTTAAATTCCCTAGAATCTTAGACATACTGCAAGTCCTACAAGCTCAGCCTGTAGTTTTCTTCTGATACCTTAAATCTATAAATTTCAAAAGTTACATCAAAGACTTCCCTTCTCAAAGAAACACCATTACTAATTGGGTACCATATCCCTAAACTTCAAATATGTATGAATAGTTTATTTTATATTTTAACTTAGGAGATAGTCAGTTTTTGCTTTAGTCCCTGAAAGCTCTATCTGACTTTAAGGAAATAGACACTAGATAAGGGAGAAATAACTCAAAAATACATATTGTAGAGACTGGAGCAATTAGAGCACTTGCCTAGTGAGTGCAAAGCCCTGAGTTTGAGTCCCTAGCACCACATAAGTTGGGCATGCTGGCACACGCCTGTAATAACAGCACTGGGGAGGCTGAGGCAAGAGGATTGCTGTGAGTTCGAGGTTGGGTTGGGCTTCATAGTAAATTCAGGACCAACCTGAACTATAGAGTCAGATCCTGTCTCAAACAAACAAACAAACAAGCAAATAATAAAATATGTTGATCAGGTGTGTTCAATCGAGGACTGTCATTTTTCTTCCCTTGTCTTCTTTGAGTGAAGAGGACTGTCTTAGGCCACATATAGAATATATAACACAGTTCATGCACCTGTATAATACTACAGATTCCTTTTTAAATTTTTTCATTAAAATATTTTTGAAGATCAAGGGCTGAAAGACAGCAGGCCACAGGTTGCATATACCTGTCTTAGATTATCCTATTTAAGGGTACCCCAGACACCTCGTGTCACCCTTGAGTGCTGGTATTCCTTTTACTTAGATTGTTGTTTGATTCTGCCAAATATATATGCCTATGCCTCTCGCGGATGTGTCCCAAAATCCTTGTCTGTGGTGAGAATTAAGAGCCCACCCAGAGCATCTCCCCTTCAGGGAGTCTCTATGAGAAAGGTAAATGAGGCTCCCAAGGGTCACCTGGTCCCCCAGGTGAGGGCAGGATGGGACTGCAGACTGGTTTGTCTGATTATGCGCTCATAGCCTGGCCTCCCGCCACCTGCTGTGCCTGTGCTCTCTTCCCGAGGACCCCAGCCTCTCTACACCACTTCTTCCGTGACACAGCAAAGTTCGTTATTTATCTCTGCATCTCTCACTCGTTTGGCCTGTCCTTCTCTACGGAGGGCCAGGATCAAGTCTGATCCTTCCTGGCTGGCAGTCCCTGCTGCCCAGGGCCCCGAGGGACACAATTCACACATGAACGAATGTGTCACTGACGATTTAGGATGTCCTTCCTGTGTGGAGATGGTACCCTGACCCTGAGTTTTGGGGCTTTGACATTACACGGTCCCTCCAGTTGGAGTCTACACTCTCTCCTCTAATCTCTCCTTGAAACTTCAGCAGATACCATGGGAAGATGAAGGCTTGGTCAGCTTGGGCCACGGGCCTGGGAAGGAGTGCGGTCCGGCTCCGGCCCTGTGCCTGCGGGCCCTCTGGGGAGGTGCTTTCATACCCAAACGTGCACAGACCTGAGAGCCTGTAAGCCTGAGGGCAGGGAACAGCTGGTCTGCTGAAGGTATGTTTGCCTGGTAGTTCTACTTTTTATTTAAACATCCATCTGCCCCATCAGTGACATCACTGTGCAGCTGCGGGTCCTGTTTTCCCTTTCTGCTGCACGTCCCCGAGGCATGGCCTTGCACTCAGGGATGATTAAATAAGCGTAGCGGGTGGCCTAACCTCGGTCAGTGTGTGCGTGGTGGGGGCCGGGGGAGGAGCGGGAGCCAGAAGGCAATGAGGGTGACTGGCAAAGCAGGAGCAGTGGTGAGGACCTCGCTCAGCCGCAGTCCAAGAACGCCTCGGTGACAGGGAGGAGGCGCCCTGGGAGCAGGCAGCTCCTGAGGCTCCTAAAGCCCTCTTCCTGGGGGATGAAAGGGACAAGTGACTGTATCCACAACCTCAACCCTTGGAACTTTCCAGGCTCAGCACCGACTAAGATGCAAAAAATAAGGTACACAAAGTGTATAAAGTCCTCAGCACCTTCAGCAAACAGGCATTCTCCTCTCAAGTCTGTGAAGTATCGATTTCCTTATTACTCTGCCTGCAGCCTGCATGTCGTGTCTCCTATCTTTGTCTCATTTCTGTTCTTCATAGCAGTCCTAGATTCAAGTCCTCATTCTGGTTATTTCACTTGCTGTGTGGTCTTGAATAGTTTTATTAAGTTTCCTGAGTCTCACTTTTGTCATTGGTAAAATGAATGCAGCTACTCCATTCCTAGATAGATGAATCTCAGAAGCTTCTCATGTACGCACAGTAGAAAACACGCACGAGAGTGTTCTTAGCAGAACAGAGTAGCAACAAAAGACCAGACACCGTATGACAAGGGTGACTCTCTTATAAGAAGAACGGACAAACTGTGACACAGTTGCAGGGCCATCACTAGCTGTGAAGATGAACCGACTTTCTGACAGTGTAGTATCCTTCTAGAGAATCCTGGAATACGGTGTGAAAGGTCCCTTTATTATGATGTAAATACAATGAAAACAGCATATTTTAAGGTCTCCATATATTTTCAATAAAACTAAAGAGAGAAAGGAAATGACAGGAGTGGGGTTGGCTTGCATGACCAGAAGTAAGGAAGGGCAGGGAAGGAGGATGTGGGTAAATACCAGTTGCCTCTGATGTTCTAGTTCTTGGGCTGGGTGTAGATTCAACTCTGTTCATTTGTCCCTAGAATAAAAGAGTAATAGAGAGATTAAATAATAAGACCCAAGTATGGGCCTGTAAGGATAGTGGAAAATGAATCAAGGTTTATAAAGATTAATGCCATTTTGTACACTGAGGTCCATCAAAACTATCATTGTAGGGATTGTAGGATTGTATTAAATGAGATGTGCATCACAGTCTACCAGGGCACTGTCCCCATGAGATACTTAAGAACTAAGCAAATCTCTCCATTCCTTTAGGCAAGCAGGAACCTCATCTTGGTTGGTATAATTTGAGATTCTTTGTGCTTTGATTCTATGGGCATGAATCCCGGTCCTGAATCTCTCACTCACTTCTTTCTAAGTCCTCACCCCCTTTCTCCCTCCCCTTCTCCTTCAGAGGACTGACGCTGATCTTTTGCGTGTCACAGACTTACGGAGACTATATGTGGGATGGTTTGGAGGCTGTCAAAAGCCCTCAGAAGACAGTTGTTTTATTATGTGCCCTCCATTCCCCCAGGGTTGTAAGAGGAACAAGACGTGACTCTTGAGCGTGGTGAGAGCCTGGCTCTTGCAGAGGCCACTTACAGTTGAAGTGGACATATGGTCGTGCTGCTGATGTTCAGGATGTTAATTACCTGTAATAGTCTAGGTGGATGCTGAAGGAGGTGGCCTGAGGCTGCAGGTGACATGGCCACTGTGATCTAATGGAAAGAAACTTACCCTTGGGCTTGGAATTATAAAAATCTAGGTTAGAATCTTGAGCTTCCTCTGGGGACTGATGCACTCCAGGCAGACAGACAATGACTTATTCCAGATTTGGTAAAAATGCATCATTTTGTTTTTCAACACTGATAAATTTGTGACATGGACAGTTGACATTTGTCGTGGGGTAGAAGCACTCCTGGTTCTTACTCATGCTTGCTGAGCTCCATACGCAGCAGACAAGACACAAGTCACATGCCTGGTGCACAACCACGGCAGGCCTGGAGAGGAAGCGAGTCAGTGAGAAGAAAGAGCTCCGAGAGCCTCACTGGTGATGGGAGCTGAGAGGAAGGTTTGGGTGTGTTGGTGGTTTTATAGCACATAGGCGTTTTTAAAAGCCATTAGACTTAAACATGGAATAGTTTCTTCCCTTTTCCTCCAAAAGTGGTTTAGCTCAGCCCAGCAGCACTATTCAATTTTGGTCTGTGAAACTGACAGGAAGCTTGGGGTGAACTTTGCTGGAATTCCTCTCACGTTTGGGGTATGGTAATAAGATCATATATCTACTTGAAAAAAACCCTCCACAGTATTTAACCATAGTATTTATTTATTAATTTTTTTGTTGGTGGCAGTTTCTTAGGTCAGCTAGGATTACCTAGAGATAAATAACAAAAATGTGGGTGCAGATACCAGAGAGTGGAGTGGGGATAGCTGACAGTGGTGAGTCCTTCCCGCTGCCACAGACAGGAAGTGTGGGCATCCTGTGTCTCAAGTTTGACTTGTCTGGTTAGCTCAGATGCAGACGTTGGGGTGGAGTCTGCAGATTCTCATTAAACAACAAATATGAGACTTGGGAGGGAGGTACCTGGCATTCCCCAGCTTCCCAGTTGCAAATATCCTGCCACTATTGACCTTTCCAGGCCACCAATCCTGTATATCATGCAGCAGATGCTGGGGGACTAATGTCTACTCACAGTCCAGCTGCATTTGCCTATAAGTGGGAGGAAAGCCCAATACCAAAGAAATAAAACTTGCTGAGATTTCCAACATGAGTTAGAAGTGGGGGCAGAGGGCTTATGAAGGGCCCTTTGGGTGCCCAGCTCATCACTTGGGGAGGCAGAATTCTGAAAGTGTAGCCTGCCTCACCCTCTCCCATCCTCCTATATATTTGAATTGCTGGAAAATTTGCTTGTCTTTGTGAGCGGGGAAAGGCCTTTTACCCGTAGGAGCTTTTTTGAGCCTTTTCTTTTTGAGAAGATACATGAAAGTGTTTTATAAATAGTGAAGGTTACATAAATGTGAGGTGAGGCTTTTATGACGCCTTCTATGCCGAGGCTACAGGTGAAGGGCTCTGATCTCATTCCCACCGAGAATCTTTCTCTCTTCACCAAGCCTGACCCACGTTGGGTGCCTAGGAAGGCATCTTACGTAAGATTTGGCTGAACTGAATACAGCTCGTCTTCCCAGCCCAAATTTGGTTTGATTTACTTTAATTAAAATTTTTACTGAGGTTACTCTATGCCTGTTCACTGTGGATAGCTGGATATATCTAGGACACTAATATTATATGTATGGTTCCTGTCTTCGGGGAATTTAAAATGCAGTAGGATGGCTTAAAGATAGATATGTTTTGTTAACTGAGATTTTAGTTAAAAAACAAGCAACATTTTATAAGGGACATTGCTGTAATGGACGTGGAGATAGAGAAAGGGAGAGGCAGAGAAATAGTGGAGGAGCAGCAGGTCAGCGAGCCCGCTGGCTGCATCTCCCTCTTTTGCCTCAAGAACCTTCTAGGGTGTCCCAGTTGAAAATGCAATAGTTTCCTTAAGGGACCCAGGAGAACAGGCAAGGAACAGAGAAGGCTCAGGGATGAGCAAAGAATTCTAAGCGTACTGAGTGTAAAATCACTAAGCACGGAAAGTCAACAGATTAGACTGTATCACAACATAAAACTTCCACTCACTGAATGGCCTTGGTAACTACAGAAGTCAGATGAGGAGAATGATATCTGCCACACACATATCTGAATTACATCCACAACTCTTAGAAGCCGATAGAGAGTGAATAAAAAGCAACTTTAAACATTGCTCAAAAAATTTAAACAGAAAATTAATTAAATAATGTACATTAATGGCCAATAAAGCAAATTTTCAAAGTGAGTCAATAACTGATATCCAAGTCAAATAGTTTGTCTTGTTAATAGTGGTGCCAGAATTTAAAACAACCTTATGCGTTACAAGTTTTATGGATTCCTGCATACTCAGCTGCTCATTACTATAACTAAATACGTGAGGCAACTAACTTTTGAAAAAGAAAAGGTTTAGGGTGGCTCATGGTTCTGGTGGTTCCAATTCAATATTAGGCAGTCCCATTCTTTGGGCCTCAGGTGAAGGCAGCCTAGCATGGCAGACATGAACGGTGGAGCAAAACGACTTATATCACAAGTCAGGAAGAAAAGAAGAGAGATGGAGAGGCCAGGGTCCCAAAATCCCCATTATGGGCATTCTCGCAATGGCCCAAGCCCTGCTTCTCAAAGGATCCAACCCCTCCTGGTGGAGCGATGCTAAGGATCAAGCCTTTAACACACAGAACTTTCAGGCAGACTTCTCTGAGTCATAGCAGTCCCCACATACCTTGTCCTTCTTTAATTATAAAGTTTTTCCATATCCCTTCTCTGCCTACAAATTATTTTTATCTACAGCACTAAAGCCACGAGGATACAGCTAGATTTCCATGGATGTCAATTGGTTATGTAACTTTTCATTTCTGCCCGAGACCTCCTCTTTAAGTTCACAAATAACATATTAATAGTTCTCTTTGCCAGGGAGCACTCTCCCGGTGGGCTGCAGTTGCTACCCTTTGTCAACATGCAAATCCACATTACTTTAAGCGTTGCACAATAATGGTTCTCTTCTGCCCATAAACAGTTGATTTGTGAAGTATAAATGACAACCAAAGAGTGCTAACAGGCCCCATTCAGAGCTCTAAGAAGCTCTCTCAGGAACCAGACAACACTTGGAAAAATCATGCCAAAACCCTCAGTGAGAATCCACTGGAAACCTACTAGAATGTGTAAAACGAACACCCTCGTCACGGAAAGGCTTGGCAAAGCTGCAGTATGCCGACAGCCCTTATATAGTGCTGGTGTGAAAGGAGGATGGCACAAGCACTTTTGGAAACAGCTTGGTAGTTTCTTACAAAGCTAAATGTATATCAACACTGGGGCCCAGCTACTCCACTCACAGTTTTGGAAACACACGTCCACACAAAAAGACATGTATGCAAATGTCCACAGCAGCTTCAGTCACAAAAGAAAAGAACTTGAAACCACTCAAAGAAGCAGGTCGTGGTTTGGATCTGGAGTATCCTTCAAAAAACTCACCTATTTGTGGATTACCTATAGATTATGTGTGCTGCTGGGAGGTGGGGGCCCTGGTCGGGAGGGATGGGTTTACTAGTTTGCGTTCTTTCAAAAGGCAGAATTTTACAGAAATTATAACAAAAGGATCTATTCAGAAGGCTTACAAATCTGAGGACAGAGATAGTCCAAGATGGCGGCCTGCATGGGCGAGAGCTGGAGGGTCTGAGCGCTGCTGAGCTGTGAGGTAGAACACCCGTCTGGGACTGCAGGGCAGCGGGTGAGAGTCTGCTGCGGAGCTTGGCTGTTCGAAGAACACTGGTGAAGACCGGAGACTGAAGATCGGCGACAGGCAGACAGGCGCAAGTCAAGAGGGGAGCGAATCTGTGCTGAAGGTCTGCGGTGCGAGGCAGGTTCCTGTCCACAGACAATTGCAAAGATGAGAGCTTTCCCTGAGGAAGGAGCTGTAATGATCTTTCCTTTTATATAGTTCAAGTTCCCAGTTGGGCCTCCCACATCTGGGGGAGGTGTTCTTCCCCCATTTGCTGGCCCACAAATCACTCACACTCTAATCCAGGCAGTCGGGAAACTGCCTAATCTAAGCGTGGTTCCCCAGCCCTGATCCAGGTGTGGTTCCTGATTGCTTCAACTTGTCATAATCTCTCCAAGGGTGACAGTGGGTTATAGGTGTGTGGTAGAGGACCCGTGGCTTGAAGGGGCAGACTGGTGGGGCGTAACCTGGAAGGGACAGAACACCGAGGCTTGACCTGGAAGGGGTGGATCAGTGGAACGTGGCGTGGAGGATATATGTCAGTTCTGCCCTTCCTTGTTCACTTGGCTTCCTGCTGCAACGCCATGACTAGCTTTGCTCCATCATTTCCAGCCACCTGTGAATGGACTGTGTGAGACCTTCTGAAACTGTGAGCTGTAATGTATCTTTCTTTTATTAAGTTGTGGATGTTGGGTTTTGATTCTTAGCAATGAGAAAGTAACTGAGATAAAGCAGGAGGACAGTGAATAAACATCGCAGTGGAAGACTACTTGGTAATTAAAAGGAAGGTAATGCTGATACCAACACGTGTGAATGTAGCATGTGCTAAGTGAAAGAACACGAAAGACTACATTTCTGTCTAGTTCCATTCACATCATATTCTTGATTAACCAAACTAATCTATGGTTTTAAAAAATCAGAAAAGTAAATGGCTGGTTGGAGGTAGCATCAGAGGGATGGTTGCAGGAAACCAGGAAGTGGTGAAAGAAAACGCTCTGGAAAGAGTAACAACAATGTTCTATATATTAGCAGTGGTATGAATTCCAAGAGTCAGTGCTTCGGTTGGCACTGAACTACAGCTGTTAATACCTGAACATTTTCTATATGTTCATTGCATGTCCAGGCAGTGACATTCTGGGGAAACCAAACTATGAAAAAATCAGTGATTTTCAAGGGTTGGGGAAAAGGCAGGGTGGAGAGGCAGAGCAGAGTGGAATTTTAGGTCTGTGAAGCTACTCTGTGTGATATTTTTAGCCTTATGACATTAGACATTGCCCAAAACCCATAGAAGGAACAACACCCGAGCAAACCACGATGTAAGCTGCGGACTTCGGATGGTGTGAGTGTTGGAGATTCTGTCAACTTGAGGCAATCGGGATCCATGCCTGGATTAGGGTGTAGGAGCCACACCCAGATTAGACAATTAGGAACCACCCTGGATTAGGCCGTTAGGAACCAGCCTGGATGAGAGTGTGAGTGATTTGTGAGCCAGCAAATGAGGGAAGAGCACCCACATGGAAGTGGGAGGCCCAACTGGGAACTCGAATTGAATAAAAGGAAGGAAGAAGAAAGATCATCACAGCTTTTTCCTCTGGGGGAAGACTGGACTTAATGGGATTTGGCTTACTGTTTGTGATGTCATGAGGAGCTGCCTCTGCCTCTGCCTCTGCCATGTACTTCCATTGCTGCTGGCCACCCCGAATAGACTGTGACCACCGGAAACTGTGAGCTAAAATAAACCTTTCGTACCCTAAATTTGTGGATGTTGGTTATTGAGTCACAGCAATGAACAAGTACCTAATACAGATGGTCAAATTAGGTCTGTAAGTTAAAAGAAGAACACCGCTCAGATGGTGGGAGAGTTTGTGCGTCAGCGGGGTCAATGGGCATATGGAAAATCTCTGTATCTTCTGCTCCATTTTACTGTGAATTACTCTAAATATAAACTCTACTAGAAAATTTACTGGGCAAAAATCCCCAATCACCAGTTTCCATTTTCAATAAAGCAGAGACAAGACCTTTCTTATACATTTTTCTCTTAAAGGCAACCCAGAAGTTGCCAGTAGAAAGTGAAACAGAAAAATAAGTGTTAGCACAATGATACTAGATAACATCTATAACCCGCAGTGCCCCGTGGAGACAGGAAGCAGATGGAGTGATGACACATGACTTGCAGAGCGGAGGGAAGCCAACCTTGGGCCCAGCCAGTGTCAGGGAGGGGTTGGTTGATTGACAAGAGGTGAGTTCGGTTGCCTGGAGAATCCCACAAAGGCTCGGATCCTACAGGACAGAGTAGGACAGTGTGCAAAGGAGATGCCATGGGGCTGTTTGGGAGCCTGTTGAGGATTGTTTGAATTTCCTGCTCCTCTACAGCCTTAAGACACCATCTGGTTTAGAGTATGGAAAGCTCAAAATTAGGAAGATCTGAAGGCTGCCTTGTTTTCCCACTCTACAATACTTACCTGACAAAATAAGATCATAGTTAGCTTAAAGTGCAGGAAAAGAAACAGAATATTTTTATGTAGAAAAAAAGGTTAATATAACCAAATATCACCTTACACTTGCACGTGTATTGTTCATTTTCTAGTGTACCTAGTGCAGTGTTTCTAGCATGAAACAAATCTGTGAGGTCCTGCAGACACCAATTTTTTTTTATCTGACTCACGTAGGAAATGGAGGTGCAAAAGGTCACATGACCTGTCCAAGTCACATGTTTCTGTTTAACCAGAACAATGGCCCAAGTCTCTCCATTCCACATTCTAAAATTTCCATTCTTCCATTATTCAATGACTGTTTATTAATTTTCAAAAAATGAACAGACAGCAAGAGAGCAATCGAGCGAGGAGAACTGTATGATTCCATACAACTTTGAAAACTGCAAGCCAATTCACAGTGACACAAAGCAGATCTGTGGTTGCCTGGGGAAGACAGGAGGAAGATGGGAAGTACGGGTTATAAAAAACCAGGAGAGTCCTTTGGGTAACGGATGTGCTCACTGTTTCAAATGTGTTGACTTCACTGGTATTTACTTATGCCAAAACTTAGCAAATGGCCCACTTGATCCCTGTACACTTTACTGTATAATGATTATCCCTTAATAACACTCTTTAAAAATATATGAGCAAAAATGAATCAGTGGTTGGGAGATCACAAAGTAGCCATCTCCACTTCTTTGTTAGAAGCCCTTATGAAACGCCCATCTATATGCCAGACACACACTGACGTGGAGCCTCCTCCGGGAAGACATCCTTACAGATGACTTCAGAACAGGAGAAATCAGGAGAACAAACACTGCTGAGATTCTAATGTGCTGCACTTCGGGGTCTCCACTAAACCCTCCGGGCTGAATACTATCATCATGTCTCTCTTACTATTAAGAGTGAGAAAATTCTCAAGCCAGTAATAACTGGTGTTTGAAGCAGCCAAGGAGTAACATCTCCCCCCACCCCCGCCCCCTTCCTGAGTTCTAAACCCTTTGACATAGGAGTCAGAGAGCTGGTGAGGAAATGTCAGCTTTCTTACTAACTCAAGCTGTTGTGGAGGGCTTGGCTGAGAGCCCACTGCTGCCGCGTTGGTCTGCCAATAGACCTAAACCTAAGCTGCACTAAACTTAACTCTCACACTGCAGTCTTCCTCTTAAGTCCCACTAAACTCACCACAGAGCAGGGACTGTGGGCTTCCTAGGGACAGGCTACTTCCTAAAAAAGCAGACATGTCCAATGACTTTTTCTGAATTCATCAACCAGAAAGTTACTACTTCCCTCAGACAAGGCTGTCTAAATTTGGGAAAAAGTGGGGAAGTGATGTAACTTTAGAGCTGTCCTTCTCCATGAAAACACAAAAGTCAGAAAGATGTGTTTCCTTAATACACAAGTGGGATGCAAAGCCAGGTTCATGTCCCAGGGCATTTCCTATACCAGTGGGCTTTATTCTAAAAGTTCTGTGCAAAATAATTTCTGTACATTGTGTCCTAAACTAAATGGACGTAGGGACATTTGATTAAAAGGAACCCAGTGGTTGTCTACTAATAGGCAAAGGAATAAAGAAAATGTGGTATATACAAGATGATAGCAAAAAATACAGTGAATGATTAAATTTTTAAAAATGTATTATAGTGTTATATTTTTTAAAAATTATGGTGAATGTCCCCCTCCCCAAAGTTTCCCTCCTGTTTGGAAGTTGATTCAATCATGGGGATTACTCTATTGATTTTCTGTGCTGTTAAGGGGTGGGTCCTGGTTGGAAGGGGCAGATCTCTGGGGCTTGACCCAGAAGGTATACCTCCCTCACTAGCTTCCCCCTGCGTTCACTTGGCTTCTTGCCTTACCGTGCCATGAACAGGTTCTCTCCTACTAGGCCTCTGTCAATCTCTTGCATCACTGCTGCCTGCTCATGAACAGACCACGACCTCCTGAAACTGTGAGGTACAATAACCCTTTCCCCCTTAAGTCGTGTCAAGTATCGTATTTCAGCAATGAAAAAGTAACTATGACATAAGATAAAAATCACACTGTCATTAATCTCACTCAAAATGCTCCTTCTTGCTTTGAACACATTTATTTCATCGTTCCTGCTGCTTCCTTCTGAAATAGTTCTGACAGTCTTTTTGGTGTTTTCCTTTAGTTGTGCTGTGTGGCTGCCTTGGTGTTCTGAATTGATTCAAAATGTTGACCTTTCACGGTCATTTTGACTTTGGGGAAAAGCCAGAGGTCTTACAGTATCAAATCTGGTAAGTGAGGTGAAGGAAGAAGACCCATCACGATGCTTTTTACAAGCCTTTCTTTCCGCTGGATGGGATCCAGCAGCGGCGTTCACCGTATTTTTTCTTATACCTCAGAAACGCACCCATGAAAGAGGACTTCCAGAGCTGCTTCAGAAAGGGGCAAGAAAGACAGGATAAGTGTGCTTGAAGGAAGGGGGAGGATTTTGAGTGGAATAAATGGCAGTGTGTCTTTTATTATAATTTTTTGTTTAAACACACACCATGTTTTTCATCATCCTTTGTGTACACAATAGAGTATTAGTTGTAAGAAAGAATAAAATTATGCCAGAGATCACCATGTGAAACAAAGCAAACCCAGCTCACTCGCTTTCTCTAATATGTAGAATCTTAAATAAAAACAATACAACAAAGACGACAATAAAATGGAAGGGACGCGTGTTAGGCAAGAGAAGGAAATAAGGGCACGAGGGGATTAGAAAGAAGAGCCACGCGTGATCCAAATATGTTCTGTGTGTGCATAAAAATGACAATAACCCCATGTTTTATAAAAATTAATATGCACTAAAACATGTATTAACAAAAGTAAAGCCCACCAGCGGTGAATTTTTTGTTAAAAGATCGCTTTCTACGCCCTTTCGTTCATTTCAGGCGCCTTCACACACCCATCCGCTCTGCCCTTGGCCCTTGGCCAGGGCGCGCGCTCGCGGGCAGGTGAGGTCAGGGCGTCGCCCACAGGGAGCTTGAGGACTCACAAGCCGCGCTGGAACTGCAGCCGGCCCTCAGCCTTCTCCTCCTTTCTGTCTTTCACTGGCCGATTCCTTTCATCACCCACAAGCGGGATTCCTAGCTGCGGCCTCCCCGCACGCGGCACCCCTCCCTACTCCTTGCCTTTGTTCATACGACTGCCCACTGCCGTGCAGGGAATCCAGCCCGTTAGCAGGACGCTGCCGAGCTGGGGCTGCCGTGAGGGGCGGCATCCAGCTGCTTGGCCTGTGGGTGTCTAAGCCTTGTCCATCCTCCAGGACCCTGCCCGCCAGCTGTGGCCTCTGACACGTGGCTGCTGAAGTACAGGAGCTGTAGTTTTGAATGTTGGGGACGCGGCCACACGTACCTTACGGGATTCCCGTAGATCTGCGAATCTTGTATTTGCTCATTGAAACCTTCTTTTTAATGTTTTTTTTTTACCCAGAATACAATGGACAGGAAAGAGTAGGACAGATGGCTAAGCCTGCTCCTCAATGGCCTGCTTCCCTCTGCGCCGCCACCGCCAGCTTTGCCTAAGCGGTGGTGAGGGAAGGCGTTCCTGTCGCCATGGCTACGGTCCCCGACCCCCTTCTGACCTCCTGGTGCAGCCTCTGTCCTTCAAGCTGGGAGCCGCACCCACAAACGCCCTCACCCTCCCAGTCCAGGACCTCACTCAGCCTTTCACCCCCTCCTCGCCGCCCCCAGCAGGCTGAAGCTGCTCTCTCAGCGCTCAGACTCAGGTTACATGTTGGTGCAACTTCGGGGACTCCTGTGGGGTTTCCAGGTTTCCACTTCCAAATGCCGCAGCAGCCCTTCTCCAGAGTGAGAGGTGGGGGATGCATTCTCTCTAACAGTTGTGGGTTTACGCAGAAACTCAACTCAGCCCAGCATGAGTGGAAAGGGGGTTTGGCCAGAATGCCGGAATATTCTGTGGAAATGGACCAGAAATGTAGCTCAGCTGGAGTCAGAAACAGTCAGCCGACCCGCGCAACCCGGAAGCCCTCCCCTTGGCTTTTCTCTCTGCACGCACTGCACGCTTTTCTCTTTTCGAAGACTGTTCTATTTCCCAGTTCATAGGGCCACATACGGCCAACAGCTGCTGTTTCCTCCAGGCTGTCCCTCAGTCTCAGATTCCAGTTCCCAGACAGCTGGGCCCAGCTTCATTTGGTTACAGGACCAGAATGGCAGCTTCTGTTGCACTCCTGGGATGCAGGAGAGAAAGGGGGGCGGAGGCTCCCAGCCCCTGTCATGGGACACACACCAACAGCTACCGCCTCAGCAGAAACTAGTTTTGCCCTATCCTGTACCAAGCCACCTGGACCCTATTGCTGGGGTCATACGATAAATAAAATAAATGTGCGCCCATTTGCGAGTGTATCTTCTACCCTAATCCCTGTCCCTGCTAAGGCCTCGGGTACCGGCTGAGCCACACTGGTACTCACAGTGCTTACCCAGGGCCTGCAGTCAGTGCATTAACCTCGTGTTTGTTGAGAGCATAAAATGCTTACATGTACCAGAAATTGTTCTAGACTATCTATAGCTTAAGTCAGTTAATCCCTGAAATAACTCTCTGAGGCAGGAACGCATGAGGAGATAGAGGAGGCCACTAACTGTCCAGATTTATACAGTTAGTAGGAGAGAGAGCCAGCATTCAAGTGCAGGTTGCTGGCTGGGCCAGCCTATCAGTACTGGTGAGCGTCTACATGACACCTTGGGACTCTTCCGTGGGCCGTATCCGAACACCCACGCTGGCATCAACGGCCCTAGATAAGGAGCACAGAGGAGTCAGGGGACACTGAGCCTTTCTTCCTCTGGCAGAAGTGCCCCTCTCCTGTATGCCCACATTTTACCTGTGCACAGGCAGCACCTGTAACTCTATTTCCTGTTTGTTTCACATAACCTATAGGCTCTTTTACTTCATGTATTTTATTTTGAAAATAAAAAGATTGCCATACAATTAGTTTTCAGTTATATTGGAAAAAATAACAAAAGCGAGCTCCTATTCGCTTCCCCTCTGTCTCGCCTCCCTCTCTCCAGAGAAAACCACTTTCATCTCTAAGTTATTCACCTGTTATTTCCAGTTCACAGAGCATGCAGCTCCTTCTGGGTCCCACTTAGGACAGTGGTTACTGAATTCCTAAAGGGCAAAGGGCCTTACGCTCCTATACATTCGTTCTTCTCTTCTTCTAGGCCACCCTCTCCCGTTTCTAATGAAACATTGGTTATCAGGAGTATGGGGACCCAGTCGCTCTGACTGCAGCCATCTTCACTGTGACTGCATCGTGCTCACCAGGTGACTGGCACACTCTCCACACCCACAGGACAAACAAAGTCATTAAATAGCCGAACACTCTGTGCAGAACACGGATACTAAGATTGTTTCTTAACTGATGTTTGACATGTTAATAGTTTTTGAGAGATTCCAGGTGTGCCCTGGCTGGCTGTGGCCCAGCGCTGTCTTGTGCATCATACAAACCCTGTTCTTCCTTCGCCGGGGTGTGGAGATCTTTCTGTTCTGTTGCCGCCCAAGACATGCATCTGTCACTCAGTCCTCAAGTACACTTTGTACGATCCTAGGTTTGTCTTCATCTTCACCTGGCTTTTTGTTGGTCCCTGTCCTGTGGCTGGAACCCAGGACCTTTGCATGGATGTACATCCCCAGACCATTTTCTTATTTTGACCCAGGTTGTCACTAATTTTCTATGTTGCCCAGGCTGATATTGAACTTGCAATCAGATTCTGGCGTCATTCTCCCAGAGCGCTGAGAGGACAGGCTTGAGCCCTGAGGCCTGACTCTTTCTTCAGTTTCTTGATAACTTCTACCCCAGACACGGTTCTTCTATACCATGTGTTTCTTTCCGAAACAATTATTGTATAAATATTGTTTACTACTAAGCCAAGTAGAACATTCTAATTGCATATCTATTCTTGTACAATTTTTTTCTTGTTTTTTTTCTTGCAGTTAGTAATTGCCTCCTTTTTATTTGTTTGATATTTTTAAACAACCCCTAAGTTGTCCGACGTGCTCTCATGGGTCTGTGAATCATTGCTCAATAATACTGCCACACGGTCAGCCTGTCGGGTGTGTACTTGTCCTCTGAGACATCTCTCCTGGAGCCTTATGACTCCATCCACATTCAGGATCGGTTGCACGATTGGTCTCCTGTCTAGTTGTTTTCCTGCCCCTTTCTGACTTCCTGACAATTTCTTTCATCTCTCGTCTCCTGTTTTCTGTCTTCTACCTAGTCCTTTTTCTTGTTTAATGGAATTATTCCGACAGCAGGCGCACAGTGTATTTTCCAGTGTCGCTTTTTAAGAAAGAGAACTGAGGTGGTGACTTTGCTCATTATCTTCAGGTGGTACAGAATTCCAGGTTGGCAGTAATTCTCTCTCAGGCCTTTGGGGTGTTACTGTGCTGCCTTCTGTTTTCCATGTTGTCACTGAGAAGGCTGAGGACGTGCCGGTCCCCTCCGACCTTTCATCAGTTTGTCCTGTTTTCCGTTGCTCCTCACCTTCTTCCTTCTAAACCGTTAAGCAGCTCTGTTGTACCCAGCTTGTGCATTCACAGTGGCGTGGGAATCTTACATTCAGTATGGGCACTTGATACGCCTTCCCAGTCTGGACACTTCGGGGGCCGTTTGCTTTGTTTCTTTGATATTTTTCTCCCTACTCTTTTCTTTCAGGTATTTCTACTAGAGACGTCTTAGCTTTAGCTCCTAATTTTCTTATTTTTCCTGTCCTTTTGTCTTTTCTTTTTATCTTTGTTTTTCAGATTTCTGGAGGATTTCCTCAACACTATCTTTGAACACTTCTATTGATTTTTTTTTAGTATCATGTTTTTATAGTCTTAATTTCTAAGGGCTTGTAAGTTTTCTTTGGTCATTTCCTAGAAAATCCATATCTGGGTGGGTTTTTCTGCCTACATGAAAATATTTTATTTTTTCGAGGATAATAATGATGGATTTTATTTTAGCTTTTGTGTTTTATCCTGTTCCCTCATTGTTTCTCTGGAGCTCATTGCTTGTTTTGTTTGAGCCTCTTTCTTTCAAGTTGAGGCTTTGCTATAAGGTCTGGTGGCCACTGGTAGTTTATCCATATTTTTAATGTTTACAATGAACTTGAGTATTTCACACACATATATATCACATCAATATTATGATTCATTTCCCTGCCCATTTTTGGCCCTACCATATTTAAGAGCATGATCCTAAGCCACTGGCTGGGAGCTCTCTGTGAGTGAGCAGATCTTTTTTGGAGCAAATGACCATTTTTTTTTTCCCCACGGGGAAGCCCAAAAGCCAGTAGCTGTAAGTCTCCTCTCTGGAGCGGTTTGTGTCTGTATCGGAGAGTCCCCAGAGGCTGGAGCAGGAAGGAAGAAACAGGTTCTGGGTTATCAAAGCAGAAGGGCCTGGGACCTGCTTCTCATGTGTGTCTGAGTGGGGAGTGTGGAGGAAGATAGACAAAACCTGGCCTGTGTCAGCCCTGCCAAAAGATCGCACTTACCAAAAGGGGTGATAAGGTAATGAAGCAGCTGAGAGCTGCTTTAGAGGGGGACTGGCTGTCTCAGTGCCTGGGCCTTATGGAAAGACTCACGACTCTGGTGCTATTCATGGAGACGTATCTTAGGAAGCCCTGATTTTATCATCCTCCTCGTCATCATCATTTGTGGTCTCTCAAATGAGGGCTTTGATTGAGAAATTATGGCAGGCTAAGGGAAGTAATGAAAACAATAATTTTCTGGCTGAGATTCAAAACTGATATATGCACATTTGCATATGAACTAATGCCAAATGTATCCAGTAATAATGATATAAAAGGAATTCTTAGTCCCAAACAAGAAAGAAGTCCGGAAGGCCCATGTAGGCTCCTGGCTACACGTAGCCTCCATGTTTTTGGTCAAGCCTGTTTTGGTTGTTGGAGGCAGCTGCAGAATGCACTGCCAGGGAAGCACTGACTGCCCAACAGGAAAGTCATATAAATGTACCTGCTGATATTTCTGGAGGGAACTGCAGTAGTTTGGCATAGGAATCATACTTCTGTGGTCACACATGTACTCATGCATGCACACATGGACTGGATTTCCAGCTCAAGGAATCTTAAGAGTGACAGGAAGAGATGAGGGGACCGAGCTCACTTGCAACCTGATGGTCTGTCCAGGGGACTGGAGCCCCATGAAGGCACCAGGGAGAATATGCATGATGCCGTATCAGCTTTCTTTGCCAGGACTGACTGGCGCAGGTGCTTCTGGACACGTAATCATAGTCCCACATAGATGTCAGGGGTAGGCCCTGGAAGGCAGGGTGGAAAAGAGGTGAAATCAAGGCAGAGAGGCACATAGGAGGACACTGGTGGGACTGAACACTCTTCTGAGCCCCACTGCAAAGCAGCCCTCCCTCTTCTCCTCCAGCTCAGAGCTGAGGCAATGTGTCACCATATTTTCAGCTATTCCGCTAAACTGTGTCTCATGGAAGCACAAGACAAATCTCCAGAGGTTTGCATGTTTGATTCACACCTAACACGGCAGCTGTCTGCTGCCAAGGGAAACACTTCTGCATAAATTTTCAGTAGCAGCCGAGGACAGAATCTTCAGCCTTGTAGCCATTTTGCTTGTCTGGTTGTCAGGCCTTGGAGAAAGTGTGAATGATGCAATGCGACCTGCCTCGCTAGGAATGACTCAGATGCGGGCACTGCAGGAAGACAGAAAGTGGCCCAGGGGAGAGCACTTAGCAGGTGGTGGCAGCAGCCTTTCCGTCACCGTCACCGCAGAGGTGAGAGTGCTTTCTTCACAGGTGCTCACAGATTGTGTTCTAATAATACCTTGGGCTGCTCTCAGAGGACCTTCGACAGCGCCATTAGCATCTCATGTCAGCCTGGTGAAAAATACAAAATCCTCCACGCTCTATATTGCAAAGAGAGAAACTGAGTCCTAAGAAGTTGGCTAGGTAGCCCATGACTACCCAGTCATAAAGAAGTTCAGAAATCTGTTTCTCTTTCTCTCTTCCTTCTCTCTGACCAAATCATGCACTTTTAAAGTACCAATTCGTTACTAGATGGATAAGTCTGCACATGTAAAGTCATTAACAAAAATCAACAAGAAAAAAATTTGATTCTCACTATAAATATGAGAGGAAATGATCTTTCTTATCAAGCATTAATTTTTTCACCTTATAAAATGATTTCCCCTGAGAGTCTGTTACTGGCGAGCTTTCTCGGTACCCTTAAATACTGGCTTATAGATCTGTGCTGATGTGAGGAACAGAGGGAAGAGCAACAGCAGTGCAGCCCGACGCTGAGGTACCCCGTTGTCAATGAGAGTCGAGGAGCAGCAGAGATTTCTGCAACCGTGGTGAAAGTCCGTGAGTAGGTATCGCACTGGCAACTCTCAGGCAGCATTGTGTGTTCAAGGAGCCCCGGCCTGTAGCAGTGTCAACCTACACACGCAGAGCCCCAGAGGGCCTGTAACAGTCTTCAGGTCCGTGGGAAGAGGATCTGCTAGGCTCTGGGAGCTCACTTGCCCCGCAGCGGCTGTGTCAGGGTGTCAGGACGTGATGGCCTGGGCCAGAGACTGTGAGTCCATGGCCCCAAATCCAGATGGAGTGGGCTGTCTCAGACTTTCTCTTCTATGCCATGGTGGAGATTCTGCAAGGCAGAGGCTGCTTCTGTGCTAATGACTCGCCTGCCGCTTCCCTCTACCCCTTGGGAGGGAGCACTGGCTTCTGGGAGTGATGAGCCCGAGTCCCAATTTGGGCTCTGCCACTTAGTTCTGAGAGCCTCAAAGGTTCCTAAACCCCAAAAGCCGTAGGTTCTGCATTGGAAAACAAAGAAACGTTAACTACCTTGCAAGGGAACACGTATGACGTTTGTGAAGGATTCACGTCCAATCAGTGCTCAAAATTAGTAGCTGTTATTATCATTGGAAGAAAGACTGAAATTCTATCAGGGAGAGAGAGAAATGGCAGTGCCAGCCAAACTGGGCGGCGTGGGTTTGTGTGTGTGTGTGTTGGGGGGGGGGGGGCTCTGCTTCCATAAAGAGTGAGAGAGCCCTCAGCACCCTCTACCTGCTGGTGGCGTCCCCACCCTGGAGCCCTAGGCCCCATTGTCAGCAGACTGGAAGCAGGGTCCACAGCGGTACGGCTGCCCAGTGTAGTTTGAACTTAGCACCAGAAGCTCGGGGTGGCAATCAAGCGCACCCCTCTGGGACCCTGAGTCACAAGACAGTGGTGCAAAGAAGAGGGGGTGGTAAAGAATCTGCACTGGGGTCAGCGGGGCTGCCAGAGGGCGAAGCAAGCAGGGCTCCGTGGGGAATGCCCGCGTGGGTTGCGTGTGGCTGAGGTGTCTAGCACCCCAGCACCTGCTGGGCTTTCGTCAGAGCGGCAGCGCAGAGGGGATTTTTGGCCACCAAGTTTCCCTTTGCTCTTGTCTGCATTCTGAGATGCCCTGAAGATTGGGAAGGTTACCCCACACTCCTCCCAATAATTTCTTTTTCTCTTCAAGTTAGAGAAAGTCCATTTTTGCCCTGACAAATAGAAACTTGATCAGTACCTTTCCCAAACCGTCTTGCCCCCAAATCACTCTATTTCTTTATGGTGTTGATCACTCTTGGCAGTATTTTATCAATTTTGTCCTTGCATATTACCTGGCTTCTGTTTCAGAATATGACCTCCGCCACCCCCCACATCAACCTGAGAGGCCACATCTGTCGTCCTACCACACCCTTCCTCTGGCTGCTGCTGGGGATACTGTGGTTGCCAAGCCCACAGGGGCTGCAGCCACGCTGGCTGCTGGGGGTCCTGGCTATGCCACGGTGAGATGGAACACCTCTGTGTGCCTCATCATTGCTACCAGGAAAGTGGGTATGAGAGCAGTTCCTGTGTCCGTGAGGACCACCTGGCACACAACACTTATGAATGGACTTATGAGAAATTCAGATGAGAATTAACAGTTGTTTTTAGGATTTTAAGAGCTCTGTCCCTTCGTCTCAGTCCCCCATCCCCACCTTGTGGTGGTGCCCTACCTCTAGGATCAAGCTGAAAATTTTCTGAATTGGCATTTTGGGTCTTGCTTGTGCCTTCAAGGCGGCTGTGCTCTGGCATGCTTTATGGCACCCGCACTCTGCTACATAAGGAGCTTGGGTCCTCTGAGCCTTGGAAATCGGCTTCTCCGAAACCACTGAGTCATGACCTACCTCCCACGGGGTCTCTTTCAGTCCCCTGGCTCCTAAGGCCAGAGGGGTCGTCACTGCTTCCAGGAAAGGCTGCTCCTTTGGGAAGTCCAGGCCCTGGAGTGCACACAAATATCACAGCAAAGCATCTCAGCAGGCCTCGCTGCGATGGGCCGCCAACCCAAACACTGCATTCCCGGCCGCTGGCTTTTCTCTGGAAGGCGTGTGTTACTTTTTTCCACGGCCTCAGCTCTTCCGGAGCAGAGGGCTGGGGGCCACGGGAGCCAACTGTGTGTGACTAGTGCGCAAGTGACTGATGTGATGGTGCAACGGAGCCCAGGGCTCTGGGCTATGGACATTTGCTGCTCTATTTTAAGACTCCCAGTCCTGTCTGTTTCCCAGCAGCTATCACTTGGTCAGAGGAAAGGGAAAGGGGAGGAGGGTGGGAGACAATGAAGCCCGAGCCACAGGCGAGCATTATTTCCAGCTGGCTGGAAATTCCCACCCTTCATGGAAGCAAAATATCACCCCCAACCCCTCTCCCCACGCGGACTGACTCACAATTCTTCACTCATCAGGGCAAAGTCTTATTCATTCTAATGACAAAATAAGGACAGCATTCACCACCTGTTTGACATCTTAGGCTTCTCAGAGAAATTTCAACAGCTTTCCCCCACTTGTTGGGCAACACAGTCATTCTTATTCCCTATTTGCAAATGAGCAAACTGAGGCACAGAGAGGTTAATGATTAATGTGGTCACACAGCTAGTCAACCATAGAACTACAGAGGCTAGATCTCCCAAGTTTTCAATTATGTATCCCTCATTCAATAAGCAGCCATTTATTATCTTTCTTCTATACAATGATGCCTTTTCTGTGCTCATGAACGTCTGTCTTATAAAGAATAAAGCAACGAGATGTTGGTGTGTAGTAGTGCTGGTGGCTTCCTAATTTCTTTTTAAGTACAACTTCATACGAGAGGACATTGATTCATGAAAACCTGCAATTACCAAAGAGCCTACTGTGGCAGGTGTAACACACGCCTTCCAGAGAAAAGCCGGCAGCCGGGAGTGCAGTTTTTGGGTTGTAGTCAATGAGAGAAAGTTTCAAGCTCAGAGCTAAAATGTGGTTAAAATGTTGGCAAGTACACAATATTAAGGAAAGAGAGAAAGGTGATTTGTATTGTTGAGGGGGTGACGAGGGAGCCTTCAAAAACATTATTATAAAAAATTTTCAGCATGTTGGATAGTTAAGAGATGTTTACAGTGGCTACTCTAGCTAGATCCAACCACCATTAATATTTGCTAAATCAGCTTTAGCCCTCTGATATACACACAAGTAGATATGGAGATACAGATGTGTGCACACCTAGGTAGACTTACAGTTGAAGCAACTGAGAGGAAGTGAAGGGCATTGTGAAATTTACTCTTAAATGTTTGAGCATGCGTCATCTAAAAATAAAGATATTCAAAGAAGTGAATTCTGAGCTGGGTCGTGTCAAATGAGTAGGAGTTTATCTGATGCAAGGAGAGGATTACCCCAGGTGATGGCAATGATGTATGAGCAACGTGGAGTGTTTCGGCGTCCAGCTTGTTGACAATGATGGGACAACGATGGAGTAGAGGAGCACCTGGGTGAGGAGGCAGTAGCAAGTGGTTGGCCTCAGAATGTGAAGGGACTCAATCGTCCTGGCAGGGAGTGGCCCTGGGAGCGACTCGGAAGGCTTGTGTGTGTGTGTGGGACGGCATGCTCTCCTTCATTTTTCTGGCCACTGAGTGAATAGGACTGGACAGTGAGGATGGGTTAGGACGTGAGAAGGCCAGAGCAGAGGTCTTGTGGGAGGAGGAAGATGCCAGGGACAAGATGGGAGAGGCAGCACTTGGGCATGGGCTGTAAGTAGGAGGGAGGGAGCTGAGGACCTTGGGTGGTGAGCAAGGTGTCTTTCAACAGCTACTGAACAAATGCACGAATGCTATTCACTGACGCTACCAAGCTAAGGATGCGTGGTGGTGTACTCAAGACACTCAATTAACTTTGGACAAGCATGAGGACACCTAAGTTACAGGTGGAAATGTGGGGCCCAGAAGGAGGAAGTCAGGCTGGCGGGACCATTTGCATACAGACTGTGCTCCAAGCAATAGCTGATTCTGGGGGCTGTAGTACGAGCAGAGAAGTGGCTTCAGGCCACAGTCTCAGGCAGCATCATACAGAGGACACAGGTGGCGGCAGAGAGGAGGACCCTGCAGTAATAGAAGAGAGATGCTGGAGTGGAGAGCCAGCTTGGTGAGTTCACAAAGACCAGTAGAAGAGCACATATGTTTGAAATCTAGAACCCCAGACTTGGAGGTTTCCTACCTTCTAATCTAGATGAAAAGATTTCTTGGGCCCAAAGCTACAGAGGGTGACAGAGACGGCTCTCTGTTACCTGCACCTAAGAAGCTGAAAGTTCTCCTCTGTTCCCTGACTTCTCCCCCAAAAAAGTAAAGACCAGATTTAACCATAAAAGAACATGAACATTAATCTTAGAAATCCTCCTGGAGCTCAGGGCGGGAAAGAACTGCTGGCTACTGTGGGAGGTGGGGGTGGGGCAGCCTGCAGGGCGAGTAGCAAACAGGGAGTGCTCTGTAGTCAGGTGACCCAGGACAAATCAACACACCACCCTGCCGTAGCTTCCTCAGTTAGCCTGTATCTCAGCTCCCCCACATGTAAAACAGACAACAACATCATTCCCCCATCCCTCAGTTTCCCTTCCTACGAAGTGACAGCCGGAGTGCCTTCTCCAGAGGTTGGTGTGAGGGTTCAAGGACCCGAGGACTGCGACAGCCATGGACACAGAAATCTGAGGAAGGGCTCACTGCCTCTTCACGGCTGTCTCTGCTAGGCAGTTTGGGAATCGAGAAGCGCCGGGGATTCCGAGCTAGAGGGTTCCCTGGCGGCCGCACTCCCAGCAGCACAGCCAGATGCTGGCGAGGGAGGAGTGACTCAGCCGCACAGCTCCCCACTCGTCTCCTCCTGCTCAGATGTGTGAGGCCCATTAGGAGAGTTTATTTCTTTCTCTGCAAAACATCATGCACCTCCTGCCGTGTTCCTGCCTCCGTCCTCCTGGGCCTGTTTCTAGGACAGTTGCTGTGTCGGGAGCACGGCCGGGAGCTCGTGGAAGGACACCTGTTCCCGTTGTCCCTCTGGCCCTCCTCCCCCTGCCACTAGTCAGCCGCTCACACACCAACCCACACTTCTCCCTCTGCCCAGACGCTGTGGGCACACCGTGAGAGGCACGTTTCCTTACAACTCGTCTCACACCCCAGTTCTGGCGCTTGGTGGGGCCTCCCTGTTTTCCTGTGAAGCCCCTTTTCCTTTGTGCCCCTGCTCCCTGCCTCACCAAGCCCATGGCCTCCTTTCCCTACTGAAATAGGGGCTCATGGGAGGCAACGCAGAGGAGAGGAAGCCCCACAGAGTCCTAGGAGACGGCAATGACTCCACGAGCCTCTGACTTTACGCTCTCCACGTGCCAGTCACGTGTGCATGCTAGGGTCCTTATATCTTACAAGTCCCTTAGGACAGTATAGAGAAGCGGCCCAAAGTGGCAGCCAGGGCCCACCCAGCAGGAGAGCTGCGCAGAAGCCAGGGGCTTGAGTAGCGGCAAAACTGGGCTCCGCTGCTGGTGCTGCTGTTCACCAAGTGTGTCACTGTACGGTTTCTTACCCGGTGACAGGCATGTCTCAGTCTCTAGGGATGGTGTCCGTTAGGCACAGAGCTTGGTGGCAGATCATGGCAGGGCCCAGAGGAGGGACAGATGCTAGCCTAGTAAGGCCAACTAAAATCTCCTTTCTTGCAAAAACACAGAGCTTGGTTGGGCTCCCAGTATCTCCCCAGCACAGGTGTGTCTGGAATGCCTGGGACAGGGCAGGAAGGAGGCCAGCTGTGCTGGGACTTTTTGCATTCAAGCCTCAGAGGAGCAGGGAGAGGCGGCATGGGTAACAGTTGGCATGTTTGGTGCCCTATTTCCAGGTGGGCTCTGGGGCCCGTGCTGTGTTTTCAGCCCTTCCCCACTTTGCTCTGCTTGGGGAGACTCTGCAAGCCACAGAAGTGGCTGTGTCGAATGGAGGCAGGGGTGGTGGGTAGAGGGGTAGCGGGGTAGCCTGGTATACATAGCAACAAGTCTCACTGCACAATCCCGTCTGCCTGGGATCTGTTTTCACGATGCTGTCTGGAGGAAGTTTAACTGAGAATGTTTGCCAACAATCTGAGGACCGTGAAAAGGGATGGGATGGCAAAGACTCTCCAACAATTTCACCATGTCTAGTGTCAGGCGTGTTCATTCATTTGTTCAGTATTTTAAGAAATATGTATATTATTAGATTCTGAGGTTTCTGGCCTTCCTGTGGCCATTTTAGACTTGCCTAAGTAAGTATTCAAGTCTTGAAGGCAACTTCCAAGCAAGGAGAGGACTCCGAGTGTCCTTGTAACCAGAAGAGTTTGATTTGTTGAGTTTCCCAAGAAATGAAGATGGATGGGCTGAGACATTAGCAGCTATTCATGGAGAATTTCCCCAGTGAGTGTCTTTCAGAAAGTTCTCTGCCCTTACACGTGCATACACAGAGTTCAAGAGTAACATACACTCCTCCCCACCTCTCCTTCCCTTGGCACAACAAGCCATTACCTGTGCTTCCTCCTTGGCCATCTGTTAAATATCAGCGCTGGCTGGTGCTGTGCTCGGTGGCTACTGTGGAGGAGTGATGATAAGAACCCCTCCTCTACTCCAGACTGGAGGGGCATCTATTGGGTTCCCCCAGTGTATATTTCCTGCTTGAAGACAACGTTTCAGTCCTTGGTGGAATGTGTGCCTATCTGCACTTCCAGCTCAGAAACCAAAACCAAAACCAAAACAAACAAAAAGTCATTTTCAGTCTACAAAGAAATAGAGAATGGAAATGTGATCATTGACTTTTAGGCATTTGCAAATATCAGGCCCCATCTTCCTCCCCTCTGCTCATTCATTCTAAATAGCTTCTCAGAGTCTTGGAAAATACCTAAATGAAAAAAAAAATCTAGATTTTTAAAAAACTTTGTTTCTAAGTCTTAATGCACCAAAGTGAGATGCTCCCAGAAAAGTGACCTTTATGACAAGGATGAAGAAAGAGATGCGGAGAAACAGTGAGAATGAGGAGGACACACAGCGTCCAGATGCGTGAACAATTCTTTTACGTTTCAGTATTAGGATAAAATGGGTGGATGGCCGGGTTACAGAGTAGGATAAAGCAGATGTCACAGCAACGCCAACAAGCCCACATGTGTCCAACCACAACACAGTTCAGGGCATATAACAGGTCTAAACAGTAGGAAGAACGAAGAAAGCACAAACCCCCGAGAGCCAAGCTCCATCTGCTAGCAACAGGGCCCGTGAGGACAGCGAGAAACAGAAGGCCTCAGGGGCCCCACACATTCCAAAGATTCTGGAGCTGGCGATCCAGCTGCCATCGGATTCTCTTCTATGTGTGAGCCAGCGTCTTCTAGGAGCAGAGGGACCAGGGGAAGCATGGGCTGGAAAGGGTGGCTAGGAACGCAGAGCTCAGATGTCCTCAAAGGACACTGGAAGAGAAAGGGGCTTCCCACTTGGGAACTGCCTACACAAGGGACCGGGATGTGAAGAAGCAGGAAAATCCAGGGTCAGGGATGATACCACAGCCCAGGGCAAGATGGAAAAGTGGAAGCTGAGCGGTAAGGGCGGGATGGAGTGAGCACAGGAGAGGGGCAGGGCTCGCCGCCAGCTAAACAGAACTCCAGGAGACAGAGGGATGAGTTGTAGCGCCCTGTGTTATTCCCCATGGGAGTGCCTGGTTTTCCAGGGAGCCACGTCTGAGATGTAGAAAAGACCACCTGTGGAGCTGGCATGGCACGAGAGCCATGGAGTTCAACTATTTGGGATCAGAACCGCTCAACTCCTTCTTAGCTTTGTGACCACAGGTGAGGAACCTCACCCTTCTCCACTGCAGTTTATTCAAACTTAAAATAAGAACACTGTGTTACCTGTTTTATGGGTGTCATTGTGACAATGAAGATATAACTCAGGACAAACACACAGAAGACAGCCAGGTACACAACGGGTATTCCATAAATGTTAACATTTACTGCTCGTGTTGAGACAGAAGCCATGCACTCAGCCAGTGCTTATGGGCCATCATCTGCATTGACACAGTGCCAAAGACGGGGAAGGCAGTGGCCACCACCACTCAGGAACTCACGGAGGCAACAGCTTGCGGACCGGTTCTGTGAGACAGCACAGGACATGCCAGGACAGTGTGCAGGGATGGCTCGGAGAGGGCCTGCTGAGCTCTGCTTGGAGAGGATGAGGAGAGGGAGTTAGGAAAAGTTTGGGAGAGGATACGGCAGTTGAGTTAGGTCTCAAAAAGTAAAGTGGGAAAGCCAGCTGGGTGTGGCGACACATGCCTGTAAACCAGCGCTCTGAGAGGCTTAGGTAGGAGAATTGCAAAATTGAGCTCAGCCCAGGGAACTTAATGACCGAGTGAGATCCTGTCTCATACTTAAAAAAGATAATTAAAACTGTCTGGGGAATGTGAAGGCTCTGTTCTCAGTACCAATCCCCCACCCTCAACACACACATCAAAAAGGAAAACCCAAACAGAGTCAACACTAATTTATAATATTCTGGGAGTCAGACCAGCAGATACCCTTGTTTGTGGGTGGGGATTGGCTGGAGCATTAGAAAAATTTCTGAGTGACAGAATTACTCTTATAATTCTGGGTGTGTATTTGCCAAAATTCATGGAACTGTACATTTCAGATCTGTGTATCCTGTTATGTGAGTTATAACTCAATTTATAAACCAAATGTATTGAAAATTATTTTTCCAACAAGTACAGGTGTGTGTGTGTGTGTGTGTGTGTGTGTGTGTGTGTGTGTTGGGGGGATCCTTATGCAGGGAACTTTGACACCACATCAACGTGCCCAGAGTAATCTTCTAATTGGTGAGTTTGGCTGGATTTCAGGGTGTCAGGTGAAGGACACGAGACCAGAGGGTAAGAACCATCAACGCCACACAGGTGTTTAGACACTGTCCTTCAAATCTGAGGAGGAGACAGGGAGCAAAAGAAGAAACCAGAAAGACACAGCAGTAAAGTGAGCTGTTCACCGTGCCCCGAAGAACATCCAGGGAAACAGCTATTTCCTGTTCCCAGACTGCACCCAGGCAATGTCTGTCCCGGAGTGGAGGGTGCCCAGATTTTTTGTCATGACTTAACAGGGAAATCCCCAGGGACTATCCACCTTACACCTGCTGGTGGTGATGGCAGCTTCTTATCCAGCTGCCTCAGGACAATGTATTGTCCTTGCTGGTTTTAGCCTTCTGAACCTAAAAGTGCCACCCAACTGAGCGCCATCTGTCTAACCAGCTCCGAGGGCATCTGTGGAGCTTCTCCGTTCTCGTGCACCCTCACTGCATCCCAAACAACAGCAGGTCTTTCCCGCTGCTCCCTGTTCCCTGCCCTGTATCTAAACACCGCTACCCGCCGTGGCGGCTGCAAACCCGCTTCACTGTTGATTACTGCCGAATCTCTCTTTCCACTTCTGTTTCAGTGGCAGGCAACAATTCTTTTCACTTGTCTCTGTCCACCGTGTACTTGTGTTTCCAGGCTAGTTTACAAAGTCCTTAGATTAAGCAAGGACCTGCAAGGTACTTCCCCACCAATATGGGAATATCGTGAATTCTTAATGAATGTCTATTGGTGGACTGATGATTGAATTTGGGGAATCCTCTATGCAGAATCAGACATTGAGAACGTGTTTTCACTTTCCTTAGCCATTTTCAATAGGTAAGGATCTGCAGGTCTTGACTTCTGGTACCTTGAAAAGGGGATTTTTGGAGGGGGTCAAGGGACTAGACTTCTGCTACCTTGGAAGAGATGTTGTTGCTGGGTGGAGGGGAAGGAGGAAGGACAGCGGTGCTGACAGCCATAAAAGGCAACGTGGCTAGGACACTGTGGAATGCTTAATCCTGACTGCAGCTTTGCTGGTTCCAGATGACCCAGGCCGTAGAGTTGTCCCCACACCCTCCATTGAAGAGATCACAGCTGTGTTGGAAGTGGGCAAAAAACGAGGTCAGGTTTTGTCAAGGCCAATGCAGGTCACAACCGGCTGGATTTGCAGCATGTGTTGAGCCGTCGCGTTATCAAAACTATAGATACGATCCAACTCGCTGGGAAGAGAACTTGAGGTGAATTGTGAACTTCAAAGTTTCTGCTTGAAAACTGAAGAGGTAACCATGGCAACTGAGAGGCAGGTGGAAGTCAGAGAGGGCTCTTCATCGCCAGCAGGGGGGCTTCCTGCTCCTAAGCTTTCCAGTCTCCAAGCTGCAATTAATCCCTTTGTCTCCCAGTTCTTTGTTTAAAAGGAGAAAGTCCTAGTTCAGGAATCTGGAGAAGGAGCCCCAGCTTCAGCTTGTCCCGCTGTGGCGCACTTACCACCGAAGGGCGCCTCAGGCATTGACATCTGCCTGCAAAATGGAAACTGAAAACCTCCTCTGTCTATTCATGAGGATGCAGAAAGGGCGTAAAGTTCTGAAGGGCTTCTCTGCATAATCGGCGTTATCGTTGTCACGTGTCCACGGCGCTATTGAGCCGTGGGTTTGATCCATCTGTGAACCTGTTTTTGTCCAGCAGAGAACAGCTGCCTCACAGACAACACCCACATCTTTGCCTGGTAGCTATGGGCCAAAAGCATGCTTTGAGGCACAAGCAGAACCAGGTGAGACACCAGTCTTTGCCTTGGCTCACCAACTCTGCCTGCAGGATGTCCTGCTGACTAGGCCGGGCAGGCTGCTTACCTACAGGGACGAATGAATGTTGAGAAGCAGATGTTTCACAGGCATCCTCACACCCCACGCGGCACACCACTGCCTGGTACCAGTCCAACCTTGGTCCTGGGAGGAAGGAGGAAGAGCTGGGGTTGGCAAGAAGGAAACGTGATTGGGATGCTGTCAACGGAGACAAGGCTGCTCAGTGTGGGGCTGCTGCCATCCTGGCAGGCTTTGCTCTCCATGGAGGATCCAGGACCTACATCTGGCAAGGGCTACCACGACTGGCTACTCAGAGTATACTGTCTGACTAACTGGGCCATCCTCCACAGGCTTTGGCTCACAGAAGGCATCCTCTCTGCCAAAAGATCTCACACAGAGTTCTAATTTGGGCCTCCACTGTCCCAGCAGCCTCAACCATAGCTCACCAGCTTTCACCTCTTTCCTCCATTCTCTGGTTTTCTCTTTTTCTCCCTCACCATATTTTCCTGCCTTTACTTTTCTCTTTCTGATCCTTCACTTCCAGGAACATAGAACAACCTCTGCTGAGAAATAGCACCTCTAAGATGTCCTTATGAAATAAAAATCAAGAGGCATTAAAAATACTCAGTATTTTTCCTTATTGTCCAGGTTCCCAGTATCCCCGCGGAGTAAATCTGAAAGCAAATATTTGAGAACCGCCTGCACACTGATCTTGACTCCAAGGTGTGACACTGTGGATGCTGCCTGCATGTCCACTGGGTCCCCTGCTCAGGACAGAAGGCACTCTCCCCCAGCAGGCCAGTCTGGGGCAGACCCTCTCCAGGGGGTACTTCTCACAGAAGTGCCTTGCTTACGGTTGGGTCACCTTCCTTGGGCAGTCATATCCAGTGGAGAGGCTTTGTAGGGGGACTAAGACCTTTCCTTGCCTCAGTGGCAAACAGTTATGAATGGACAACAGAACGTCCAGCGCCCCTTGGAGTGAGCTGAGGGCTCTCTATGCACTGCGGGGCACTCACCTCTCCCTCTGCCCAGCTTGGGATCTTTCCTCTTCTCATTCTGAAAACTTTTCACACGCAAGGTTAGGGTGTTTCCTGTGAAATGTATGTATTTGTTCCTTCTCTTGAGACAATGAAATCAAGTCACAGAAAGGTTAAGAATTTGTCCAAGGTCTGCCATCCGTTAACAACAGAGCCGTGATCTGAAACCTGAAAACCTAGCTTTAAATCCTGCATTTTTAACCTCATTTATAGCCTCTTAAAAGTGATCCCAAAGAGAACTGAGGAGCAGTTGGGTTCCTTTGTGGGAGGGCGAAGAGAGGCAGGATATCTTATCTTATTGATTGATTGACTGATGGGGACAGGCTCTTGCATGTAGTCCAACCTGGTCCTGAACTCAGCAGGTATCCCTGGCTGGCCTCAAGCTCGTGGTAATCCTTTGCCTCAGCTCTCCAAGTGCTGGGATTACAGGTATGAGGGGCCGAGCCCGCCTTCTGTGGTGCTGGGAAATTAAAAACCCAGGGCCTCAGTGATTGCTACGCAAGAGCTCTAACCACTGGTCTACCCACCAGCCCGAGGCAAGATATTTATTACCTTTATTTCAGAGATGTAGACGTTGAACTAGGCATCAAGGACCAGAGGTTTTGAGATTTTTTTTTTTTTTTGGCAGTGGGAAAAGCATGGTAAACATGGTAAAGTCGTATCTGAATTCTACTAGCTCTTAGTAACCACGCAGCCTTGAGCCATTTGTTGACCTTCTCCGAGTTTTATGAAGAGCGGGTGCTCACTCACGCGCCCCCGCCCCACCCCACGTGCCTGCCGCGTCCAACTCTGATCTCAGTCAAATCTCTTCAGCTTTCTAATCCCGTTTCTGCATCTCTAACGAAGAGACTGAGGCGACCCTGAAGAGCTCGCTCAGCCCCCGGGCCCCAGGGCAGGAGGGCAGTAACCCGCGGCCCCGCACTCTCACCGGGCGTCCTTCCGGACCCACGCCGCTCAGGCCGTCCCGGCCGCCGCCACGTGCCTCCGGAACCGCGCACCGCCACGCACCCCCCTGGCGCCCTTGCCTCGGTTTCCCGCTTTCACGCGAGGTCGGCGGGTTTCCCCTGCTACGCTGGGCGCCCGTCTCACCTCCGCAGCTTCGGGCTCCCGCGGCGGCGGCGGGGAGCAGGGCCAGCCGCGTGCCGCCCCGGCCCGGGCCGACGCGCCCCGCCTCCGCCCGCCGCGCCCAGCCCCGCTCTCCTATTGGTCAGCGGCGCCCCGCCCCGCCCCGCCCCGCCCCGCCCCCGAGGTCAATAAAAAGCCTCGGCCGCGCTCCCCGGCGGGTCCGTGCAGCGCTCGCCGACTGCTGGCCCCGCGGCGCCGGCCCCTCGCGCTCTCGAGCCCCCTGGCACCCGCCACCATCCTCCCCACGCCGTGCTGCCCTGAGCCCGCCACCATGTGCCGGACCCTGGCCGCCTTCCCCACCACGTGCCTGGAGAGGTAAGCACAGTTTGTCTCGCCTCCCCGGAAAAAGGCCCCGGCTCCCCCTAACTTAGGCAGTGGAGCTGCAGGCTTGGGGACCTGGTGGGTCCGGGGAGTGGGCTGTAGTGACCGGAGTGGAGGGCAGACGCCCACCCGATGCCGGGAGCCCAGGGAAGGAAAGGCTGCCTTTCCCGTCCTCTGACAAGGGGCCGTCCCCAGCTGGGGTCCGCGCAGGACTTGCCGCCGGAGGAGCCCGGGGCCACCTCCGGGCAGAGCCCAGTCTATGCCCCTTTCTGAAATACGTCACCCCGGAGCGAGAGGCTGGGCCTCCTTTGCCCTGCCTGGAGAGGCAGCCAGGTCCTTTCGGAGTCTCAGAAGTGAGGAGCAGCTGTTCCCGAGCTTCCAGTCCTTCCTGCTGCGGGCCGCTGGGAAGGAGTAAGGTGCAGATGAAGTCCCGAGTCAGTTACCAGAGCCCCAGGCACGCGAGCCTGGCCATGCCGAGCTGCCGACACCCAGGGGCACAAGGGTCAGCGAGACTTAGGTTGAAAACCCAGGACGTGAGGTGCTACAAACCCGGGCACACCTGAAAGCATGGCTTTGGCTTCTCAGGCTTGTCCGTGCCGACGAGAAAACCACAGGTTGCGTGCCGGGGACAGCCGAGGGTTTGTGCTGCCCAGCCAACAGAGAATCTTTCATTTGTCTTTCAGAGCCAAAGAGTTCAAGACCCGCCTGGGGATCTTTCTTCACAAATCCGAGCTGGGCTCTGATACCGGCAGCCTCGGCAAGTTCGAGTGGAGCAGCAAACACAGCAAAGAGGGGTAAGTCCTGCTGTCCACCCCGGCGGTGGTGGGGGAGCCTGGGAGAGGACGTGCGGGGAGAAACCAGGACAGGTGAGCGCAGACCTCAGCAGCCCCTCCCTGGAGATTTCAAGGGGACTTGTTGCTGGTCCGCAGTGGCTGTTGGGAGTGCACAGGTGGCTCCCAGGTGCTAAGTCCACCAGCAGATGACTGTACCCCGGGCACAAAGGTCTAGTTAGACATGAACGTCTCCCATCTGGACATGTCGTTGTGCACATGTCCAGGGCTAGGACAAAGTCCAAGACCCCCAGAAGTTTTTATGAACAATCTCACTTCCAATACTATGCACCTTGCCTACAACCCTTTCATAAAGCCAGCCAGCTGTGCCAGGTATTGTGCAAGTCTCTGGAGTGATGGCTAGAGACGTCTTTATTTGTGACGTCCTTATTTATTTGGGGAGGTTTACAAAACAGGGCTCTGAGAATCAGGAAAATAGAAGCAATTTTGAACAGAGAAGAGTCTTAGAAACACTGAAGATTAGAGGGCCTCAGGATTCAGTTGCTGAATGCTGATCTGTCCTTTTAGAAAACACTGTCACTTACCCTAAATCCAGCCAAGAGCCAAGAGTTTGAGGAATTAGCTTTAACAGTCACTGAACAGGCCTTGTGTAGATTGCACAGCTTCTCACCAGAGACTAGGATTCATGCCATGCTTTTCTTTGTTGACTTAAAAGTTTGTTAATCGTGTGTTCTTCATTGTTGTTATTTTAGTAGATGCCCCTCAGAAGAGGTGCTGGCGTGGAGAGAGTCGTTCGACGCACTGCTGAGCAGTAAAAGTGAGTAGGACTCGTGTGTCTGTCTGTGCAGGGAACGTGTTCATTCATGTGCTTTGGAGCCAGTCCGAGTTGTGCTGAAAACATGGGCAAAATAATAGTAGTAGCATTAATAATAATGGTCCCCTAGTGTGCCAGCCTCTGTTCACAACACAAAGGCAGCCTCCTTGTTCAAGAAGATTACATTCTAAAAATAGAGCCATTAACTGCAATTGCTGCCTTTTCTTCTTTTATTCCCAGCTGTTCCCCCATCTGACCTCTCTCCTCCTTTTCCCCCCAACCCCAGATGGAGTGGCTGCCTTCCATGCTTTCCTAAAAACAGAGTTCAGCGAGGAAAACCTGGAGTTCTGGCTGGCCTGTGAGGAGTTCAAGAAGATCCGGTCAGCAGCCAAGCTGGCCTCCAGGGCTCACCGCATCTTTGATGAGTTCATTCGCAGTGAAGCCCCTAAAGAGGTCAGTGCTCCGGTAGAACATGGGTCCCCCAGACCCTCCTGCCTCTTCACCATTAAGAATAGCGATAGTGGGGGGGGGGGCAACAGAGGGATTGAGCTTCGAAGTAGGGTAGCTTTCTTTGTCACAGAGGGGAGTGGGCTTCTGTGGTCAGAGACTAGAAAAGCCAGCTCAGTGCTACCCAAGTGAGTCAACTTCAGACTCACCATGGGGCAAGATGGGTGGGCCAGGTTTTGGGCTTCTGTCCACATCCACTTTTGTAAATCAGTTATTTTTAGAGCCTTGATAACACTTAACCACCAGGGAGGCAAGGTGATCACGGGGACCTTTGGTAACTGGGCTCAGACCCCTGACTGACCTACTTCAGCAGGTTGCTTGCCTGTGGGCATTTTTCAGCAACAGCCTTCTGCAGAACAACTGCGGTTGATAAAGAACATGCGCCACCTGGTGGAAAATTGGAATAATGCCAATTGGAGTAATATTTGTATGCAAATAAAAGGCATGAGCCCCATTTATTGTGATTTATTCCACTTGATTCCACAAAGATATGTTGAACTCTATTTAACTGCAAGGCATGATTGTCATCTCAGGGTATATGATAAAAATGGAGCTATATTCTAATAACCAATCAAACAAATACAAGCCAGGTCAGATGATTTATACTCTGATGCAGATCAAACTGGCAATGAGAAATAGGGTGAGCAGGTATGGAGTTGGGGACGTGGAGGCGAGGCCTCTCATTTAACAAAGGAAAGTCGGGGGTGGACTGCTTGACCAGACAAAATATGAGCGAAGAGATGAAAGAATTGGGAAAGGGAAGGGCATTCCAACAGGAAACAGCAAGCTTAGAGGCCAGAGGGCCCCGGGGAGGCGGACCCATTAGAGGGGGGGGGACACAGTAGGAGCTATATCTAAAGCCCCGTTTTACCTTTAAATTTTGAAACATGTTTGCTGAGTGGTTAAATTGCTCAGGCTGGACTTAAACTTGTATATCCTCACACTAATCTTTAGAGATTGGAGGAAATCCAATGTGAATCCCATGTGAGGACAGATCCAGAGCTGAAAAACTAGTCAGTGACAGATAAGGAGACCCCAGATTCGTGTGATGTTTCCAGATGGCCCTTGCACAGCCCCCGAACCCCTTTATCTGGCCCCCTGGGCTCCTCCTCACCCTGCACTTCTTCCCACAGGTGAACATAGACCACGAGACCCGAGAGCTAACACGAACAAGCTTGCAGGTTGCCACGGCCACATGCTTTGACGTGGCCCAGGGAAAGACACGCACCCTCATGGAGAAGGACTCCTATCCGCGCTTCCTGAAGTCGCCTGCATACCGGGATCTGGCTGCCCACGCCTCAGCTGCCTCGGCCTCCACGCCCAGCTGCAGCCCAGCTCAGCCCTCGCACACCTGAGCCTCTAGGGCATGGAGGAAGCCCGGGGAAGAGTTGGAGTCCCCGTCCCTGTGAGGGAGGCAAGTTCTGCCCAGCAAGTGCGAGAGGACAGTGCAGGAGAGTCCAGCAGCCTGCTGGGACAAGCACTCTCTCCTCCAGATGCCGTGGACTCGGTGGCTTGCGTGAGACTGCCCCCCAAAGCCTGGCTCTGTGGCCAAGGGCCGGTGTGGGGGCCCGTGAGGGGCTCTCTGGGGTGAAGAACAGTGGTGCGGCAGTTAGCACGGGCTCTCGACTTTCCCACTGGGACAAGTAGATTGCAGGGTGGCTGGAGCTTGCAAAGGAGAGGGGCTGGACAGCCAAAGCATACCATGGATCCGCTGACTGTACTGGTTGCCCAGCTGAGCTCAGAAGGAGGGCTGGGTGGGCGCTCCTCTCATTCTGCCTGGCTCCCCTGTCCCAGGTCACCCCAGGGTCCAGTAGCTTATGCTTCTTAACCCTTCCTGTCCATCTCTGGACAGTGTTGTTGAGGCCACTGAGTCAATGTGATGTTTGCCCAAATGACACTTGCATACCTCATAGACTGGCCTGTGAGCCCCTTTCAAGTCAGCAAGCCCGAACAGAGACCCTCTCGCTCATGTGCATGCAGCCTGGTGTTCTCGGTGGCCTCGTACGTGTGGCCCCAGCCTGTCTGCAGCAGGTCTACCCACGAGGGAGCCCACAGAGAGCCTCTCTGAGCTCTGGGCGGCCGAGGAGGGAGGAGGTACAGGCTTCCAGGAGAAGCTAGTCTGGATGTCATGCCTCCCTGCAGGGAATGAGGGAGGAAGGGGTCATAAGAAACAAACTGGTGTGTGTATGTGTGTGTGTGTGTGTGTGTGTGTGTGTGTGTGTGTATATTTGCAGGCATGAAAATGGGAAAGGAGGTTGGAAGGGAGGCCTGGGGTTCTTTTCTGTGAACATGAGGTGCACCTGGAGTGTTGGGAGGGATGAGGTGGGGACCAAGGGGCTCTGGGGCAGAATACAGAAGCTAGAATTAAGCTGAGGAGCAGGGCTCCTCAGAGGGTGGAGTAAGAACTCTGCCACCTCGAACCTCATGGACAAACATTCCGAGATAGGACTCCTGCTCGTGGCCCAGAGGGAGAGGTGACTTCACTTGGCAGCTCCTCTGTGCTCTGGGATAGCTAACACTGTTCTCTCTGCACTTGAGCTCCTCCAGGAGAAAATTATTTAAATATAATGAATTGGTGATGTGCCATTTAGCATAGAGTATTATTTTGGTTACCATTGTCACTATTGTTATTTATTACCATGAATTCAGTTTGCCTCCACTGGAGAATCTCAGCAGCAGTTGCTGCCTGGCTATGGTCCCCCCTACCCGCCTTCCCCTACCAGACTCTACCTCTGAATGTGCTGGGAGCCATTTAGGGCCTGTCAGGACCTCCTTGTGGTTTAAATATTTATTTATTGTTGACAAAGGGAGCTGGGTTCCTTGATGTGAGTGATGTATGCAATTTCCTGTTTTCCTGTTTCAGCATGTCATTTTTCTGTAAAATAAAAATTAAATTTGAATACAGCATTTCATCTCCAAAGGTTGTGTGGATGGGAAGGGCCTGGGAAAGGCCATGGAAGTGTGGTAGAAGCACTGGCCTTTGGGGACCCCACTGGACAGGTGGGAGCACTATGGAAGACACCCTTTACCTGGTAACTAGCACAGTCAGAAGACAATCGGTGCTAATGGTGGCCATCAGGGCTGGTGACCTCCTTTAGCCCATGACAACTGATGAACTGGATTGGTTCAGTCAGCTGGCATTTTACAGTCTGTATATTTTGTCCACCTGGCTGGAACTAACCTTGGCCAACTGGCTGGAGGTTGATGGTGAGGCGGTGACTTTGGTAGCATCGTCCTTTTTGCCCATGTTCTCTATCTGCCTTAGTATTCTTTTATAATTTCACTTACATTCAAGGAATTACTACTTTTCTGTAATTCCACGGATGTCACTGAGTTGAAGTACATGAAGCCAATCTGTATATGGGACTTGCTTGCCATGGGCTGAGGGCAGAAGATGGGTGAACTGGATTTGAAAGATTTTAGGCGAGATTTGTAAGAATCAGTATCTGTTCTACCTGTGCCAGCTGCCTACTGTTCTTTTTTTCTCCTGGCAATCCTTCATTCCCCTCCCCACATTTAAAAAGATTCTCCCTCTTCTACATTAAGTTCCTGCATCTGTTTACAGAGCTGGACCTTGTGTTGACTTTCACTTCTCTTCTGTTAGCCTGAGAAAAGTGACCCGGGTTCAGGTATTTTGGGCAGAAAACCCACCTGAGGCCAGGTGCGGGGGTGATTGTTTGGATGACATTAGAAGGGAGCCTGCCTGACACGATGGGCAAGAGAAAGAGACGGAGGCGCCATTATACCAAAGCGAGAGTCGGTGCCTGGGATGGCAGAGGGCTATGATGTCCAGGGAAGAAAGGCAGGGGACTTATTGAAATCCTCCTTTTCTCAATACTTCCATCTTTTTGGCCTTTTAACATGCATTAATTAAATGCCTCCTGTGTACCTACTTGGTGAAGAACCAGAAACAGTAACCTTCGCATTAACTACAAATCGCCTTCCGTAACGTGGGAAGGAGGCCACCAAGAGCACAAGGGCACCACGTGTGCTTTCTGAAATTGTGTAGACGCTAGTAGGAAAACGTGTGTAACACATGAGTGGGAGAGACGTGCAGGGCTGACAGAGTCACAACTGGGGTGGATGCTCTAGGCTCCCCACCCAGCAGGACCATCCTTTAGGCACAGCGATCCCTCAATGTCTTGAAAACCACTGATTCCCTATCCTGACGGGGGAGTTCGGGAATTAGGCCAATCCCCCTCGCCAGGGTTCTTTCCCCTGCCTGGAACTTATGCAGCACTTATCAGTTGGCTCTGGAGATAAGGGTTAATTTTAAATTCAGAGGAGAAAAGTTACATTACTATTCCCAGCCTCCTGCCAGACTTCCCACAGTCTCTCCACAGGTAACACATTCAACACCCAGGTTATCCTCCTCCCTGGGTATTCTAGGATCCCCATTTCCCTGGTCCCAGTACTCACGGGTACTGGCCTTCCAGTTTTTGGCTTTTCCACCTCTCTTTTTCATCTCGTCAAATTTCCATTAAAGCCAAATGTGTTGGGTCCAGACTCTCCCCGACCCCAGCCTCGTGGAGACATCCTAAGACACAGGCATTCCTCTATTACAGGCCATAACAACTATTTCTCAGGATTGCTTTGGCTATTCCAGGTCTCCTTTGGTTCCATATGAATTTAAGGATTGTTTTTTTCAAGTTCTATGAAAAAATGTTGGTATTTTGATAGAAACTGCATTGAATCTGTATATCAGTTTTGGCAGTATAGTCATTTTAACTGTATTAGTTCTGCCTATTCAAAACAGGGGATGTCTTTCCATTTTCTGATGTCTTCCATAACTTCTTCAGTGTAGCATAGTTTTCTTTATATAGGTCCTTCACTTCCTTGGTTAGGTTTACTCATAGGTATTTAATCTTTTGCTGGGCTACTGCAAATGGAATTATTCTTCTGAGCTCTTTCTCAGTAACTTCATTGTTGGTGTAGAAGAAGGCTATTGTTTTTTTAGTATTGATTTTGTAGCCTGCAATTTGGCTAAATTTGTTAATTATTTCCAAGAGTTTCAAAGTGAAGTTTTGGGGGGTCTTCTATGTTGATAGTCATATAATTGGCAAATAAGGATAGTTTGAGTTCCTCCATTCTGATACATATTCCCTTTATTTCACTTTCTTGCCTGATTGCTATGGCAAGTGTTTTAAGGACTATGTTGAATAAGAGTGGTGAGAGTGGACAAAACTAAGGTAGGAGGCATTATGATTCCATCCATCAAGTTATACTACAAAGCAATAGTTATAAAAACTATATGCAACTAGCACAAAAATAGAGAGGTAGATCAGTGGAATAGAACTGAGGATGCAGAAACAAATTCAAGTACCCTTAGCTACCTGATTTTTGATAAAGGAGCCAAAAGAAGATCCTGGAAAAAGGACAGCCTCTTCCACAAATGGTGCTGGGAAAATTGGACATCCACATGCAGAAGAATGAATATAGACACACCTGTCACTGTGCACTAGAATTAAATCAAAGTGGAGCAAAGACTGAGACATTAAAACTGAAACACTGAATCTCCTGGTAAGACAAATTAGGCAAATATCTGAAATATATAAGTGTAGGCAAGGACTTTCTTAAGAAGACATGAAAAGCAAAAGAAATAGCCCTCAAAATTAGCAGATGGGATTATGTTAAATTAAAAAGTTTCTGCATGGCAGAGGAAATTATCAACAGTGTAAAACAAGAATCAACAGAATGGGAAAAAATATTCACCACCAGGACCTCAGATAGGAGACTCATAACTAGAATATACAGGGAACTGAAGAAAAGTAAACCTGTCAAAATCAAAGATCCAATTGAAAAACAGGCAAAGGAAATGAATAGGTGGTTCTCAGATGAAGAAGATAAAATGGCCAATAAATACAGGAAAATATGTCCAACATCCTTAGTCATTAGAGAAATGCAAATAAAAACATCACTAAGATACCATCTGACTCCAGAGAGAATAGCACATATCAAGAACACAAACAGCAATCAGTGCTGGCAAGGCTGTGGGGAAAAGGAACCCTGCTGCACTGCTGGTGGGAATGCAAACTGGTAGAACCACTATGAAAAGCAGTATGGAAGTTTCTAAAAAGACTGGAAATAAATGTCCCCTTCGATCCAGTGATACCTTTTCTCAGAATTTTCCCAAAAGAGTTAAAAACAACATACAACAGAGATATATGTATACCCATGTTCATAGCAGCTCAACTAACAATAGCTAAAATGTGGAAGACACCAAAATACCCATCAACAGACCAGTGGGTACACAAACTGTGGTATTTATACACAATGGACTACTATGCATCTATAAAGTCAGATAGGTTGGAGGCTTTTTGTAGGTAAAGGGAGGCAACTTGAGACCATCATGCTCAGTGAAGTGAGTTAAATAAACAGCGAATGGTTTCTCTAATTAGAGAAACCAAGATCACAATTATTTCATAGAACTAATTGAGGAGAATAATGGGAATTGGAGAGGAAGGGGAGGGTATGGGAGGGCCTAAAAGGAAGAGGGGAAGGATTTATAATTTTGCCATGATATGTGTACAAAGTACTCAAGGTCAATGTGAACATTATGTATTGCATCTATATATATCTATAAAATGGGAGAAAGGAAGTGGAACACATCTCTTTCCCACCTGATTTCTCTACCCACAGCCACGTGTGGCTCCAGCTTACTTTCCCCACAGCGGCAGTGTCACTAGTAAAGCACAGGTCTGAATACTGTGGCTCACTCTCAGCTGTCAGACAAAGCCCGGCTTTACCACACAAGGCTTTCTCTAAGCTGACTCAGGCCACTCTCTAGTATGGCCTTTGCTTACAGGCCTGCTCCCTACCAGTGTGCTTCTGCACGTGGTCTTCTTCCTGCTTGCAATGCCTTCTTCCTCCTCTGTTTTTTTTTTTTTTTTTTTTTAAGTTTAGGAGTTGGGAAGTAAGCTGAATGCCAACTTTTAAAATCTAGCAAAAATGTTACCTCCTTACAGAAGCCTTTCTAGACCTCCCTGGAGAGAGTCAATAGCTCCCGCTTCCACAGTTCTAGGACACAGCAACACTACCTTGATTGTAGCGTGGAGTGTGTGGAACGGTAACTGACCTGATCACAACTCTTTCTCTCACGTTAAACTGAGCTCTTCAAGGTCACAGCTTCTATTAGTCAGCTTGAGAACGCAGGGCAGCAGAGAGCACAGCCAAGCAGCTCCCAGCCCTGGCTGGGTTCGACATGGGATTGGAGTTCTGGCCCTTGCCCCTTGGGATGTTATTTCAGCTCAGCCTGCAAGTCCCCTCATCTGTGAAGTGGGAATGACAAGAGTGTATCTCTCACAGGGAGTGCTGAATGACATCAAATATTTGGCACAACGCTGACCCTCCATGAGTATTAGCTACTATTACTGTCTGAATCGCAGTTCTTAGTCCAGTGCCTTACACGGGAGGCCTTAGCCAAGAACAATTGATCGACTTTTTAAATACAATAGAACCGAGAAGGGAACCCAGGGTTCCAAATAGACTTTTTCTTCTAGGACTGCTGCTTCATATGGTGTCGTGTCTGATGCTCGGAGCATCTCACATCTCAGACAAAAAAGTGCAGACTGAAGGCACAGAAAGCTGCGGTACTGCCAGGAACTCAAACCCAGCCCGCTGGTGCCATTTTCAAGCAGGTGCCATCTGCTTTCTTGACTGCTGAGGGCCAGCGGACCTGCCACTCTCTGCTGCCTCCCTGCGGCCATACTGAGAAATGCAAGCCTTTGGGGAGCATCCTTGGGCATCCATTATTTTTAATTCGATTTCTTTCTTCCTTTGGCATTGTATTTAATGGCTACAATTTGTTCCCATGTAACTTTGTTCCTTAATTCATTTTAATAAACACATGAAGTTTTACTGAATTTAGAATTGCTAACATAACTGATTTGATAGCCCAGGAATAAGAGTTAAACAAAGATTCTTTAACCCACAGGGCTGAAATTAACTTTAAAACTGAAGCTCTTAGGTAAAGAGAAAAGGTGCTCAGGGTCTATTAAGTACCTGCCTCAAGATAATTCTCTGTCACTGAATGCTTTAAATTGGTCCAGTAATTCAAATTTTGCTTTAGGGGAGAAAAGAAAGATTGGAAATTTAAATAACTGAGGTATGATCCTCAGGGTATGAGATAGGAGGCAGTCAGGTGCTTGATAGTGGAGTTTCCGTCTCTGTTGTTTAGGAAAGGTGTCTCCAGACTTACACTGTTGGTGATTTCCAAGCTGTGATGACTAACCCGGATAGTGATTTAATTAGAACATTGAGGGAAGCAAAAACATGGAGTGAACTCCCTCTGATGGGATATTATCTGGCTAGGGATATAATTATCCTAGCCAATTCCATCCTGCCTCTTCCAATGGGGCTGGGAGCAGACGGCATGGCGCAGCAACTTTGGTTGTTTTTTGCTTTTTTCAGAAAGGGTCTCACCGTGGCTCAGGCAGGCCTCGAACTCACGGCAATTCTCAAGCCTCCATCTCCTAAGTGCTGAAACTAGCACTACCACAGTCAGCTGAAGCAGTGCTGGAGAATCAAACCGAGGGCCTTGCGAGGGCTAGGCAAGGGCTTTAACCACTGAGCTGTGCCCCCAGCCCCTAGTGCACCAACCTGACAGTAACCTCCGAGTTAGGCAACTGAATCCAGCCCCGTACCTGTGGCTTACTACGTTATATTCTACACATTACTTAGTTTTTTTACTTTTTACCATCAAATGTGAAGAGCTTTTGTGGTGACAGGAGAGGCACATTTATGAAAGGTGTTTATCCTGGGTCTTCACAGCAAACACTCAGAGCTGGCGGTCCTTGCGCTGTTTTAGTAGTATACTCATGTCCGTCTGTGCGATCCCCGTAACATTCCCATGACATAGCCACTACTACCGTCACCTGCACTTTAAAAACATAGAAATGAAGGCCCAGAGAGATTCAAAGAGCTAGCAAGCTGCTCTGTATCAGTTAGCTATTGCTGTGTAAGAAATCACCACAGACTCTCTGACACCACTGATGCAAAAGAGATGCAGGTCAGTGCCAAGCTTCCAGCCACTGTCTGCAGTCCAACAGGGCTTTCTGGTCTAAGGCAGGAAAGACCGAGGTCGCTGCTCAGCGCTGACATCATAGGTGTGGTCGGGGGCAGCCCTGCGTTCTCCCAGCTCCTCTAGCCACGACTTCTCTCTTCCCAGTGCCGATTCCCACACAGTCCTGGCTTTTTTCTCTTTTGCTCTTGGTGATTCCTTCTTCAGTCTGGACATCCACACTCAGCCTGGGGTTGGGGTCTTCTTGTGGGCAGGATGATCTCGTCTCCTGCCCAGACCGTGTCAACACTGCCTGAATCTTGAGCCACCTCCTCCTTGACTCTACTGCTTCAAGATGATCTTGGCATATTCGTGGTTCCCAGCCCTCATCCACTTGATTGACCCTTTCTGTGTCTACATGTCCCCAGCACCAGTCCTTCCCTCGGAGGCCCAGCTGGCACCAGGGGCCAACTGCCAGTCCTCTCATGCTTGCTTATGGTGATCTAACGACTAATGGGCCACAGCAAACCAGGTTTGAACTAATAAATTGCTGTGTTTTCCTTGTGTGTGTGTGCGTGTGCGTGCGTGTGTGTGTGTGTGTGTGTGTGTGTGTGTGTGTGGAGTTATCTTCTCTACCTGGGCCATGACCCAGTGTTACATTTTTTATTCTATTTTCTATTAATGTTTTAATGGTTATCCTCTTACTTGTCACACCTCCTAATTTTGTGCTAATAGTTCAGGTGTCTAATACATCTGTGCTTCTTATTATAAGCTTCCTCAAATCCTTTGTGAAAGTGATTTTGGAAGTCATAGAAAGCATTTTTGGAGTTAGCATGCCAGCCTACCTCTTCAGAGGACGCACACATACAAGGTCCAGTATAAGGTCATTGAAAACTCTTCTTTAGGAAATAGTGTTGGGGAGAAGTATTAGTTTTTTTCAAAATGATTCACGCAGACCAGTTGAAATTTTTCTAGTGCAGCTTATTCCTTAATATCTTCTTTGACACTATGGCTTAATTCTAAATATGACAAGAGAGAAAACAAACAAGAATGAGAAAAATGACCCCAGCAGCTGGCTGTATGCAGTGCTTCCACTGAACGTAAACAATTCTGCAGAATGTCACCAACAACTAGATGAGGTTACCCATGGCAGCACAGAACCAGACAAAAACAGGCCACATCTTAATGAGGACTGAAGATGAGATAGTTAAGATTCTGCGCACCATGGAAGCAACCAGAGGGGGTGAGCAGCTGACCGGAGCGGCTGCTGCTTCCCTCTCAGTGACAACCCCAGCTCTGCCTTGCTCTTCCTGATTCCTAGATAATCATAACAGAAGCACCAAGCATCGAGTCGCTTCTGCCTCTCAGTGATATTGGATTATAAACACAGCCCCACTTTCTCAGTCCTCAAATTACTGCACCCAGCCTGAACCCTGGAGGCAACCATGACAGTCCCCTGACCTCCTCTTCCTGAGATGCGCTGGCGATCCTGGGCTGTGGCCCCTGCTGGTCACTGGTTAATACACCTGTCTGTGTCTCCCGCCCGGTGTGCACCTGCTTGCTGGGCTTCCGCACGTCACCAATTGGCAGGAGTCCACATCCGGGGACTTGGGGGCTGGGTGGGTGTGGGGAGGAAAAGTGAGTTTGTATTTTCTCTACTTTGGCCATGACCCAGAGATAAATTTTCTATTAATTTTTTCTATGAATGTAATAGTTACCCATGTTCTATTATTTGTCACACATCTTATTTTTGTGCTGATGGTTCAGGCTTCTAGTATGTCTGCGCTTCTTGTTACAAGCCACCTTGAATCCTTCCTGAAAGTGACTTTGGAAAGTCACGAACATTTTTGGAGTTAGCGTGCCAGCCAATCTCTTAAGGGCTCCTACACACACGGGGTCTGGGCAAACCTCCTGAGTGGGACAGAGTGACAGCCACCTGCCTCTGTGCTGCCGCCCTGGTCTTGGTCCAGTGCTGGCTCTTAGCTAACTGCAATAGCTTCTGTCAAAGGAAAAACTTTAGCTGAACCGAGAATGATTGTGAGTTGGGCAACCCTCCAAACCGGAAGAGTGTCAGACAATTCCATCCTTACCTGGCGAGGCAGTATTTACATGTGGGTAGAGAGGCACTAAGTCATGTCATGTGATTACTCAAAAACAGCAGCTGTCTTTGCCGTATTTGGACGTGGGCCAGTCAGTTGGCTGTCTACCACCGCCTGAAGCCTGGCTGCTGTGACGGGCTGAGACTCAGGTGTCTGTTACAAACCACACTCCTAAATTAAGTTTTCAGGAAACTTACATGTGCTAAGTTCATCAACTAAGGATTCAAATATAGAGGCAATTTCAGCTTAAAGTTAGCTTAATGTAATAGCTCCTGACTTTTTACTTCTACATTTCAATCCCTAGACTTCTTGTCAACACAGTACTTGAAAATGATCTTGTAAAAGAAAATTCAGATTATGTTATTCATCTGCTGTGACTCTCCAACGGCTGTAACCATGCTCGATACAAAAGGCAAGGTTTTTATAACGGCTCTTAGGCTCTGTGTGTCCCGCACTGTCCACTTACCATCTCCCCTCACTCACTCTGCCTCACGGACTGCCCTGCTGCTCCGTCAGCATACTGCACACACTCCTTCCTCAGGGCCTTTGCACTGGCTGCTCCCTCTGATTACTGTGCTCCTCCACTCGCTGGACATTTATACAACATGCTTGGCCTCCTCCTCAGTTTTTGTTCAAATGTCACTCTCAGAATGACCCTCCAGCTGACTGTGCAGTAGGATGACAGTCCCTCTCCCGGCATTATTCGGTCCGTCTGTTCTTGTAGACTTTTCTCCATAAAACAGCCCGTCTCATTTACTGTATTTTGTTCATGATAAAATGATGACAGTTTTCTCTGTGCTATTTCGTGAGATAGCCTGAATGCCAAGAACAGAGCGAGTCCGTAATCGGGTTCTGCCTCAGTGCCCTCATCTGCAGAATGGGGGTAAGAATAGTAGCTGCCTCAGGAGGATCAGATCATGCGAATATCGATGGAGCCAGCAGTCGGAAGTCTCTGGAGCCCGTGCAGGCGTGCAAGCGGCGCTACCTTAACGTGGCCACGGCCAGTCGTTCTCGCCGCTATGATTCGTTCAGGTAGCAAAGCAGCGTATACAGCGACACGGACGCCGGAAGGAGTGCGACACGCTGGGGACGCCGGACGGCAGCAGCCATGACGCTCACGGCTTGTAGGGACCGCAGGGACCACGCCGCCTGCACCGTAACCGGAGGCCCTGTTGGCTGTTAAGCTTTGCTCAGTCGGTTCTGAGGTTTCTCCCTAGGAGGCTGCGGGCCGAGGAGAATCCGGGGTGTGTGTGGCTGGTCAGCGGCAGCGCCGTGCTGGGTGCACAGTAACTGAGTACGCCGTGCATTGAGCGACTGTTTTCTTCTTTTCTTGCCCAAGAAGAGAGGGCGTTTTTCCGTAACACGGAAAGACCAAACAAGACGATGGAGCCGGAAGCCGCAAGCTGAGAGGCTGCAGGTGCACGCAGGAGCCTGGACGGCCAGTTAGTCATCAGCTGCCGGGAGGAGCCAGCGCTTCCGCCGGGAGTTCGAAGGCGCTTCTGCCGGTCCCGCCACACCTGTGTGTGGCTGTGGGTCAGCTCACCCTGTGCTCTGTCCTCTCCCTTCTTGGCTCCGCCTCCTGGCTCAGGGACGCGGCGGGAGGAACTGTTGGCCCGCTGCTTGGCACTCTCTCTGAGAACTAGTTGCTGCCAGAGGAATGACTGAGCAGGAGCCAGAGAGTAGAAGGTAAGCCGGCAGAAGGAGGGGCGCTGGGCTGCGGCAGACTGGTCCTTGGAAGAGCTTTGGGGCTCTGGGGACTGCAGACGACAGCGGCTGGAGGACGGCGAGGCTTGGGAGGAGGCTCAGCGCTGGCTCCTAGCTCTGCAGGAACCCTGTGGTCCTCCAAGTGTCAGCCCATGTCTGGTCACACAAAGAAAAGGGAAGTGAAAGCGGGCGCAGTTGCCTAGCTCCCCGTGCTGTGGTGGCGCCCTTGAATGTCCCCTGTCTTCCTCTGCTCCTTCCCTGGCACCAGCCTGCTTCAGACCCATCCGTAACTGGGATCACTTATGCAAATCCCTTTATTAAGATTCACTTGCCTCGTGATCCTGTTCAAGTTGCACAATTGATTAGACTTCTGAAAGGCGGTTTTGCAGATTTTGTAGGAAATGGAGTTATTAAGTATTCAACTAACAGCGTGGGGCTGCCCGCTGGTGAATTAAGTCTAAAATATGGAGAGGTCATTGAGGGCAGCTGGACTAGCCTGATGCCCTGTTGTGTAGTATTTAGCTGCACCCAAGTGGACAGAACAGAATTCTTCCAAAATATTTTTATAAAGAGACTGTCTTAGTTACTTTTTCGTTGCTGTGACTCAATACCCAACACCCACAAACTTAGGTAAGGAAAGGTTTATTTTAGCTCACAGTCTTGAAGGTCACAATCCATTCAGGGGCGGTCAGCAGCAATGGAAGGACATGGCAGAGGCAGAGAGGTGCAGGCAGCTTCTCACAACATCACAAACAGGAAGGCAGGTTGAGATTAGTTGAGACCAGTCCTAGTCCCCATCCTAGTCTTAGTTTTCATCCTCGTTGCTTCAAGGAAGGCAGGATGCAGCCCACACATCCCCCCAGATCTCCTCCAGTAATCAGTCCCCCCTGCATCCAGGTGTGGAAGGTGTGGCCACTACACACCGTCAATCCCAACCCACACACCCCCGGTCTTAACTCACACGCCTTCAATCCCAACCCAACTGCAATCCACCCATCCAGACTAGACCCCAATCCACCAACATCACATGGTTCCATAGAAAATCCATAACATTAAAATACATGAGACTTTTGGGGGACACTCCAGATCCTAACCACAACATTTCACCCCTGGCCCCCAAAAGACTGTCCTTCTCCTCATGCAAAATGCAGTTAGTCCTTCTCCAAGAGTCATCAAAGTCTCAACAGTTTCAGTACTGCTAAAGAAACTCCAAGTCCACAGTCTCCTCTGAGATGTAAGACAAACTTTTAGCTGTGAGCTCCTGGTCAAACCAAAGAGTTAAGCACTTCCAATATAAAATGGCACAGGGTAAACCTTTTCATTCTAAAAGGAATGAATAAGGTAATAAAAGGCAACAGGACCAGAACAATTCCTAAATCCGGCAGGGCAAGTGTTAAATCCTGTAGCTCTATGTCCAGCAACTGGGGTAAATGCTGGTGAGGCATGAACTCCAAGGGGCTTGGATGGTCCCACCCCTGTGGCATTGCTGCTGACTGCAACTGCCATCTTCCCTCCTTTGGGCTGGATCCATTCACGGCCTGCTGTGTTTTTCAGCTGAAAATCCATGCTCCTGGTTTCTCCAAATTTTTGGGCTCTCCACTGGACCTTAGTCTTCTCCTTCACAATTTCACTCACTGCCCTCCCAGGGGCACACTGCTTGGCCTCCAAGGCCTTCCTCTGAAACCTGGGTGGAAGCCGCCATGAGCCCACAACTCTTGGGCTCTGCCAGCTTGTAAAGCTGGTACTGCGTGGACGTCTCCAATATCCACCATTGGCTTGAGCAGGAATCTGGCTCCTCTGTGCCATGGTTGCAGCAGCTTCTGAGTGCCTGGATTGCTGAACTCTGGGAAGCTGAACTCCAGCAAACACTTCCCTCTTTGGCCCTACAGGGAGTCTTGGGGAACTCTTCACAGGACAAGATCTTCTGCCTTTTCACCCTTTAGTTGGTAAAGGGTGGAATCTTGCTGATTCCTGAGTCACTGTGAAGGCCTCCTTCTTACAGTCCTGATTCCAACTTCTTGGCTTCTGTTTAATGTTAGTCTCTTGAACAACCACATGCGTTCTACTCCAGACTGCGAACTTTTTACATCTGTTCTCTCTGCCATTGTCTCCTGTCTTTCACTATGAAGCTGGCTAAAAGCCGCAAACAGTAGCCATCAGTCTGTCTTGAGAACTCCTCCACCAGAGTAAGCAGTCCACCGCCCTTAATCTCAATTTCAGGCAAAGTCTCTGGACAAGGGCAAAATACTGACAAACTTCTTGCCAGAGTGTAGCACACATGGTTTTTAGGCCACTTGCCAGTACAGTCCTCCTTCTCATCTGAAACTTCTTGAGCCTGGCCTTTCCAATCCACACTTCTATCAGCATTCTGGTCTTCTGAGCTCCGACCAGAATCTCCCCTCAAGCTCGGCTCAGAGCACTCAAAGGCTTCTCCAGCTTGCATCCCCAAACTTTTCCAAATTCCTTCTACAAACCGGTTCCAAAGACTTCTGAGCCACATCGTCAGGTAAAGTACAGCAATGACCCCACTCCTCTGGTACCAGTTTCTGTCTTAGTTACTTTTTCATTGCTGTGACTCAATACCCAACACCCACAAACTTAGGAAAGGAAAGGTTTATTTTAGCTCACAGTCGTGAAGGTCACAGTCCATTCAGGGGCAGCCGGCAACAATCCAAGTACATGGCAGACAGAGGTGGAGGCAGCTTCTCAGGACATCACAAACAGGCAGGCAAGCTGAGACTTGTTGAGACTAGTCCCAGTCCCGTCCTAGTCTCAGTCTTTGAACTTCAAGGAAGGCAGGATGCCGCCCACACATCCCCCCAGATCTCCTCCCAGTAATCAATCCCCTCCTGCATCCAGGTATGGAAAGTGTGGCCACTACACACCGTCAATCCCAACCCCCCCCCCCCCCGTTTTAACTTACACGCCTTCAATCCCAACCCATCTGCAATCCACCCATCCAGACTAGACCCCATTCCACCAACATCACATGGATCCATAGGCAATCCATAACATTAAAATACATGAGACTTTGGGGGGACACTCCAGATCCTAACCACAATACAGACATTAGCTTTAACCATCATTAAGTGCCCAATATTTGCTATACACTGTACTTTAATGAGTCTACACATGACCCTATGTATTGGGTCCACATTTAAAGAAACAGAAAACTGTCAACAATCTAAGATTACATAATCAGGAAGTAGCAGTCAAACTGAAACCTTGCTAAGGCCAGAATTCAAATTCTTTTCTTTCTTTGAACAGAAGCACACAGTTGTATTAATATGATGAGTCTTACAGAGTCAGCGAAAACCATGACCAGCCTGGCTGCTGATACAAGAAATGCAATTGGGCAAAACCCATGAAATATATTTTCTCATTAAATGAGTTTTAAAAAGTCTATTTATTGCTGATGAGAATGTATTTATACAACACTGAGAAAATTGGTTAATATAGGTAGAGCAACTTATATAACATAACCTTTGGTCAGATAGTTCTTTGAAATTTATTGTAAGAAATATATCATAAGACAATAAGCTAAGATGAGCAGAATTTGCTGCAATACCATTCAGAATTGTTTAAGAATTTTTAGTTTAAAAAATCTTAATTTTTTTGTGTTTTCCCCCATTTTATTGATATGTATATGTGCAAAATTTAAGGTTTACAAAGGAATCGAGACTTTTATGCACATATGTATTTGTCAAGGTGACAAGAGCTTTCCCACTCTCCTTCTGTCCCTCCCCATACCCAAAAAATCTTTAAAATTAAAAACAAAACTTTAAAAAAAGCCACTCAGTAAGAAAGAAATGAAACAATGGTATGATGGCATATTATGCAACCCTCGAAACATGTCTACAAAGAATTTATAATAATATAATTATTTACACTATGGCATTGAATGAAAGGAAGCAGGATAAAAGCTACTTACATGGCAAGGTACCAGCTGTTTAAAAAATGTATAGAAATATGCTAAATTGTTATGAGTGCTTGTTATTGGCTAGTGGGACTATAAAGCAATAATTTTCTTATTTTTAATTTATATATATTCATAATACACATAATTTCATAATCCTGTAATAAGTAAGAAGATGTGTTTGGAAAAAGTTGCTAATAAAACTAATATCTGTGACTCAAATGTTTTTTCCCTATTGTGAAATGACCAAGTAGCTCCTTGTCTCCAGGTGGGACATGGGAGGCTTTGCTCAGGGCCCAGTTCTACCTGCCACCACTGGCTGGAGCCACGTGATCCCAACTTATGCTGCAAGACTCCAATGGAGACCCGAAAGATCAGCTGCAAAACACGAAAAGACAAAGCAGTTGTAACCAGCAGCATCTACCACAATCCTGGAGAGGGAGTCACATCCTCCAATAACAGGGAGGCAGGAGCAGGGGACAATCACTTGCTAATTGCTTCTGTTCAGAAGGAAAACATCAATTAAATCCAAGAACTACTGAACAGAGGGGCTGATGTCAACGTCGGTGGAGAACAAGGGGGCCGGACGCCTGTGCCTAAGGCAGCGCTACGCGGCTGGGGCGCCGCTGTGGAATGTAGGCTGCGCCACGCCACGGGTGCGACCCTCATCGGAGGAAGAAGAAGGAGCCACGGCCTTCGTCGTCGCTGGGACAGAGGGGGGCGGGAGCCCTGCGACGTCTGCTCCCAAAGGCCCGGACTTGGACGAGCGCGCCCCCAACGCGTCACAGCTTGCGTGGGGGCCGCCCGCGGAGGCCAGGGTCCGGCCTTCGGATTCCCCCACGGGAGCTGGGCCGGGCGCACCTGGGCCGGGGGCGAGGAAGGCCCAGCACAGCCGCGGGGAGGGGGCGCGGCGCTCGGGGTGCGGCCCTCGAGGGTCCTCCCGACCCTCCCGGAGACACGGGCGGCGCCATCGCCGGGTGGAGACCGCGGGCGGCTGCTGGAGGAGGGGCAGCACGGACTGCGCGGACCTGGGGACCTGTCGGGTGGCAAAGGGGAGGGAGGCGTCACAACCGCTCCCAGGGCCAGCGATCGCGGCCTGGACGGCGGCGCCACCGAGTCCGCCACCGCTGCATCAGCAGCTCAGAGCCCCATGGACGGAGAATGGAATGGGGCGTCGACCCGGGCATCCACGAGCGAGTGAAGCTCTCCCGCGGGCGCAGCTTGGCGGCCGCGGGCTGCCTGGTGGTGGCCTTCCACCCACGGCCCGGAGGGCCCAGAGGGCTCGTCGTCCGTGTGCGTGGCGCTCTGCCAGGAGACCCTGCAAGGGGGGCACCGGGGGTGGCGCCGGAGCACCGGGGAGGTAGGTCGGCCCGAGATGCCCTGCTGTCCAGGAACTGCACTCACGTGGGTACACTCATCAGGGTCTGCAGCCAGGAAACACCTTAATAGGTGGGTCCACGCTGTTCGTCCTCTCGGCCTGCTCTGATAGAGTGTCACAGGCTGGGTATTTTATTTTTATTTTTAAAAAATAAAACAACAGATTTATTTCTTAGCATTCTGGAAGCTAGAGAAGTCCAAGACCAAGGCCCTGACACCGGACGAGAAGGACTTTCTTGCTGTGTCACCTCATGGCGGGAGGCAGAGGGCAAGTGGGTGCAAGAGGGTGCGATAGCCCGCTTGATTTGGGAACCAACTTCCCTCCCTTGACAATGGCATTAATTCATCTATGCAGCAAGTTTCTCGTGACTGAATGAATTCATAAAGGTCCCACCACTCAGTGTGAGCCTCAACTCCGAAGCCCTGAGTTGATTCCCAGCACCATGTAGGCTGGGTGTGGTGGCCCACCCTTGTAATCCCGGCACTTGGTAGGCTGAGGCTGGAGAATTGTCGTGTGTCTGAAGCCAGGCTGAGATACATAGTGAGTTCAGGAGCAACCTGTCTGAGACCCTGCCTCACAAAGAGCAAGAACCTTGCTAGCGAAGGACATAGGAGAAAATCTACTAGTGTTGGGTTTGGCAGTGACCTCTTAGGCGCAACATAAAGGCACGATCTGTGTAGAAAAAAAATACACGAACAATAAGGAAGAATTGATTTTCTTAAAAACAATTCTGCAGGAAGATCAGGTCAAAGAAGTGAAAAGACAAGGCATAGTTTGAGAGGATATTGGTAAAAAAAATCAGATGAAATACCCAAAATATGCAAAGAACTCATAAAGCGCAACAGTGTGAACATAGAAGACCCAGATTTAAGAATGAGCCGAAGGCAGCGGAGGACGGAGGTGTAGGGTGTCAGGCAGCATGGCGGAGGCTCGAGCTGGTGCTAGTGATCATTAGCTGCCGATGGGATTAGCTGCACAAACTAAACCTCAGTGTTCAAACATTTTTATGTTACATTAACAGTGTCTATTGAATCTAAATAGTAAAACGTTGGAGTTTGTCACACACGCACATACACACTCACACGGGAGGTATTCCATTTAGGCATTGATTTAAGTGGCAGGAAAGTTAACTCAAAGTGGTATAAATGACTAAGGGCGGTTATTGGCGCAGTACGAGGGCACTACTAGCTCTGGTTCCCGTGTGTGTCCTATCTGTCTCTTCAGCCTCATCGTAGACTGCTTTGTGACGTCATTCTTGCCCTCTGACCCACTTTCAGCCAGGGAAGAGTTTTTCACATTCCTTTCTACCTCAGGGATTCTATGTGGAATTCTCTCTTGCTTTTCTTCATGGTTTATTTCCTCACAACCTACTCTGCTCTTTGGGCTGTGTGTCTCTCCCTTAAGGGAGACTTTGAACTCCCTCCGCGAATCATGTAGCTTTCCTGTAATATACTGACAGTGTCCTGAATATTTTGCTAGCCTTTCCAAAAATGTGATTATATTTACGTTTATTTGTGTAATTATCAATTCTGCATTTATCTCCTTTGCCAAAGACTCTAATATAAACTCTTGGACTGGGCTGTCCTGCACCCATTTTTTTTCTTTTCTCTCCTTTTCTTTTTTTAAAGACAGAGTCTTAACTGGTTCATCGTTGTCCTGAACTATGTGGGCCAAGCTGGCCTCAAGCTCGCAGCCATTTTTCTGCCTCAGCCTTCCAAGTGCTGGGATTGCAGGCCTGCAGCACCACACCTGGCTTCCGTGATGTTGGGGAATCAAACTCAGGGCCTTTCAGTTCCTAAGCAAGCACGCTAACCACTCAGCAATACCCCTAAATCCCAATTTTCCCTCTCAATAAAAACTCACCAAATAATTTAATAAATTTATGCTTGCTAGGCTCTGGCTTCCCGCACAACCTCAATGCCCACATTTCTCTCTCTCTCTCTCTCTCTCTCTCTCTCTCTCTCTCTCTCTCTCTCTCTCTCTTACTCTTTCTTTCTCTGTGGGCTAGCAGCTTTCTTCAAGGGAAAAAGAATCTGATGAGGACAGGAAAGTGGTGACTCATTACTAGCACATCACCGACCTATGGTAACTATCTACAATGTCAGAGTCGGCTGTGGCTTGTTGGCTCAAGTTAATGAAATGCTGTGCAGTGCTGTGCGGAGAGTCTTGAGTTTAGAGCCTTGTTGGTTAGTTGTCCCCTAACTGCAGAATATAGCTTTAATGACTGTGGGCAGCTGCTTTGCAGATCTCTGCTGTTTGTCCCAGGAACTGCATGAAGGGGGAGATAGTTAGGTGTCTGCTCATAATGACCCTTTCCTACCCTCTTGTCTAAAAAAACGGTGTACCCTAATCTTGGCACATAGTCTATCTATAGAGCAAAAAAGATGTTTTTGAGGTGTTGATAGTGCTATTATTTGTCTTCTTCAGAGATGATTGTGCATCAGGTTATTTAAGTAAATTGATTGTCACATCATGGAGAATGAATATTTTGCATACATCTCTGCCAATGTTCTCTAGATTCCAAAAAGCTGTTCGCCTGGCAGATTTTGATCAGAGCAAGTAGGCTGGAGATTTGCAGGAAATCAAGACAGAGCTGGAGGTAATTGTTTTTTTTTTTTTCCTGCTTCCTGGTTGGTTCATTAGCTTAGTTCTTTCAGCCAAATAGAGGATGCTTGTACTTTAACCAGGAAGGAAAGGACTCTCCAGGCTTTGCTTGTGTCTTGTCCCTGTCCTCACTCGCTTATAGGCAATGACATTTCCTAACTCCCCTGTGGGAGAGATTTCCATGTGCAGAAGAGAAGCAGAAGTGAAGTCGGTGTCACCGTGGCCCCTTTCTGTGTCTCTTTGGGTCTCTTCCTCCTTTGACTAGCTAATAAGTAATCCAACTGAGCATGCTGCACCCTTCTCCACAGGCTTCCAAGGAGGTATTTCCAAAGACTCCTACATTCCTCCGGGAAGTGTTTTTATGCTTAGGATAAATCAAGTGAAAAATTCTCTCCCCACTCTACTGGGACTCAGGTGCTAGGCTCTGAAAAGTCAGGTACAGATACCCTCGGAGAGCTCTTAGGAGGAGTGGGGTAAAATCCCAGTTCAGAAAGCACAAAGCTTCACCCAAACCCTAAAACAGCTGGTGCTCCTGAGAGGATGTGGAACCTGGCCTTGAAGCCCAAAGCTGCCTGGCTGACTTAGACCCCGATCTGTCAGGCGGTTCTCTCCCAGAGCGTGGCCCGTGCCTGCGCAGGCCTCTTGGTTCAGTGGCTCTGGATTTCGGCTGCACCCTCGACTGCTTGTTCCAGTGCAGAGAGCTTAATTGTTTGTCTTTACTGCCAGCAGTAGCCCCACTCCTGGGCCAATATGGTGTCCTTCCTGACTTGGACTGGCTCTGTAGCTGCAGATCCCAACTTCCTAGCCAGTCTTCCAGTTTCCCTTTTGTTTAACATGTCCTTCCTTTCTCCAATTTATCTATAGTTAATCAGTATCTCCAAAGGCCAGATCTTCCTCACTCCAGACAGTCTGCCCTGGCAACTCTAGCCCACAGTTGCCTTTGCCTCTTCATAAACCTAAACTATTCCTGCTCCTTGAAGAGCCCTCTATGCCCTCCCAGTCAAGACTGTGGAATCGCGTAGATCCCTCCTGTCTTCCGCGTGCTCACAGCCTACACACCACCTTCTCACCTTCTGAAGTTAACCGAATAGAGAGGTGACTCCCAACCGGCCGCCTTTGGCTAATTTCTGGCTCCTGTGCAGGCAGGCCCTTGGACAGTTGGCACTATATGTGGTAAAGAAGGTAGAGACCCCTTTTAAGGAGCTGGTGGCTCAAAGTGAGGCAGAGTTACTTCAACTTTCCCCAGATGAGGAATCGAAGGACTTGTTCTTCCCTGGGGAACATGTGAAGGATCATCTGAGTGACCTGCTGGGTCACCCCTTCTTTTGGACTGGGGAGAAGTAAAACCTGAGTGTCCAGAATGGCGGGGTGGGGGTGGGGGTGTGAGGTGATGAGAGCGAGGGTCAGTTCTGCAAATCGGCTGACATAGGACTTCCTGTCAGCTTGACATACAGTGGCTGTGCATCCTTGGAGAGGTGATTTAACTAACCTCCTGGATTCTAGACTCCTCTTTTAAGGAAGAGGCAGATGGGGAGATGGGGGGAGATGGCTGCTTCTTCTATAATACAGAATTTCTGAAGAGTTTTACTACTTTTCTTAAAAACCAAGATCTATAGTTTCTGCACAAAATAGGAAGAATGAGATACCCACATTATTTTGTCATCCTTAGCCGCTATAGGACACCTCGGGATGTGGGGAATGAATCTGATATCAAAATGTGAAAAGATAAAAGCAAGATTCTTGAAGTATTGGAGCCCAGGCCTTCTGAACCTTCCAGAAGTTTTGGCCAGTGGACATCTAAGGTGTGAATAATTCCTGGGGTCCTAATGTTATCCCAGGAATAAGCAGGTATAGTGTTTTATGTTAGTTTTGTAGCTTCCTTTATTATACCACTGGCTTGCTCCACCTAGGAAGGGAAAGGGGTGGTCTGCCTTCCCTCTGTGACCATCATAATCTCCCTTCATTCTTTTGTGTCTCTGCTCTCTCTTTCCGACCCTCCCTCATTCCCCAAGTCCACATCCCAGATAGACTCTGATTAAGGCTCCCCCTTAAAATGTCCTTGACTCAGCCTCTGAGCCTCTGCTTTAAGCCCAAGAATCCTATTACTGTTACCAATAGGTACACCTGGCTCAACAGAGCCTAGCCTTGGCTCAGGGACCCAAGATGGACTGCCTGGGTGACTGGTGAGGCCACAGGAGTCACATATAGGCTTATGTGTGGCCTGAGACAAGTTGGTCTTTCAGATTCACCTTCTTTGAGAACAGCTCCACCTAAGTTGAAGTATAGTGCAACTCGATAGAATTAATCACTTATTTCAATCTAGTCTTTACTGTTGGAGCTTTCATTATTATTACTTAACATCTATCAGATGTAAATTATGTGCTAAGCCGATGTACGGGCCTGGGCACATAAAGCAGAAAATGCCCGGTGTCTGTCGCGCCGATAGGCACATGCAAAGCACCATGGGAGAATCCATACTTGTCAGATCTTTGCAACCAACAGCTTCCCTATCGCAGGCCTCTGCTTCTTCTAAAACCCTTTGTTTCTCGTTCTCATGTTGCAGCTCGATGTTTGTTTCTTTGCTAGCCTATAAGTTACATGCATGTTTACAAATTTCTGGCTTAAATTTATAAAAATAAGAGAGAAATTTGAAAGGAGAACAGTGACAGCGATTCTGTAGGCTTGGCTACTGTACAGCAGGGAAAGTTCTCAGAACTTCATGCAAATCATCACGTTTAACCCCTCAACAGTTTCTGAGGCAGTTACCTATGTTTTGCAGATGGATAAGTTGAGGCACAGACAGGTAGTTTTTCCAAAGACACAGTGCCTGGCAAGGGTACAGAAGGATTTGAAGCTGGGAAGGGCAGCTCTGGAGACCACTGTACTCCACAAAGTGATCATGCCATCAGCTTCACCAACTCTTTTAGTCAACGAGGAAACTGAGGCTTAGAGATGGTACTTGCAGTACCCAGGGCATGACAGCCAAGGGTTGCCAGAACTGGGGAGAAAAATCCATTCTTACATTTCTCAATTCATTGATTCTTTCCCCAAAGTTTCACTGACTTCTATTGAATTTTGACTGACTTCAAGTCTTACTCACTTTATTTATTCATTCACTCACTCTGAAGTACTGGGGATTGAACCCAGGGTCTTTGCCCTGAATTGTATCCCTACAACTTTTTTAAAAAAATTCAGGCACAATCTCAATAAGTCTCTGGTGACCTATGTCTGTGTCCATGAGGGCCTCAAACTTGCAATGCTCCTATCTTTGCCTCCTAGAGTGCTGGGATTATAGTCTTGAGCCACTACACTCAGCTTAACACCCTTTTTTAGATTTTATTTTTCTGCTGATTATAGGGGCTCCCCCATTTTCCTTGTTACATGGTTTTAGCAGCACAGGCCTAAAGTTCTCCAGAGCACACAACTATGCTTGTTTCTTAGCCTGCCTCATCCTGCTACTCTATGCCGCTTGGCATTTGCCACATGGACACAGCACAGAGGGCCCCAAGTGGTCTCAACAGAACCCACACTAAGCACCCACACCCAGCCACCAGTCTCTCTAAGTGACTTTGAATTCATGGTAACATGATACCTTGTTCTCTTGCCCTAAAGTGTTTCCAAATACACAGCTACACATGGATGAAAAACACAGAGCAAGAGTAGGACATTAATATGGAACGAGGACAAACAACCTGCTGGAAATACATTCCCCAAAGACACATCAAAGCAAGTAAGAGCCAAGGGCGCTGCCTTTGGCCATGGCGCCCGGGCCAGCCTTACATCTTAACAAGCCTCTCTAAGGAGGAAATGTAATCAAATATGAAGTCGGAAGGGGAGGCCACAAGGGTGAAAAAAATTGTATAGATTAATGAGCAAAGTTTCTGGTGTATTTGTCAAAGATTTTTTAAAACTAAAATTTTAATGTATTTAATCTTTATGGAAACAATTCACTTGATAAATAGAGATGCAAATTTACGTATGATGCTCGCTGAAATGTATCTACAATCAGCATCATGGTAAAATGCATCTACTTTTATTTTTTGTGTTAATCCTTTCTGTAAACTTGTGTTAGTCTTAATAAAAGGTAGCATATATTCAAATTTATGTTTGCCTGTTGATTTAATATGCCATTAGAACTTATTTTATGTTACTAGCACGTTTTGGTGGGTTTTTTCAGATTGATGATGACGTTATGAAATAAATAAATATGTTTTATAAAAAAACAGCAATTTTTACCAGAACACTGTGGGTGATCTGCTTAAGTTCATTCAGAACATAGGAAAACACATTGATGAGGAAAAGAACAAACCGTGAGCATTGATTTCATTTTTATGAATCACATGTGAAATTAGAACAATGAAAAAAGTTTAGCTCAATTCATATCTTCATGAAGAGGACTTATTTTGATGAAAACAAGAAAATTTATTTTGCTAAAATAAAAGCCGTTCCTCCATTGTATTTGGAAAAGGGGTATCGCTGTGGCCTCATGATTGATTACAGACATGTATGGCAGGCCCTCAGCTTCCACTTGAACTTCCTAGTGAACCAGAAGGTAGTGACTTCTGTGTGAACAAAAAGGGGACATAGCAGTGGGATAAAGTGAGTGCAGCGGCATAAAAGTCTAACAACAGACCCATGTTAGTTAATTCAGGTTTTGGGATCACAAATGTTAGCCATGTGCCCATGTGCATGCACACACAGACACACACACACACACACACACACACACACACACACACTCTTTGCAGTTCAAAACTCTTGCGCACAGGAATTGTGGAATAGTTTTATTTCCATTTTATGAGGGAAAAGGCTAAGGGCCAGAAAGGAGAAATGGCCCAAATTTGCAGTTACTAAAAAATCAGGAGGACAGAGTCCAAAGTCCTTGTTTATTTTTGTCTAGAAATCCAGATTGCCCCTCAATCTCCAATGTCATGTGCTGTAAATCGGGGTAGAGGAACTTGGGCACAAGTATGCCAAACTATTTGTGTTTCCTTTCAGGATACAGGAGAAAATTGGAGATCCTTCCTGTTACTTCCAGAAGACATTCCCAGATCTGGTGATCTATGTCTATACATATCTAAAGCACACAGAATACAGAAAGCATTTTCCCCAAACTCACAATCCAGAAAAGTCTCAGAGTGACAGAGAGTGCTGGCCACTGAGCTGGCCAGGCCTGAGAACTGTTGAAGGTACCTTCCAGGAGCCAATGTTAGCTGTGTAAGGAGGCTTGGCAAGTCACAACTCTTAGCTAAGCTGTTGCAACTCTTAACTAACCCATTGCTTGTGAGGAATGACTTGGAAAGCTGATGGGTCAGTTTCCGGAACCGCTTGTTCCATGTGATTGTGATAGAGACCATTTGTACCTAATGGCTTAGTCTATTTCGGTGGGTGAAAAACTCATCGGCAGGAACTGAGAGGGGACCCTGCTAACTTTCCTTTCCTCTTCTCGTTCCACTGAAGGAGAGTGCTACGCCTTCTAAGCCAGTTTGGATTACAGCAGTTATCTCCTTTTATCCTCCCAGTGACCTTGCAAAGCATTTAAGAACCTGCAGCTCGGAGAGTTCAAACTACTTGCTCAGAATTATACAACTTGTCCCGAACACTGTATGAATGGAGGTGATGTCATTGTTACCTTTCACTTGGGCACGTTTAAAAGTTAATTAGAGGGCTAGAGGAATAGTACAGTGACTAAAGGGCTTGCCTAGCACCACAAAAGTCAGTTGTGGTGACACCTGTAATCCTAGCACTTGGGAGGCTGAGGCAGTAGAATCGTTGTGAGTTCGAGGCCAGCCTGGGCTATATAATGAGCTCAGAACCAGCCTAGACTACAGAAAGAGACCCTGTCTAAAAAAAAAGAAGATAGTAGCCCGGACCTCTTCTGGATAAGACTGATGTAAAAGGTCTTATCCAGAGGGTTTTTAGAGGCTCATTCATTTATTTAGTATTTGTTAAACACCAGAATAAATCTGGGTACCAGTTGCATGAGTTCTGTGCCTTCCCAAAGCACCCCATGGATTTCCATGATGCGTAGGCAGTTGTTCTCCATTGGGAGCAATTCTGCTCCACAGAGAGCATTTGGCTGTGCTTGGAAAATTTCTACATCGCAACTGGATTAGGGCAGACACTGCAGACCTATGGTAAGTAGAGGCCACTACATGATGCACTAGAGAGGCCACTGCGCAGGCAAAACAGTTCAGACCAAAATACCAGTGATGTGGAGGTTGACAAAGCCTGTGTTACGGGGCTGGGGTACTCTATTCTTGAACTGGCTTGGGCTCTGGGAGCTCTTTTGGCTCCCCAGGACTCAAGACCACGTTAGCACATGATTTTCTCCACCTTGTAGCTTTGGTTTCCCCACTGGCACTAAAGTGTCTTAGGGCCAATGTCTGTTTTTGAACTTGTATCTGTATTGCCTAATAAAGTAGCATCTGCCCCATGCTCTGCCTCACGGGCATCCCTACACATGAATAATCATACTACCTTACATTACTATGGTGCTTTATGATTTGTGCATTGCATTTGATTCCTTTTTTAAACATATCGTTTAGTTTTTAAAGCAATCCTACAAAGTGAGTGTTCTGGTCCTTGGTTTGATGATGAAGAAACTAAGGTTAGAAGCATTTTGATTTACTGTGGGATGTGCTACTAGGAAGTATCACTCTCTAGATCTGAGCACATTGTCTAGTGCGAATTCTGATGTTCTGTTTACTCACGATGGTCAAGGTGGAGATTTGGAATGGGAACAAAATAATGTATTAGATGAGGCAAGAGGATTGACGTGCGTTTGAGGCCAGTCTGTAAGTTCAGGATCAGGTTGGACAAAAAATAAATAAACAGAGAGAGAGAGAGAGAGAGAGAGAGAGAGAGAGAGATTCATTCTGAAAACAAGATGTTCAGTAATACAGCAGCCCCCAGCCTTTTGACACCAGGCACATGTTTCATGAAAGACATTTTTTTCCTATGGACTGAGGTAGAGGGGAATTGTTTGAGGATATTCAAAATTTATTGTCACACATGGGTAATGGATCCATTGCCTCCTAGTCTGGGGTCTTTGGGGATGGGAAGTTATATTCGAATTTCTGAACTCTTTTGAAAGCTGGAATAGACAGTCACGCACAGCTTGGAGAAGGAAAGGCCCGATATAGTCTTTCTTGAAATCCGTTAATGTTTGAAACACATCAAAAATCCCAGTGTTGACTTGTTTCCCCCATGGCTCCAATGTGGCTCTGAATGGACTCATTTTATCTTCCAACTTGAGCACAGTTGTTGTTCTCCCCTGAAATGATGGATTGCATTTTTGAGCAGGCCAAATATAAATAAACAATTCTGTGATCTATTCTCTGTTGCTGGAATATGCTGCCAGTGGTGACGTTTTCTAAGAGAAATTTCTGGAGCAGCCCTCATAACTTAACAACTCTGTTAAGTGGTCTACCCTTAGAAAACCATCTCACTTCTTTTGTATAAAAGAAAACATGCGCATTCTGCATCCAGCTCCTCATAAGGCTCCGTAAACAGATGTGAGTTAAGGGAATGTGCTTCAATGGGGTTGCCAATTTTAATAATGTCCTACAGTATGCTGGTAAGCTCAGGCGACTTTTTTGGGAGCCTGTATTTCTCCATTGCGCACCCACTTGCCTCTTACCTCATGCTTTGTGGCCTGAGGGTTGGGGACTTGTGCAGTAATTGATAGAGGGGTGTCACCGAATGGTGTTAGGTGTACTGGAAAAATAAACTGAAGGATTGACAAATGATTTTTGAACCACAGGATTGCTTTAGATTTTAAAATTAAATTTTGGTTGTCCAATTTGTAGTGGGTACCTGATCATGCCAATCAAAATGTCCGTGTGTGAAGCATATGCAACAACATTTTGAATTATCTTACTGCCTAATTTTCTTTGAGTGACATTTTCATTTTAGAGACTTATGATATCTACAAAAGGAAAATATTAAATAAGCAGTTAAGAAAGGACATCTTGATGTTCAAAAATGTAAAAAAAAAAAAAAAAAAAAAAGGGCCTACTTTCAGCCTTCTGGTAATTCTGGAACAGTAGAGGCCCTGTGTGCTCTTGGAGAGAGAGAAGGAAGGAAATGATCACTTTATTCTTCGCCTATATTTTATGAGATTTTTTTCCACTGACATCCTTCAGATATTTCAAGTATTTCTGTAGATAAAACAAATGTTCACTGATCATGTAGCTTCCGTCAGGCACTCTGCTGGTCAAGGTGATTCTTGGCCTGGCCTTGCCAGGCAGAGGAGCCAGTTACACAAAGGAAGGAGGAAATTATCCAACCAGAACTTCCTAGTCGAGTAACCCAGGCAAGATGGTAATGATAAAAGTCATAAAGCTGCAACTTACTGGGCACTCATTGTTTTCTAGTGCCTTGTACCTTCACGTGTGATGTCTAGGGATGCCCATGGCTGTGCTGTGAGATGTGGCCGTTCTCATTGTATTAAAACAACAGCAGCAGCTAGCTAACTAAAAAACAGCTAACTCAGAAAGGATCACTAAGACGCCAAAGTTCACTAGGAAAAGACAGCGAGTCAGGCAGGGATGGGTCAGTGTTCGGAGAGGTGAAGGCTTTCATTCATTGTTCTTCATAGAAGCCCAGGAGGTCAAGATCACTGATGATTTCCACAGTGCCAGATCCACTGGGTCACTTCCCTGTTTTTATTAACCTCACAACTGTCGTTTGTTGTGGCTACTCTCTTGCTCTTGAAACTCTCTTCTTTGACGTCATCAACATGACACCTCCCTTTCCTCCCCATCAGTTACTTCTGCAGTGTCCTTTGCCAACCTCCTTTCTGTTCAGCTGCTAAATGTTGAGTGTTCCTCACCTAATCTTCAAGAAGTCCCCTACTTTCTCTCTCTAGGTGATCTCCTTGGATGCTGTGACTAGTATCATTACAAACAGGTAGATGATACTGGGTTTTGGAATTTAACTTTCACCTCTTGGTGTTACCACCATCCCTCCAACAGCTCCTGATTTATGGTCTTGTTTGATTTTTTTCCCTTATCACACCTCCCAAATCCAATCTATTAATAAGTCTAGCTGGTTCTATTCTTACAATAGACCCAAGTCATTTTTCACCCTCTGTGTCTGCTGCCTGGCTCAAATCACTGCCATTTCTTATTTGGAGAGAGAGAGAGAGAGAGAGAGAGAGAGAGAGAGAGAGAGAGAGAGAGAGAGAGAGAGAGTCTTTCTCCTCTTCCATCCTCTGAACACATAGCAAGAAGTTAGGTGGTTTTCAGCCCTAAACAGAACAACCCATGAGGAGCCAGATGGACTTTTAGCCTCCAAAACTGTGAGAAAAAAAGTCTGTCAAATTTTGCTGCCGACTCTTATTTTGCTGTGGCAGGCCAAAATGAGCCAGTCACCTGACAAAAAATAGACTTGCACCAAATGTTTATGACTGTCTTCTCCTGTCACAGGAAACTAAATATTAAAAGGAAAAGGTAAAGGAATGGCACAGCCTCTCATCTCCTCCATCCTTTTTTTCCTTTTTGAGAGACAAGGGCTCACTCTGTAGCTCAGGCTGGTCCCGAACGCACTCATCTTCTCAATAGCAATTTTCATTTGTGTAATTTAAAGTTGCCTCGTGGCCTGTCTACTTAGAACAAGCGACGATGCTGACACGGGGAAAAAAACCAGGTGGGCAAAAAACAGGGGAATGAGATTTGTGAGGCTCTAGAAGTCCATGAATAGGATTACATATACGTAATATTTATTTTTATTGTTCTTGAAGCTTCAAAAATAATAATCTCACTATGTTATCACCAATATTGGCCAATAAAATTTCATCATAAAGGTTAATTCCAAACAACAACAACAACAAAAACATGAAACACAGATAATTTCCTGTTTCCTAGAAATTCTCTCTTCTCTGTTAGTATTAAATTGGAAGATTTTTATTTTTTTGAGACAGGATCTTGTCATGTAATGCAGGCTGGTCCAACCTCAAACCCGACACAAGCCTTCTGCTTCACCCTCCCAAGTGCTAGGCATGCAACACCACACTTAATAATTTTTGTGTGTTGCTGGGAAATCGAACCCAGGGTCTTGCACGTGCAAGGCAAGCACTTTAACCACTGAGCTCCACCTTGCCCCAAGACCAGGAAGCTTTTTTAAAGTGCATTGCAATTAAGTAGGATTGTACACTTAAGTAGGGTTGTGTGTTGCTGCCTTGACAGAGACCCAGTGATGATGGCTGACTTGAGACAGAAGGTGAACATTCTTCATATGTTACAGCCTTAGACACTTGTGGGGAGTTAAACCTGCAAGTCACCTGGAGAACTGTGTTTTCCTACTCTAGATACTTTAAATAGTGAAGATACCACAGAGGGCAGATCAGGTTACAGCCTCATCCTCAAGAGCCTGGCTGGGAGTGGCAGTGGGTAGGGATGGTAGTGAAGATTACAGTGTAAACATTACAAATAAAGATACAGTATACTAGACAGTGATGGTGTCAAGAGTGAAAGTTAGGCAGGTTAGGGGGGTTGGGTAGTGAGTGAGGGGTGACGAAATTTAAAAAGGACAATCAGCTGGGACTCAAGTAGGAACGCATTAAACAAAAACTGAACAGAAGCAAAAAGTAAGCTTCAGAGATACTCGAGGAAGCAGCCAGGTCAAAGGCCCTGGGGCATGTTCACACCTACACTGTTTGAGGAATTTAACGGTATGAAGTGTCATACACAGAGAGGGAGGAGACAGGAAGTCAGGAGGGAGGAACGCAGGGAAAGGGCAGAGGCTGGGGTTGTGCTGAGGGGTAGGAGCCCTGAGTGGGCTGTAGGCCAGGAGTGTCATGATGTGATTTAAATTTTACAAGACTCACTCTGGCTTCTCTGTGAGTAGACTGCGAGGGTATAGGCTGTGAGAGTGAAACCAGAAGCGTGAATTTGGGGACCCTTAAATATGTGTTAAATTGTTGGCATCCTCTGTGGGGTGAGAGCAGCGAAGCCAGCGTCAAGCTGTCAGGCCACGGGTGCGTCCGGAAGGATGAGCCACGGAACTTGCTGATGGAGCAAGGGCCAGTGGGACAGGAGGAGAAGAGCCGCCCCCAGGAGGAGGAGAGGCCCAGCGCCCAGGCGAGCGTCCCCAGGGCTGGTCAGGGTCTCCTGATCACCACCTCCCGCAGTGAGGTGACGTGGCAGGAGATGTGCCGACAGCCGACATGCCCACACAAAGACGTCCACCAATTTCAGCCAGTGGGGAAGTATGAGTCAGAGGCACAGTGAGATCCCACGTCATATCCGTAAGGACGAATTTTTTTTTTTTTTAAAGAAACAGTGACAAATTTTATTGAGGCCGTGAGAAATTGGAACTCTTACAGATTGCCGACGGAAGTGTTAAAACATATACATAGTCTTCTGGAAAACGATTTGGCAGTTCCTCACGATGCCAAACATGGACATATCCCCAGCTCCAGCGGTTTCACTTCCAGGTATACACAGGAAAATTAAAAACACGCATCCGCACAAAACTTATACGTGAATGTTCATACTAGCACCGTTCATAGACAAAGTGGGAACAGTTCCCATGCCCATCAGCTGGGAGATGGATAAACAGGGCAGTCTGTCCACACGGTGGGACGTTATTCAACAATAGCGAGGAAGGAAATGCTCACCTTTACAACTTAAATAAACATTCTGTTAAGTGAACATTCTCTTAAGTTAAAAAAAAGAACCATGTACTGTATGGTTCTACTAACATAAAATGTCTAGGATAGGCAAAGGTATAGCGACAAGGATTATTTTAGTGGTAGCATAGAACTTGAAGGACAGTGGGAAAAAACAGGAAATGATTTCCAGCGCATATGGGTTTATTTATTTATTTTTTTGAGTGGTGGGGAAACAGAAGTGTTCTAGAACTCGATTTTGAATGCACAACCCTCTGAATATACTTTAAAAACCTTGGATCAGGGCTGGAGGAATGGCACAGCAGTTAAAGTGCTTGCCTTGGAAGCAGAAGGCCCTGAGTTCAATTCCCCAGCACCACATAAAGCTGGGCATGGGGGCACATGTCTGTACTCCCAGCACTCCACAGGCTGAGGCAGGTGGATTGTCCTGAGTCCAAGCCCAGCTTGGGCCACAGAGCAAGACCCTGTCTCAAAACAAACAAACAAACAAACAAAACAAAACAAAAATAACTTTGCAAACTTTGGATCAGACAAGGTGTGACAAGAAAAAAAACTATACTGAATATTGTGATAGTAAAAGACATATTGACATTAATTCCCTTCAAAATACTCCCCTCACTTCAAACACACTTACCTATCATTCTTGCCACTTTCTGACTTAGTTCTGGAAGTTCTGCTTCATGAAATCTTAAGTTGTGCTGTCATGGCTGCCTCAATGTCTTGAAATGATTCAGAATATTTATTGTTCATGATCATTTTGACTTTAAGAAGAGCCAGAAGTCACCTGGTACTAGATCGGGTGCACAAGGTAGGGGAGGACGCACTGCAAGGCTTTCCCGGGCCTGCCTTTCTATAGGTAGCATCTGGCAGCTGTGTACCTTGTAAAGACACTCAGGAAAAAGAACTTTTGTCATTTTCCCGTAAAATGGCAGGAATGATGGGTTAAATATGTTTGAAGTCAGGGTCAGTATTTTGAGGGGTATCGATGGCAATGTATCTTTTAGTATAATGAAATTTTAAGAAAGCCAATAATCACTGTGTATATTGATTACCCTTATGTAACCTAAATGGGTGAATTATATAATAGGTTAATAAATTTCAACAAGTTTTTAAAAAATAAAAATAACTTGACATTGTTTATAGCCTTTAGAGGGAACTTTGCTTTTTCTTCCTTGTTTTTAAAGATAAAGTTTGGGGAAAGATGAAGTCATAGAAAAAAATCTTTAAATTTCCAATGATGCTGTAATAATCCAAGTAAAATTCCACAGAGATTGTACTAAATTCAGAGACTATGAAGGTGTGATAAAAAGTTAGCAACATATTTCTTTGGGAGAAATAAATCATGTTTAGTTTTAACAAGCTGCCAAAGCACCTTTTCTGTCTTGCTTCTGGATGGGGTCCTGGATTCTAAGGAAGCTGAGGCAAAGCTGTACTATTCTCAAAGCCACAGAAGTGTTGACTGATTTGTTAGAAACATGACCAAAACAAAATCTAAGGCTGAATAGTTCCCTTATTTTTGGCAGAAGTACACAGAGAGCACTGAGAGTGTCGGGCCAGGAGCAGCACAACAGACTTCATATGGACTTTTTTGGGAGGTGGGGGTGTCCTGACAAGTCAGCTCAGAGCCATGGCACCAAGTTGTGCACCCAGCACCTTTTCATTCTGACACAGGATCTCACTAAATCTCTAATTTGCCTGGCCTGGGCTTGAACTGGCAATTCCCATGTCTCTGTCTCCCAGAATGCTGGACGTCAGCTGCGAAACCTACAATTCTTTTAATAGGACCTAAAGAAATGGAGTAAGCCAGAGGGGGCTGACTACAGGACCGGAGTCCTCTGCATCCATGTTCATTGACTACTTCACTCCTTCTTGAGCAATACAATGTTTACGACCCTGACGCACACGGGTAATCCTTCCTCCCTGGCTGTTCTGAAGAAACAGACAAATACAGAAGATGGTAACTTGCAGGAGAAAAACCCCACCTCAGAGAGGACAAGGACTGGTGAGGACAATCTAAACTGCGACTGAGAAGTTTCCAGGTGCAGTCGAAGAGAGAAGAATCTCAAGGCAGCCCCACGCCATGTGACACTTACCTGCAGGAGCTCTATAGTTCTTACAGTAGGTTCCAGGGAAAAATTCCTTCAGCCTCCCAGTGTGGGGAAGTCAAACGTAATCATTTTGAAATATTCCATGGTGTTGTGTTCCTAAAAAGACCTGCACTGCTCTCAAGAAAAGAAACGGTCTGATCACAGCTGCCCCTACTCAGGTTTCGTCAGTTCTTTCATGAACGTGGTAGAGCAGTAACACTCAACTATAGTCTTCTTGAACCACCCTGAGCCATCTTTGAGGGTCACAAAAAGAAGAAAGTGGGAAGTATTTTTGAAGCTCGTAGCCCACGGACACAGGCTCACCAGAAGCCTAGGACCTAACCATAGGGCATAGACTGCTTGCCCCGGGCCACATTGCTAAGGGCCTGTTCACCTCGTTTTCTCTTATCTGGTGGACCATGTGCAGCTTCCCAAACTAACAACAAAATTACAGGGGAACTGAAAGGCAGCAGACACATTTTGAAGAGGCAGAACCAGCACCAGAACCCAACCCAGACATGACAGGGATGTCGCAATTCTCAGACTTGTACATTTAAAACAACTGTGACTATGCTAATGGTACCAGTGGAAAAAGTAGACAAATGAACAATGTAAGCAAAGAATAATGCTAGAGGTCAAAAACACTGTAGCGGAAACCAAAAATGCCTTGGGGGGACTCATTTGTAGACAGAGTATAGCTGAGGAAAGAAAAGTTCAAAACTGAAAAGCAAATGGGACAGAAGCTGAAAAAAATCAGAAAATCTAGGAGCTTTAGGACTACTAGAAAAGGTATTAGGTATGTATGACAGGAAGAAGGGAAGAATGGGCAAAAGCAATATTCCGATTACTAGAGTCTGGGAACTTTCCTCAAATTAATATGAGGCAACAGACCACTGGCCTTTAAAGCTCAGAGAAGATCAAACAGAATAAATGATAGAACCCTACATCTATGTATGGCATATTTAAACTACGGAAAGTTAAAGATTAAGGAAAAAAATATTGAAGGAAGCCAGAGGAAACAAGCCCTTACTTACAGAAGAGGAAATGTAAGAATCATACCTGACTTCTCAGCAAGTTTGCAAGCGAGAAGAGAGGACTGTGAAACATGTAATGTCGTGAAAGAGGGAAAAAAATTCACTAAGCCTAAAGTCTGTAAATTGTGAAATTACCCTTCAAAATGAAAAGACAAATAAATTGTCAGACAAACAAAAGTAATTTTTTGCCAAGAAGTTCTTCAGTGAGAAAGAAAATAATCTGTAAAAACCTTGGATTTATGTAACGAGAAGAACATCAGAGCATGAACAAGAGAAGGTAGAACTCGTACTGAGGATTGATCCCGAGGCCGTCACACTGAACTACACCCTCAGCCCTTATTTTTGATTTTGAAGAGGAGCTTGCTAAGTCACTAAGTTGCCCAGGATGGGCTCAAACTTGTGATCTTCCTGCCTCATTTTCGCAGAGTGCTGGAATTATTTTTCAACGGATCTAGCAGATAACAGTGTGCTAAAAAAAATGCTAGCAACATGTACGTGATTATTATAGGTTATGGATAAGAGAAGTGAACGAACAATAATATGAAAGGCGCGAGGGAGGGGTGAAGAATATTTTGCAAAATGCTCACACTTTCTAGTGGTAAAGAAGCAATTGAAATTGGACTTGGATTAGCTGTAAATGTACATTGCAAACTCTAAGACAACCACTAAAGCCACTACGGAATCACCACTAAGAAATGAATAAATAAAAAGAGAAGCAAAGTGGACGCGCTAAGAATGACGAAAAAGCAGAATCACACAAAATGCGCATTTGAAACCCAAAAAGGCAGGAAAAAGTGGAGGATAAAGATGGGAACAAAGAGGGAGGGGCAGAGTGCTTGCTTAGTGCACGTGAAGCCCGGGTGCAATGTCGGCAACACATGCACACACACACACACACTCTCACTATACCAAGGTCCTGGAACCAGAGTCTAGTTGTAAGTCTAACAGTTTTGCCTAAGGACATTATGCAGGCACAACTAGCCAACTCAAGGTCAATGGTGGCAGTTAGGCATGGTGGCTATGATCCAAGATGGCTGCTCTGGTATCGAGCTGAAAACCCATACCCCTGGAATGAGCAGTGACTACAGCAAGTTTATGGAATATAATGTTAATACATATGCAAAAGTCAACTGCCTTTCGATGTGCCAGCACTAAACAAGTGGAATTAAAAATTAAAATGCAATGTTGTTTATAGCAGCATCTCCCAAAGAGATATATTTAGGTATGAGTAAAAATATATTTACGAGACCCATATGGGGAAAACTGAAAGTAATCAAAGAAATCACAGAAAAAATTCCATACTGATGGAAGACTCAATATTGCCAAATATTGAGATTTTGACATTTTATAAATATGATATTTCAATTCTTCCTGATTTATCTGTAGTCTCACACAGCATCATTCAAAATCCTAGTAAGTAATTTGGTAGACATCGACAAGCTGATTGTAAATTTGATATTGAGAGGATGCTATGGCTTGGATCTGGAATGTCCCTCACAGCCTCGTGCACTTGGGTGTTGTGGGTTAGCGATGGATTTCCAGCGCTGTTGGGAGGTGGGACCTAGCAGTGTGGTGGGCGGGCGCCTGTGTGGTGAATTACTGGGCATGTGGGAAATTGCTGAGTGTGTGACCTAGAAGGACGTCTTCTTGCCCCAGCTTCTCCCCTGCCCTGATTTCTCCTCCTGTAACGATGTGGGCAGCTGTTCTCTGACAGGCCCTTCCTGCCACTGCCAGCTTCCCATGGATGAATTGAGACCTTCTGAAGCCATGAGTTGAAATGAACCTTTCCTCCTTTATGTCATAGATGTTGCAGTGAGCACGGTGTATACCAAGAAAGCAAATAGCAATGAAAACTGGCGAGGTTGTGGGGAAAAAGGAACCCATTTACATTGTTGGTGGGACCGTAGACTGGTATTACCACTATGGAAAGCAGTATGGAGATTTCTCAAAAAGCTGAAAAGGAATATTCCACTTGACCCAGCAATACCTCTTCTGGGTATTCTTCCAAAAGTGTTAAATGGATCACATAACTGACATTCATGTATCTCATGTTTATAGCAGTACAACTAACAGTGTCTAAATTGTGGAGGACGCCAAAGTATCTGCTAGCAGACCAATGGATATAAAAATTGTGGTATATGTACACAATGGAGTATTGCTGTTCCATAAAGGCAGATGGATTTGAGTCATCTGTACGTAAATGGACACAACTTGTGCCCATCATACTTGGTGACACAAGGCAGACTCAGAGGTTAAACACTGCATGGCTTGTCTATAAACTAGTAGAGTCAAGTGGGTGAGACTGGGAGTCCAGGGGGGTGAGGGTGCTGGCAGGAGGGCATAAAGAGGGAAGGGAAGGGATCGTGAAGTTCACATGATATATGTGTGTACAGAATTCTCAAGCCGAATTTAATCATAGTGTATTGCATATATATACTATATACTGTATACTGGGAAAATATATAGATATAATTATTTTTAGTTTTGGTGATTTTCCCCACTATTTTTATTAATATACATATGCAATACATAATGTTTACAATGAGCTCGGGTATTTTGTGCACATATATATCATATCAACTTTACAATTGATATAATTTTAAAATGTTTTTAATGCTACATATTGTGTCCCAGTAATGAAAAAGGAACAAAGACAGAGGGAATGACCCCGAATAGCCAACTCAGTATTAAGAACAAAGTTGAACTACTGACACTACCTGCCTTCAACATTACTGTACATCTACTGTAATCTAGACTTTGTGATCCTGGCAAAAGAATGGACAAACAGCAATGAAAAAGAAGAGAGAAACCAGAAATGGGCTCACACAAATATCATCAACTGATTATTTACCTAAGATCAAAGGAATACAATACATAAACGATAGTCTCTTCAACAAATGATGCTCGATCCAGTGGACATCTGTATGCAAATAAATGAATTTAGGCAGACTTCATACCCTTCACAAAGTTATCGTAAGATGGAGAATTCAAAATTATAAATCTCCTAGGAGATAAGGCAGGACAAAACATAAGTGGCAATAAGTACAGTGCTGACATTTCAACTATAGCACAAAAGGTAAAATTCATAAAAGGAATCGTGTTAATTTATCAGAATAAAAACTTGCTGCTTTTGAAAAACATTGTCAAAAGAATGAAAATACAAGCTACAGACTTGGAGAAGTATTTGCAAGAGACATAGCTGATAAAGTATAGAGATCTTAAAAATTAGCAATAAGAAAAAAAAGTCTCATTAAAAAATAAGCAAAAATGGAAATTCCACTAAAGAAGACATATAGATAGCATAAATTACAGAAAAACACTCTCAACATCTTATGCCATCAGGGAATTAAAACAATACAAAGCACCAATGCATATCTATTTGATATTAGAAATACCAAAATTCAAAATACTGATAACACCAGATGCGGCTAAAGATATGAAACAACAGCAACCCTTATTCTTTTTTGGTAGAAAAATGAAAATAATATCATCACATTGGAAGACAATTTGAGAGTTTCTAACAAAACGAACTACATTCATATGATCCAGCAATTTACCCAAAGGAACAGAAAACTTATGTTTAGAGCAGCTTTATTCAAAACTGCTAAAATTTGGAAGTAACTATTCCATCCCAACAATAGAATATTATTCAGCATTGTAATGAAACCAGCTATCAAACCATGAAAAGACAGAGGAAATATAAATGATTACTACTAAGAGAAAGAAGCCAATCTAAAGGATCTATCCAGTAAAAGCCCAACTGTATGACACTCTAGGACAGGCAAACTGTGAAGCCACAGCAAAGGTCAATGGTTTCCAGGGGTTGGCAGTGAGATAAGGCACAAACCGTAGGAGCACAGAAAATCCTTAGGGCAGTGAAAATATTCCACGTGACACTCGAATAGTACGCATGTCATCATAAATTTGTTCAAACCCGTAGAACATATAATACACGGAGTGACCTACTGCACAGAAACGTGGACTTAGCTGGCAATGATGCGTCAGTGTCACTCAGAGGTTGTAACACATGTACCACTCAGGCGCAGACTGTTAAAGGGATAGGCTATGCCTCTATAGGGACTGGAAGTATACGAGTATTCTTTGAACTCTCCACTCACTTTTGCTGTAAGCCTAAAACTACTCTAGAGGAGAAAATTGTCTTTTCAACAAAACCAAGCCCCTCCCATGGACTCCTAGGAGGAGTCGGGTTGGGGAGCCACGGTGATACCCAGCTACTTACAAGACGCCAAAGGGTCAAGGCTGATACCCGAACATTGCAGGCGGGCTTCCAGGGGTCAAATTCCAGGGCTCCAATTACTAACTGTGGAATCCTGGATGCCACTTAAACTTCCTCAACTTTGCTCCTCTGACCCATAAACAGTAGAATTTACATGGTAAGTTTATTGGATGATCAAATAGTAATACACATGAAGTGTCATTACTTGTCATGGCAGGTACTGGTTATTACACCCTATAATCTTGTATCACTTTCTTCATGATCGTTTCTGCTTGTCTATGCAGGCCTGAGCAGCTGCCTGGGGTTCTGGGAACATGGCTGGGCCGCCCCTTGCTTGCAGGCATTGACATGCGCTGCTTCTGTGTCTTCAGCCACTTCCCAGCCCACTCCTTCCCACGCGTGAAGTGTGCCAGGTTGATCCCCACCCTTCCCGCCTTGGCTCGGGCTTGGCCCCTGAGGGAAGCATCCCTGACTGCTGTGCGGATTGTGCACACCTGTCACTCCGCCTCCATGTGCTGCTCCAGATTCAGTCTTCATCCAGCTCTCTCCACACCACTGTCCCCACAGATGACCTTGATGGGCTACAATTGTCTGCCTGATAAAAGAGTTCAGCCACTGAGAAGCCTCTGCCGGAAACTGGGAGAGAGCAGGACAAGGCCTGGGCACTTACTCCGTTAGTTTCCTCCTTCCAGGACTCCCAGGGCTGTGAAGGTCCTGTAAAGGGATCTTATGTTCATAGCTGTCTTCACCTCGGTTTGGCCACCAGGCACCCTGTCAGCAGGGCCTCCGGCTGGTCTTGGAGCCCCTCCATGACTCCCTCACAGCCATGCTCACCTGGGCCTTCGTAAGCGCTCCTGTTTCTAAACTGACCTCAGATCACTCTGATTTGAGAGTGCCATCTGTTTCCTGTTGGCATCTTCTCCTGTCCTCCTGTGGCCTCTGTCCATCCCTACTGTCCGTGGCCTCACACAAATTGCTAGTTCTCAGAATATGAATGAATTGAATTTCAGATTTCTTTGACAGATGGTAGCTGGAAACAGAATCATAATGTCTCACAGAAACAATATGACCATCGGTCTTGGATTTTTGTCAAATGAGGCCAACAGATGCCCATTTAGACGAACGGTACTTGAAGTGCCCAGTTTTGCACATAGCTTTCCTCCCCTCCCCCTTCAACATGCTCATATAATTTGTACTTCCGTTTGCCTTGTCCTTCCCAGTGAACTGTCCTCATTTCACCTGCAGGCTCTGAACTTGTAGCTCAACTTCCCCTTTAATAGATTCATGGCAGTGCCTCTGGGGACGGAGGAAGGGTAATCCTCCACATCTTATCTTGCTGCGACCCCTCCCCTAACACCAGTTCCAGCTTCAGTGTTTGGGGAGTCAAACTCCCGGATCCATTCCACGTTTGAAGAGTTGCTAGATCCAATATAGGACACACAGTTACATTTGAATTTCAAGTAAACAAATACATTTTTAGTATAAGTATTTTCGTGCAGTATTTGAGCAAACTGCTAAACATTGTTAGTAGTGTATGTAAAGTGCATATTTAATTAGGTGACTTAAAAAATTGATATACACTAATTGTGCATACTTGTGGGGGTACATAGTAGTATTTCAATACATACATACACATGCAATGACCACACCAGGTAGTGGCATGTCCACAGCCTCAAACATTTATCCTATATGTTGAAACGTATAATCACAGTTACTCTCTTATATAAGGAAACATTAGAACTTATCCCTCCCACCCAACTGTACTCCCTCCTGTCCACATAGCCCTCCTCCCCCCCGCCCCACTCCTTCACATCTCAGCTAACCAAAATTCTACTTCTATGAGATCAACTTCTTCCACGTATGAGTCAGAATATGAGGTATTTGTCTTTCACTTACCACAGTGTTCTCTGGGTTAATTCAATTCACTGCAAATGACAAGACTTCATTTATTAGCTGATGAATATCCCAGCACGTACATACCATGTTTTATCTACTTATCCGTTGATGGCAGTAGCCCATAATTTTATTTGCTAAATCTAGCAGCCCTGTATCCTTCAGCCTTTTCTTTGCTGATCCTGGTTCTACCTCTCCGAGTCTGTATGTGGCACAAATACATTTCATGAGGAGAAATAACTAGTTACAGAGTACTGGCTTCTCTCTACATTCATGTGAATTGTTGACTCTTTCTGAACAGAGTCCTGGCACAGCACCAGGAAGCACAACAGATTTTGAAGCTGCTAACTAGGCAAGTGGCCTGGGCTGGGAGCGTAACTTAGCAGTCAAAGCACTTGCTTAGCAAGTGCAAGGCCCTGGATTCAATTCCCCAGTACCACATAAGCTGGACATGGCGGTGCACGTGAGTTCTAATACCTTTATATTCTGTATCCCATAGAGAAATGAAGTCGCCCTAATTATCTCTATTTGAGGGATTGTTCAGGAAATTCTGTCATCTTACTTTTGGCTTTATTCAAACAGAAATAAGCCAGTTATTAGAAAATTAAGACCACAGCTTAAGTAAAATTCTTACAAAGATTCTTTCTATTAGATCCCAAGTGAATGGAACTTAGAGCTATTCCTTTGGATATGTAAAGCTGAGTGGATGGCGACTGAATGAGGCCGGAACACGGGGTGGTGCGTTTAGTCCGCGCCACCATTCATCACCGACTGATCTTGGGAAAGCTGCTTACCTTCTCGTGCGCTTGTTTCTTCATCTCTTTAAAAATAAATGATTTCTGAGGACCGTTATTAGGATTTATGAGACAAGGGACTGGAATCGTTGTGCAATACGTGAATGTAATGTTAAACAGCCCCCTGCCACTGCCGAGGAAAAGAGCGCCTCGCTCCCTACGGTGCTCCTTGCCATCCAGGAGTCATGCGCTCCTTCAGCTGCCCTGAGCTCGGATTTGCACGCGCCGGGCAGCTTCAGAAAGCGAGAGGCCAGCTGGTGATCCACTGACCTCGCCTTCCACAGGCCCACAGTCAGTGAGGGCAGGGTCCATCCTCTCAGGCTGTCTGTGCACGTCTAACCCATGATAGTCCTGTCCTGTACAACTGAGCTGCCGCCGGCTTCCTCCTCTTGACCTTCCCAGGGGCAGATAGTGCCAGGGCATTTCATTTCAGACCATAAATGTCCCATCTGTGTTGAAAGGCCTGTGGGAGATGATTCGCTTCTGCTGGGGCCTGATGTGGTTATTTCTTCTCCTTTTTGGTGTGGGTCAATTTTTGTCTAAAATGAGAGAAGAACAGCCAGTTATCACCATGGCAATGAGGTAACGGAAGTTGCATGTTCTGCTGGTTCGTTGTCATTTTGGAAATGACAACATTTAGAACTAAAACCCTTTGCCTTTGGGGTAGAGTCCTCCACTCTCATTCCCACCTTCTCTGCAGAGAGCTTGTGACTTCTGAAGTCACACATTGCCTTTCCAGTGTGAAGAGCTCCGGGGTCACCTGGCTCGTTTCCCAGGCACCCCCACTGGCAAAGGAGACGTCCGCAGCTCTACACACTTACTGGAAGGACAGGTCTGGAACCAGGTCTGAAAAGGTAGAAGGGCTCATGAGAAACAGGACTGTCATTCCGAGGCTGCCGTCTACAACCTTGACCTTCGGGCAACTCCTTGGAACTCCTCAGTTGGGGTTTCCTTGTTTCCATGACCTCCTAGTTCCCTAACTCAGAATCAGCTTCACTTTGACACCTATGGGAGAGGTGAGTTAGGTCGAATCCAATCTTGACAGGCTCAAATCCTTCCTGCCCTTATTAGCAATATTCTGGCAGACAGAATGGCCCCTCTTTCCCCACCTTCTGCATCTTACTCTACAGAGCTGGAATGTGTGGCAAGTTGGCAAAAAGAGAACATTTCCTCTTCTCTAAAATACTGGAAAAAGAGGCAGAAACTCCAACTTCCTACAAGTACTGGTCCTAGCTAGAATTGAGCAAGGGCCCCATAAAGAAATCGTTCCCTAAATGCCCATCCGACTTCTGGTTCTTGCGAACACCAGGCTCAGCTTGGTTCTCCATGCGGAGGAGTATCAGGATGTGCATCTCCTCCCATCTTCCATTGTTGCTTGGACCCAGCAGCACCGAACTGAAGGAAGGCTCAGGCTCATGCCTACCCTGGAATGGGACACAGTTGCCCGGCAGACAGCGCAGGTCTCGGCTGGGTGAGGTTATCAGATGAGGCTAAAGACAAATACAGAGAAAAATTGAATGAGAAGTCACGATGCAAGTATCATTACTGAAGGACCTGCAGTTGGTGAGCGGCCACATGGGAGAGCTTCCGGGGAGGGGGCGGGGAGGGGGGGGAGGGGAAGGCAAAGGCAGAACCAGGATGCTCCAGGCATGGTTAAAGGACCCAGTGTGCATTTGCATGATACAATTTTTTTTGTTGTGCTAAGAGACATTTCACTTGGATATAAAAACTATGATGCCAAACGTTAGAAACCCAGGAAAATAAAATGAGACGATGAGGCCAGATGAACACTTGAGTCACAAGGCTCTTGGGCTGCTTGGGCCCACGGGTCATGGGCAACGTTCCGTGGTGGCCTCCTCCACTTCACTACCAGGAACACATGCAAATGATCTGCTTGTTCAGGCTGCCACTTCATGTTGGGAGAAGCAGAAAAGCCTTTCCTCCAAATAAAACCTGACAATTTGGACAGAGAGGGAAAGTTTATTGGCAACAAAGGCGGGCTTAGTGCTTCAGAGGGGGTTAACTTCTTGAAGCTAAAGATGGGGGAGAAAAGCTACAAATATGTCCTCAATATGGAAGGCCAGGGTCATGAGTTGGACACAGAGATGAGGAGCTCAGCGGCAGGGACATCTAGGAAGCAGGAGATGAGATAGAGATACTGTAAAAGCTGGTGGGTGGTCCCAGTCACAGGGGAGCAATAATTGGAACATTATGGTTGTCTCTTAATAAAGATTGTACATCCTGCCTGAAATGGACAGAGGAGCTAGCAGAGGCAGAGAACAGCTTAAGGCAATGGTTTTCCATGGGTTATAAACAAAACAAAACAAAACAAAACAAAACAAAAAACCCCCACAATCACTCAGATGGGAGCCTCTCACAGAGCTCTGGAAGGAAGCCAACAGAGCCATTTTTTACCTTAACTCTGCTACTCACAAGCTATATAGCCTTTGTCACTCTTCATTTTGGGGATTTTAAGTCTTCTTCTGTTCAATAAGGGGCCAAGCTGGCCTCATAGTCACCCTGTCACTGAGCAGTGAGCTTTTGCAAGGAGTGCAGTTCCAACTCACAGTTTTGGATGAAACTGGCTGTGTCACGCTGTTGAGACCGCACCCACTCAAGACCTCTGAGCAAAGTGAACCTTAAAACGGTATGGTCTCCTGGAAACAGGAGAAGGGAGCTCATTAAAATCCCCTAGGACGCTGCCTGACAAACCTTCCTAAATGTGCAAGAAATCTCTTGTCTAACATCTCTCTGCTTATAGGATGGTAATGACAGAGCGTGATGTAAATCCAAACCTTTGTAACTGAGGTCAGGAGTCTGGGCTGAGAGTAGGAAGCCACCATCAAGAAGCCATGACTCATAAGAGACTCTCCAGCCCTGGAACCCTGAACTCTACTGACCTCTTTGTCCTTTTGAGGCCAGGTGAGATTTGGGCGTCTACTTCTGTGGAGCTCAGCTACCGGAAGTAAGCAGAGGCTGACGAGCTGCCACAAGGGCCTTGCTCTCCCTCCTGAGTGAGTTCTGTGGACTTGCCCTGGCTGCCTGCTTCTCACTGTGTTTTCTTACTATTCCCTTTCTTTTCCTTCACCTCTGCCCCTTCCTAAATAAGCCTTCTCTCACCCACAGGAATGCTTTCCTCTAAGTTCAGAAGACCTTGCTGACTTCTGGCTGCTGATGTGCCATTTTGCAAAGCGGAGCCAAAGACAGTGAGTAGTGTTTTTGGGTTACCGTGGCTTTAACCAGAAAACAAGTGCTTTGCTTCCCACTGAGGTGGAGCCCTCTCGGAGGGTCCAGAGTCGGGCTCTGCAGCCAGCCAGAGCTCAGAGTTGTCTTCCTGGATGCTCAGATGGCCCTCGCTCGCGCACGGAGAATAGGGTGGATGTGTGTCTGTGAGGGCTGGCCTGGGAACAGGGCAGGCGACTGGGCGAATGGACAGAGAATCGAGCAGGTTTGAGCTGAATTTAGAGAATTCTGTTCTACCTTTGTGTTTTGTTATGATCCTAGTTCTTTCCTCGGGTTTACATGGCTATTCACATTATTAGCAGAAATGTCTAAAGTGAGACACCCAGTTTGCCCTTGCCAGGCACTGCCCTGCCATTGTCCTCCCTCATCAAAACTCCCCTGGCTAGGTTCTAACCTCAGCTGCACCTCTGGATTGAGAAAGGGACTGGTTCTAATGGCTTTGTGCCCTAAGATCGTGTGTGTACATTGTATCTGTAGACATGCATATATGTATCATATATATACATACACATATTTACTCATTATTTTAAAAAGTCTATTCTTAAGATACAATTATGTGATATGAGTATAGATTAATAATACATAAATTCCTCATAATTATCCCATTCAATGGTAAACCTACTGACATTTTAGTCTTTACTTCTAATCTTTTTTATGATTTCATGAAAATTACAATGCATATATGAATATGTATTATCACATTCAAACTATACTATGTATAGAATTTTTAACTATTTTTGCAGCTAACTCTATAAAATATTTGTTTTCAAATGGTAGGCTTGAATGTGACTCTTGGCACCTGAGTCTCTCAGATATGATCCTGCCCAGTCCTCCTACAAAGTCATAAGATAATACACTAACAGGGACTGCAACCGTGGGGCAAAAATAAGTCTCTCTCCCAGTGAAAAGGGGACTTCTGCGAGGTCAAAGTAAATGACCTTGTCAGTTTGCAACTCAAATGCATACCTTCACAGTGTAGGTGTCCCTAGCAGATTATCAAGAAAGAAGATGCTCTGGGAAATGCATTTCTAAGACATCAGCACTCGCCAACGCAGCCCCCTTCCCACAACCTACCATGATACAAAAACTCCAACCCCTCACCCTGATTTTGTGACTCCTCCTTGGAAACATCTTTGCTGTCTTGCTTGGCAGTGGTCTCTGAGCTGAATAAATTCTTCACTCTCTCTCTTTTTTTTTTCTTAATTTTGAGCCAGGCCCAGTGATGCAGGTCAGTTTATTTCCTATTCATTTATTTTCTACAGGTGTGTTGTGTGCCACCACACCCAGCCTGCGTGGTGGGGAATCAGACCCAGGGCTCTGCACTCGCCTGGCAAGCACTCTTACCTGCTGAACTACACTGCAAGCCACTTGTCCTTTCTACGTTCCTTGCCTGTCAGTAAATTCTTTTTACTGCCGGCATCACTGGCCTTTCCTGTGCCGTCTCTATGACATTTAAGAAACAGGTGGAGCAAAGCGCTTCTAAGTGTCACCGAAGCTAGTCACCACCTCCAGGTTCCTGCCATGTAGAAACAACATCTAGTGTCTCCGAGTGTGATAGGATAACCAAGATAGACGACTATTAATTGAATATGTCAAAGTAGCTCGTAGACAAGATTTTCAATGTTTCCAGTATAAATGAATCACTTATGTCTGAGATAATAGATATGTCAATTATCCTGATCTGGTCATTATTGTTTACATGTATTGAAATGTCACAGTGTAGCCTATAAATATGTATATCTATCATTAATTTAAAAACTATATATTAGAAAAAGAATTGTACTTCTTTAATCATTATATTGTAAGAATGTCATTACCTGGACAAGTATGCCACAGGCACGCTGGGCACCAATTCCAGGAACAGTGTGCAGGGAGGTGTTTCCTTGCTAGCACTGCTGGCTGCAGGTGGGATCTAGTTCACCCTGAGTCCTACCATTCCTGCAGGACCCAGGCTAAGTGGACGTCCGCCGCCCCCACAGCCACCCTGTGTGCCCGTGAGTTCTCACGCTTGGTCCTTCAGGCTCTGCCTCTCTCCTCACAAGTCTGGGTTGCTACAGCACGAGGCCCTGGCCCTGGTGACTTACCTCCACTCCAAGGAGGGTGGGACTTGTGCGTGTACTTAGGAGGACTCTTTTTGTCCTTCAAGTTCTTCCCCATGTACTGTAAGTAGATGCGGGATGCCTTCCAGGAACAAAACCTGTGGGAAAGTGGTTTCTGGTCACAGGAAGGAAACTCCTAGTAGAAGGCGATGTAACAAGGAGCACAGGGGACAAACGGTAGGCTACTCCTGTGGAGGGTGTGGGCTGCCCATCCGAAGAGGACAGCAGCGTGTCAGAGGCCTCGGAGTGCTGTCTGCCGGGGGTCCTTCTCCTGACACCTCCTCTTTGTCAAGTGAGTAGATGGGGCAATGCGGAAAGACTTAAGACTTTTTTTGGAACCACAGGGAATATAACATTATGATTCTCTAACATCTCTGTTCTAACTCACCTGGTGCAGCCAGTGTTCACCTGGTTTCCACTGGTTTCTTCTTGAGACACTTGCTGCCCTTCTTTAACCCACAGACCTTTCCCTGGAGAAGAACCTGGCTCCTCCCACTCATAAACTCACCGAGACATCTGAGCTGTTGCTTCCTAGATGTCTTTACAACAGTCACCATCCCTTGTTCCTGGCCCCCAGCACCTTGTAAGCCTAGAACAGACCCTTTGGTCAGTCCCAGCCGAGACGAGGTTATTCCCACACTCTTTGGGCTCCAGGGGTCTGGCCTGCTGCCATCCTCTCCTCTCCTAGCATCACTTTTTTCCATTCCACTTGCTATCCTGTATCATCCTCCTGCAAGAACCGCCCAACGTGCCGCAGACACATTACTTAGGACAGTAAGAGACCTGATTTCTAATCCAGTCTTACCAGTTACCCAGTGGCCTTAGGCCAGTCCCTCAACCACTCTAAATCAGTTCCCTCATGTGTAGAAGAGGGAAAACACTTTGCTCTCCCCACTTCACAGGGTCGTTGAGATCTTCATTTGAGGTAACATACATGAACACAATTTGCACGACCTAAATTTCTTTTTAAGTACATAGGCTAGCAAAGAAAGAATCAACTGAAGCCGTACCAAGCTTCCTAAACACATGTAAGGAGGGAGCCGAGTCAAGCCCAGAGAAGCAAATATTTTCCAGAAGTCCCCGATCTCTCACAAATGTCAGGAGGAGTTACTGTTTAGTCCTGGGTGAAGAACTGAGGTAAGGTGCTAGATAAAAATTGTATTAAAATTTCTAATTTTTTTTCTTAAACTAAGGCTTTTGCATTTCTTTTAATTTTGCACTAATAACTTATTCTCTTGGTAATTATAAAATGAAGGTTAGTGACTGTTAAGCAACTTTTCCACTTTTATTTTAATAACATCTCATTTGGGGCAGAGGTAGGAAGCAAACCCTAGGAGCACAATGATCCAAGGATTGCTATTAACCTTGTCTTGGAAAATACCCATCAGTTGTCCTCTGCTCACTGCCGTATACCACGTGAAAGACATAAGCAGGGTCTGAGGAAGACCTAAGGGGCCAGTGACCAGCCAGGAGGACTTAAGCTTAGGCCTGTCTCTCAATCAGACCTTTGTGAGACCGGTTAGGAACACGCGGGCACAAGTTGCATTGATCTGCAAGCGTTCTGTCATTATATTTTCATTCTTCGGCTTTCATGGTCCCTCCCATATTTTTACTTTGTGTTAGTTGCCACACTTGCCACTTGGGCTTTGAGAGAGCTGTTATAAAATTCTAAGTATTTAGCTGCTCTTGGAAATTGGGGGAATATCTAGTAACTGTGCCCTCTCTGGGCTGATTATAGGATTTGCACATGCACAGTAATAGAGTGATTAAGGGATATAACCATAACTGTAAGATTTCTGGCCTTTCTTGCTCCACAAGGCTTCTAAAAACAACCAGTTGTGTTGGCCTTGACAGCATTTCTCCCCAAGGAGCTGTGATCCACCTCACCTTTAGTCAGCTCTGATTCAAGCAAGCACAGAAGGAGGAGAGTGGGGAGACCCAGCACTGTGGTTCCCAATCTCCCTCCGCCTTCCATTTTCTCATTCGATGTGGATGTAAGGGAGGAAGTATGGAGTGTAAGAAAAGAACAACCATCTTAGTTTACTATAAAACTAAAAAGTATGAAAGGCCTAGAAACACACAGAGATGTGTCTTCCTACCTTGGGTGTTGCCAGGGAAGGGACAGTAGTTACCTTTTCCAGAAGTACATAATGACGGGGAAGAGAGACATGACAGCTCCGTGGAACATGCTCCGGTCTAGGTGGCCCTCCGTAATGGCAGTGAGGATAGCATCCTTCTGGGACTCGGTGATGTTCACCTATCCACAGAGTGGAAACTGGTCACTGACAGAGGCCCCAGGAAAGGCAGACAAGCCCTCTTGGCCCGTGAACCCCCAGGATCACCCCTTTACAGAAGGCAGAGCTCTAGTGGGCTTGCTCAGCATGAGTCAGCTAGTTGACCCTGAACTTAGGCGGCATCTTGGAATTAGCTTTCAGTGTACTTGCTGGGGAAGTGCTTCCTGGCAGAAGACCAGAGTAGAGTGGGACTGCCCCTTACCCTCAGCTTTGGAGGGAGCTCGGAATGCAAGAAGAGCCTCAGGATAACGTTGAGTTTGGATCGCATCAGGATCACATCATTCTCTTTGTATGTCCGGTTGGCCTGAAGTATTTGAGCTGAACTCACCAAATCATTAAATCTAAAGAAAGAGACCTTATATAAGAAATCAGCAAAGAGAGGATACAAGCAGTGACCTGATAGGGCACTTGGCCCAGACCTGTTTCTGGTCTGAAAATGGCTGGGCCGATTCTGAGCTAGGTTGTGACTTCACTTATTCAGACATAATCCTCCTTTGGCAAATACTGATTGGGCACAGACCCTGTGTCAGGTGAATGTGCTCCATCAGATGCATTTCTTCCCTATGAAGAGCATCCTTCTTCATCCCATCTCCGTGTTTCACACATGCTGGTCCTGTGGCAGGCTTCCCCAATGACAGCTCAAAGGGCTAAAGGCCTAGTTTGTTCCTTCCTCTTCTGCACAGCAGGAGGCAAGCTTTGAGGTCGAACTTGGTCCCATTCATATAGAGCATTTTTGGGCAATAGGACTTTTGGACTTCATTCCAATAGCAATGAGAAGTTGCTGAGCATCTTAGGCAGGAGAGTAGCATAACTTGACCTTACGCCTTTCATCGAGTACTCTGATTTATGGCAGGCAAGCAAAGAAGCAGAGACAGTGGGAGCGGGAGTTGGACCAGAGTCGCCAGGGGCTGTTCAACCCTGACTGGCATCTCGGCTCCCAGCTGCCTCCCCACTGTGTACCTTAGTACCTGACTACTTCCTACTCAGCTTCCAAATTTCAGCCTAGGTGACCTGTCTTCCAGGAGATCACACAGACAGACTCACAGTTGCTTAAGTGCACTTCCCATGCTCATCTCTACTTAACCTTTCTTGTCTAAAGACGCTTCCTAACTTTCCTTTGTGTTTTACCTGCTTTCCTCATTAGTTTTGGGGATTTGGGAGAGTAGAAAGCGTCTTAATTAATTTTTGTATCTACAATGCAGCATCTTACACTTGGTAAAGATTTAGCAAGCAATAAGCTAACTTTGTCCTTGGGCTTCCGTGGGAGGGTTCTTAATCCAGTCTCCTCATCAGGCTCTGTGCACGTCTGAAAATCCCGCTGACTGGCCGCATGACCGGCATAGACTGGTAGGCAATCCTCAATAAATACTCACACTCTTCCAACAACTAGAGGCAGATATTTACCAGAAGTTACTCATATTTCTTTCCAAGTGTTTTTACTTGTTGTACTTGTTACTCTAGCTTTTAAGTCATGGAAAATGAAAAAATATGCACATGAAAAGAAAAGTGTTTGTTTTTTCCTAAGAAAGCAGATTTAAATGATTTGGAATGTTCCAATATAAGCAGGTAGTTTTTTTTTTTTTCTTAAAGGCTGCTGATTAAATTTAGATCATTGAATAAACAAAAATTTTACAAAATCCAGAAGGACCGGGCTTATGGGCATATTTTGGTGGTAGAGTGCTTACCTGGTATGCAGTCCACAAAATATACAAGTTAAAATTCAAAAGATTAAATTGTTTGCCATAAACTTTACATTCTTGCTTCATTTAAAAAATAAATAATAACAGTTAGATGGCAGCATTTGGTGTATAGTTTAGATTTTATACAGGAAAAATATGTGGACTTCCTACCAGTGGGTAGGCTTTAATTTTACATCAAAAACTTGGCAGGGGAGTGAATGTACATTAATATGTCTTAACTTAAACATACGCCTAATGTCCAAGATACAATTTTTATTACAATAACTCCTGGCTTTAACAAAGATGTGCTGTGTGTCATGGTGTTATATATGAAGACATTTTTCATATTTATAATCATAAAGAAAAAGAAACTCTAGTTCCTGGGAATAAGAAAGTGCATTGCAACACTGGGAACTCCAGGACACTGAAGAGCCTTCAGAAGCCCCCAAAAAGAATGGCAGGACTCGATAGGGTGACCTCAGCCAGTGAGATTTTCAAGAACTATCCCCTTGTCATGGCTGAAATCACTGAGCCTCCGACAGATCAAGACAGCCTTTGTGGGGAGGGTCTAAGGATGGAAATCCTCGAATGGGAGGACAGATGGGAAACCCACCTCTCCATTTCAGAAAAGAAATACAAATCATTAACTGCAAAATTGACAACAATGATCCTCTGGCCAAATATACGGCGTTTTACAAGTGTTATCTCTCCATTCTCCTGTTCTGCAGCCCGGGTACTTGTGATCGGTGGAGTGGGACGTCCTGATACAGTGGGTGATGCAGAGAAATCTGGTAGGGAAAGAGGAAAGAGTTACGATCTAGTGTGATGAGGTCACTCTTAAGCCTGGGAATCACCTCAGCCTGGCTGTAAGGACAGCAGAGAGAGGAAACTGAGACCCACCCTTCCACCCTTCTGTTGAGAGTCATCTCTTACCACGTGCACAGCCTCTTAGATGTGAGGGACTGCTGAAAAGGCCATCTGCTCAGATGGTGTGGCAGTATGTGTGTGCGTGCGTTCATAAGTGTGTATGCGCACACACACACGCACACACAAACACACACACACTCACGTCAATCTAGTGCTGAAGGATATTTTCGTGGTGCTTCTCCAGTAGAATTATAGTCACACTGTAGTTATGTTAATATCGAAAGTTTCTGCCAAAACTGAAACTGAACACGTTGATGTGACCTTCAAAATTGAAAATGTGATTCTGATGATACTTATTTGAGATTCATCAGGCAAGTCTAGGTGTGGTGGCACACGCCTGTAATCCTAACAACTGGGAGGCTGAAGTAGGATTACAAATTACAGCCCATCTTGGGCAACTTAATGACTCTGCAAAACCCTGTCCAATAACAAATAAATGGGATGCGATTTAATCCAGTTGGCCCTGGTTTAATCCTCAGTATCATAAAAATCAAACATATAGACAGACAAGCAAATTAGTTTATCAGGAAGCGATTATAAGCAAATTAGGAAAGCAACATAAAGATAAACTTTTATTTCAGAAATTGACAACAGAAAACTAGTATAGAAAAGAATAAGTAAGTGAGCGCATAGAAGGTCATAAAAGACTTGAATTGTGTGTTAGAAACAGGAAGCACATATTTAAAAGATTTTCCTGACCAGGAGACACTCAAGGAAACTCATCCATATGACTCATGTCTGACAAGAGAAGAGTTTGGAGGGGGGGGGTAGTATGACAAGTGGACCCTGGTTAGTTCCCTGGTGGGATTGAAAAAATTGTCTAATTGTCTGAAGTTTATGATCCTGTAAATACTTTCTACTCAAGTCCAGCCCCTCAGTGTCTGAAATGAGCATGATGTTTTCTCTGGCCATAACGGGGTTCTCTCTGGTGCCTTGCTATATACAAGATGGGAAGGTAACTGCAAGGTCCCACTGCCACACAGCCCTTGTCATGCGCCATACTGTGCTGGGTCCTGGGGCTATCACACTGAATGAGGCTCCAGGTCCTTATCTTGCTATCTCACTTTCTACTTTGAAGAAAAAAAATCTGGAAATTGATATGATAGCCAAGAACCTTTGGAAAAGAAATGGTTACTTCTACCCAAGAATCCTAGAAGCTGGGTTATGCTTGTAAACTGGCGCTAGTGGTGGAGAGGGGAGATCTGGATTGTATTACTGATTTCTATAATAAATATCCCTGCCACAGTTAATTTCAAGTTATTTACAAAGTGGATCAAAAAATTTCCAAAGCTATAACGATTGTCTCTCACCAACTAAGGTGAGTAGCTCCAGCCGGCTGACCCCTGCGAGTCATCCCTACAGCTTTCTCTTTCCACACCCACTGAGCTACTCAATTCCTGTGATGCTACTTGCTCATTGTACCTCAAGGGCACCCACCATCTGTCTTTCTTGAAAATATATTTTCTTAAAGGATTCTGATATTTTGTAAAAACCATGAATTGGTTCTCAGTGTCTGGACTGGGTGAGGAGATTGAGGTGCCTAGAACACAGAACTGAACGACACAATCACTGTCGAAGTGGCGTAAGTGCAGAGTCGTTACTGCGCGACCCTGAGGTCAGCGCCTCTCCACCTGTGCCACACTGGCCCCACCTCCACCCAGGATGACTACACCTCGCTTCACATCCTTCTAGTCCAGTCTTCACTCTACTCCCTGGATCATCATCCTAGAACACGAGTTGGAAAACAGCCTGGCAGCTTCCTATAGAATTAACATGCACCTACCACATGACCTGGCAATTCTGTTCCTAAGTATTTACCAGAAAGAAATAACATATATCCATACAAAGACTTGTACAAAATAATGGTAGCCACCCAAACTGGAAACAACCCAAATACCTATCCAGTGGGGAATAAATAAACAAATTATGGGATGATGTGAGAGAATACTATTCAGCAATGAAAAGCATAAACTAATGCTACCATGACAGAGATGGACCTTGAGATTTTTATATTATATAAAAGAAGCCAGTTGCAAAAGACAATACACTGCATAGTTCCACTTTAGTAAGCATAAAAGATAAACGTGATTAAGAAGAAAACAGCTCAAACTCAGAGTGGTGGTGCACACCTGGAATCCCAGCACTTGGGAGACCGAGGCAGGAGGATTGCTGTGAGCTCAGGGCCAGCCTGGGCTACGGAACAAAATCTGTTTCACAAAAAGAAAAGAAAAAGAAAAGGAAAGAAAGAAAGAAAGAAAGAAAGAAAGAAAGAAAGAAAGAAAGCAAGCTACAGCTCAATTATATGTCCTTGGGTAAAGGAGAGAATGCTCATGTGGGAGCAGCCAGGGAGCTACTCCCCGTGACAGAGCACATGAACTCGACAGGAGAATCTGACTGGGCAAAAGCTCTCTTCAGGTTGTTCTTGTTTTCTCAGGCAAACACACGTTGTGGTGTAGGAAAATCGGTTAGAACTAGAGATTCCACTGGGAATCAAATCCTTGACACTACAGGGAGAATAGAAAACACTTCAAATGACAATAAAACATGTATACCGAAGACAGCGACATCTGTGGTGGATGAAGAGGAGTTTGATTAAGGGAGAGGAGTGTATGGTGTCATCTGGGTCGCACAGCTCCTGTTTCTTGGCTTGGGCAGTTGTTCATGTATATACTACATTCAAAATAGAAGATGGGGGCCAGTGGCAGACTAAGGCTCCGTAGGCTGCCTCTCACCAGAGGGAACCAAGAGCCAGGGGTCCTTCCTTCTATTGGGCAGGGTGGGCCCTCTTGTGTTTGTACGAAGGGGGCATGGCCAGGGGGTGGAAAAAAATAGTGAAATCAGACTTTCTCATTCTGGGGCATGAGAGCTTGAACTTTTTTTTTCTTTAAAGAAATAAAAGCTAGACTTGAATCCTAAATGTTTCTTGAATCCCAAATATTTGGTTATGAGCCATAAATATTTTACAAATTAAAAAATTACAGTAGAAAAACAGAATATATATATATATATATATATATATATATATATATATATATATATTAAGGTACACACAGAAAAAGAATCAGAAGGTGTGTGTACAAAGTGTCTGAACAACGTCAGCTCTAGAGGATGTTGTTTTCATTGTGTAGTATCTATTCCTATGAATTTTTATTATTTATTTATTCATTGCATGTATTAATTTTATAAGCAGGAAAAAATTGGTATTATTTTGAAGACCAAATGAAACAACATGAAGAAATCGTTTGGTAGACTGTGAGACCTCCCAGGCCCCCACGTCGGTCCACCTGCACACCTACTGGCTTCTGTGTGGAGGTCCGTGCCCAGACAGGCTTGAGCATGACTCAGCCCTGAGGACCGAGGATCCGGGCTCTTCCTAGACTCTAGCTGACACTCTCATGACACAGAGCCACGACCTTCAGCTAACCCTAGTGGCTGAAGTATCAGTAGGGACAGGAAGAAACAGAGCAGTGACTTACTTTCTTTATTGTGCATTTCCAGGCGAAGAAACTCTATGAATTCCTGGAGCTTAGTGGGATTGGCTATCAACCTGCGGTACCTGCAGAAGCTCCTGATAAAGCTGACCATCTTCATCCAGCCTCTTTTCTGAGGAAGAAGGGGGGTGGTGTGACAGATTGGTTAGTGAACCTGCTGTTTCGAGAATTTGCTGTGTGGCAGGAGCTTGCCTGTCACTACATCTATGCCTCACACCTCTGCTAGGAAGAGAGAATCCAGAGCTCTAATTTATAGGTTAGGAAACTCAGCTCAGAGAGCTTGTCTAACCCACCTCGGATTAAGTAGCCAGTGGGTCTAAACTTCTGGCCCGGCTCTGCTGGGGCTTTCTCACCTGCAATCCAGGCTGGTCCTAAACTTACTGCAAAGCTCAGGCTGGCCTTGAACTCATGGTAATCCTCCTGCCTCAGCCTCCCAAGTATGCACTTCCATGCCCAGTTTATGGGGAGCCGGGAAATCGAAGTCAGGGCCTTGTGCTTGCTACACACTTTAACTGCTGCATTATTCTTCTGGCCCCAAATCACAGTCTTTCAATGGTGAAGATCCCAGACTCTGTGCTTGGGAGGGGAAGTGGAAGTGACTGAAACAGGAAGAAGCAGACAACACATAGCACAATGGCAGGCAGGGAATGACGGCTTGGGCAGGTTTGAAACACTGGAGTGAGAAAATGAGGAAAATTATTTCCAAGCACTTTCAAGAGAAAAGTCAGCTGGGCATGTTGTTCAAGCCGGTAATCGTGTGCTCCAGGAGGCTAAGGTGGCAGGGTGACTTGCTCAGCCTGGGCCTGGGCAACTCTGACATTTGGCAAGACCTGACCTCAAACTTAATCAATCAATCAATCTGGAGATGTAGTTCAGTGTCAAGACCCTGGGTTCTTCCCCAATATTGAAAAATTAATTAATTAAAATAAAAAGAAAAATATAATTGCTCATACCCATCTGTACATATCAGACAGAGTCGTATGCCTGTACACATGAAGGAATTTTATGGTTTTTAAAATTTGTTTCTAAATAGGCTACCGGTGGTATTTACTAGTGAAGTTGTTATTTAGAGCCAGAAAGAGTCTTGCTGATCAGCCAACTGGTTGCATCGTCTCAGCCTCCAGAGAGGGAATCTCAGTGCCATTTGGCTTCCAACAGCCAGTGGTAATGACAAAGCCACTGTATTTGGGATTAGAATCTTTGAGTCTGGAGCCTCCCTTCTTCCTCATTGCAGAATATGAGTCAGTATATTTGACCTAGGTTTTCGTGTCTTCATGTGTTAAGACAGAAACAGTGACCTTAACACTGGCACCAAGTCGAGTAAGTACATGCTACATTCCTTTTAAGATCGCCTGGGTCATGTATTCATTTATATCTAATATATGTTCCAATTCACAAAATTACTTAATTATTATGCATCACAAATGTAAACTATTAAAAAAATCAAGGAGGGGAGAGCAACAGGAAAATTTGAAATGAAAAACATCCTGGTTCTGAGTACAGTATTCTTTTCAACATTCTATGATCCTTCCTGGCTCCCTGGCAGAGTTGGTTCATACACAAAGGAAAGACACAGAGAAGGAAGGAGGGGGCCACACAGTTTCATCTCTCAATAGCAGAACGATGGGCTTAGGTGTTATTTTCAGAGATACATTATAGTGACATGGTCTTTGGATCAGATAGAGCCAGGCCAAGTTTTTCTAAATATAAACTACTCAAAAATACATTGGTTATTTTAGGGGGCAGGCCCTTTTTCAAGTCACCAGAAGAGACTTTCCTACGTAGGCTTCCTGTCTCATGTTTCCGGCCTTCCTCTCTCCTTCTACTGGACAAAGAAGCAGCCAGATGTTTGTGCTGGGAAGAGGGGAGGAGACATGCGCTGTCCTCAGCCCTGCATACTACTAGAGGCTTTGCTTGCTGGTAAGGCCCTCGTTTCAGACCCCCCTTTGTCTTACATTGAGGTGCTCACCCTGGTAACTAGGCTCATGTTGTCCTAGAGCGCCAGTGACTGGATATGTCAGTCTAACTTGGGCGAAAGGAGGATTAGCAAAACCTTGGCTCCATGCCCAATGCACGCTCTCCAAAATAGCTTGCAAGATGCAATATGTATACGTGAAAATCCCCCAAGTTGGATTTAATTACTGCATATTGCAAACACATATTGGTCAAAATAATAATTACGGGGGAAAATTAAATTAAAAACACAGGCACAATTTGACAATTTGATCTCTATCTGTTCAACTTCTTTGCCTGTCACTCACTTGGTTTTCGTCACAGGTAGAGAAAAGAGGGACTTTTTTTTGAGACAGGGTCTCACTCTATAGGTCAGGCTGACTCTGAACTTTCTATGTAGTCCAGGCTGGCCTCAAACACATAGAGATCCTCCTGTCTCAGCCTCCAAGTGTTGGGTTTACAGGCGTGTGTCACCATGCTCAGCTGGGCTTTATGCTTGCTAAGCATGCACGTTAACCACTAAGCTATGCCCCAACCCTGACAGGGACTTCTACAATTCCCAATGAAACAATTTTTCTGAGCCTCAGGTTCCTACTTTGTAAACGGGATCTTTAAGAACCCATTCCCAACAAGTACTAGTTTTGGCGATGAGGCAGCCTCACAGTGACCATCTCTTGTACAGGGGCGCTTTTTTTTGTCACCAATGTCTAGTTTTCACTTTTGGCCCCACTGACCTGGGACTCCTGCAGGCTCACTGCTGTCTTCGAAGGCTTCTTACGTGAAACTTGAACCTCAGTGCCCACCTCCGCAGGACGAGGTGGGAACAGACTTTGGTAATCTTTAAACCTGCCGGAAGGGAGGCCAAGAGCATCACGGAAGACAAAAACTGGGCCCATAAACCGTCAGCTTCTGGAGGAAACCGCAGTGGGAAATGGGGAAGGTGAAATATTCTAAAACACTCTTTTTGTCCTTTCAACCCTTTGATCTTTTCCAGCCAACACTACTGTTTGTCATCAAGTCAAAGGAACAGAAATGTGTGAGCTTCCGTGTGTGTGTGTGCACTCATGTGCGTGTGTGCATGCGCAGATGTGCAGGAGGCTTTTTTTTTTTTTTAGTTGGAGTCTCATCAATGGGCTATGAGAACGGGTTGTGAGATCAAAAGCCGCCAAGCCGCTGCGGAAGGAACGGGCCCCTCCGACAAGCGCACTCACCACTTCTCTTCCAGCGATTTCATCACGTGGCCCTGGAGCATCAGCAGGGTGGCGGTGCTGATGGGATCCGTGCGAGCAAGTTCTTTGAAAATAGGAGCGTCGCACTGCAGCATTTCCTCTACAAAATCCAAGACAGAAAAAGGACCCCCCTCGGCCACGTTTCCGAGGCAGCTGGGTTCTTTCCCCGCTTGGTCTCTCTCAGCTTCCTAGTCTCCATCTGGCGTCACTGAGACTTCCATACTTTGTTTGAATAGCTTCGAAGCCCATTTGGCATCTTACGTTCTCCGTGTGGGTATAGACCCAGCACTGTTTTACTTGGGTGCCCCTCAAATTTCAAAGATGCGTGCTTAAAGGAAAACGGGTCTGCAGAGACCTCAGCGCAGAAGGTAGGAGCAGGTTTCTGGTTTGGGAAGAGAACTCAGGAGTGAAGAACTGGGTCAGAGTGTAGGGCTGGTAGGGAGCCGGCAGGGAGCGCCCAAGGCGGTGCTCCAGGCGCGTGGATCCGGCTGTGCCTGTGAGTGAGACTGAAAACGCTGCCGCCGGGCCAGGACCTACGTGCTCCTCTTTCGCTCTGAGTTCTTTCAGATGGTGCACCCAACTCAACGTCCTGAGACTCAGCACCTGTCCGTTTCTTACAAAGACTTACTAATTTTACCTCTTTTTCTATCTTCCCATTTGGGCTTTGTCCTAACTGCAAACAGCCCCCTACAGCGGCTCCGCTCGTCAGTGTGTGACAAAACAGGACACTCTATCTTCGTCACTTTGCCATAGGTTTGGCCACCCCAAGATGGGGTTGCGCTCACCCATTTTGCTTTGAATTACAGGTCAGTGTTAGACTTGCAACCTCCGCTTCCGGCCAAGATGGATTCACATGGGCCTCAGGCAAGACAACCAGGCAAAATCTAGGCAATGTGCTTAGTTCCCCTTTCCACAGAGTGGCTGTATCGTCCGTGGGCTCCCCCTGTGCATACACGAGCTGTTGCTTTTGAGCTCATTTTAGCCTACCTGATTTAATAATCGAGGGACTTGAATTTGAATTTAAGTTTTACTCATCAGAAAAGTTGGTTAACTTCAATGTATTTCACTATTTCTCCTTACTTTATAGATATTAAAACTCTATTTTAGGATTAAATAAAATTAAAGGAGGGGGTATATAAAGCATTGGGTGTTTGGCTTCTTTTATTAGTATTACGATTTTGGATTTGTTATTATTCATTGCTTTCACTGTCCCTTGGTTTTTGGCTCAATACTGCCCCCATGTGGTCCACGCTCTGTCTTGCTCTCTCTAGGTCATGTGAGATGCTATTTCCCAGGTTATTCTCCTAGACCTTCAAGTCAGGGTGGGGGTGTGGTAGGGGAGGGAGGGAGGTGGGGAGGGGTGGAGAAAGGAGGTTGGGAGGAACCCGGAGAAACAAGATGCGAAAGTACCAGGAGGGAGGCTGCCATGGAAGAAAGTCTTGACTGTACTTTCCAGCAAAGACTTGCTTGTATTTTCATCGGTCTCCAAATTGATCTTTTGTACTTCCAAGAGGAACAACAATGGGCTTTCAGCTTTCCGTACTCTGAGGAACTGCTTGAAGTACTCCAGGTGCTGTGTATTTATAAAGATGTCTGCCAAGGTTCTGGAGAATTAGAGCCCATTATTGGTGGAGAGAAAGGGCAGATGACCCTGAAGTCTATTGTAATCAGGATATTGGAAAGCGGAAGGGCACCTCTTAGGCTGGAGAGCCTCCCACCGTGCATGAAGAACATTGTGGATGGACTGGTTAATTCTGACTGTGTCGTTGGGGATGAACTAGGACTTTTATCTATCCTTCCTAAGCTTGGTCCAATCATTTTACAACCCCAACAGAAAAGAAAGAGACATTTTTAAAAGGAGATCGTTTTCCCTCATGGAAACACTCTTTTTATATCATAGAGTCAAAACAACTCCCAATTGGCACACTCATTTCTGAGAATTAGAGTGTGACTGGTTGAGTTCCTTGTTCATTGCTGTGACACAATACTTGCCATCCATAAATTAGGTGAAGAAATGTTTTGTGTTAGCTCACAGTTTCTGAGGGTCAATCCATGGGAATCCAGCAACAGTGGAAGCATAGGGCAGAGGAAGAGGCAGGGGCATGACATTGCAAACAGGAAAAGTCAAGTCCAGTCAAGCCCCAGAGGAAGGTAGTAGCTTTTAAGTCCTGCCCAGTGAACCGCCCCTCCTGGGTCCAGCTTTAGTGTTCTGCCCCTTCCAGGTGTGGTTCTAATCCAATCCACAAGCCTGCAATCCACCCCCCTCCAGACCAGGCCCCAATCTGCCAACAGCACAAGGTTCCATAGGCAATCCACATCATCCAAATACATGAGGCTTTTTGGGGACATTCCAGATCCAAGCCACAATAATGACAGATAAGCAGCTATCGATCCACACATCGATTTTTTGGATGCTTTTCTTTTCCTACTGCTCTTTCAGAAGAAGCAAATGTAATAATGTTTCACTCACAACTCTTTCTCCTTTTGCCTCATAGCCTTTCCTGGGCAACCCCTGCTGCATCTGTGGAGGTTTCAATTTTCATTGAGGTGGTGAAACTATAACCCGGGTCCCACCGGCTGCACTCTCAGAGTTCAACTGCCCACGGAACCTCACATATATGTCGTAATTATTATTCAGGCCTCTCAACGCACGTCTGCATGTCTGTCCACTTGCTTTTTCTCCTTTAGTTACCTGTTCAATTACATATGACATTAGCTATACATTTTTTCATAGATGTCCTTTATCAAGATGAGATAGCTCTATTCCAATTTTATTGGTAGTTTTGGTCATAAACAAGTATTGGGTACTGTAAGCAACCCTGAGTTAATGGGAATAATGATGTGGGATAATCTCCCTTATTTTGTTAATATGGCCTATTACTTTATTGTTTTGTGGTATTAATCCAACTCTGGATTTTTTGAATAACTTCCCTTTGGCTATACCTTTTCATATGCTGCTGGATGTGGTTTGCTAATATTTTGTTGAGTTTTATATCTAGATTTAAGAGGGGATGTCCTTGCCTGGTTTGAGGAGCAGGATGACACTAGAACAAGTGGGTGAGTGTTCCGTCTTCTACTTAAGAATTATATATGGTTCTTGGAGACAGGCTCTTGCTCTGTAGTTGTATTAGCTTGGGTTCTTACAAAAGGCAGACTTGATAGAAATTGTAACAAAAGGGATCTATTTGGAAGGCTTACAGGTCTGAAGACAGAGGTAGTCCAAGATGGTGGCCTGCGTGTGCGAGAGCCGGAGGGTCTGATGGCTGCTCAGCCATGAGATACAATACCTATCTGGGACTGCAGGACAGCCGGTGAGAGTCTGCTGCAGATCTCAGTTGTTCAAAGAACAATAGCTAAAACCAGAGACTGAAGATTGGCAATTGAAGATCGGCAACAGGCTGAGAGGCAGAGGTCAAAGCTGGAGTGAATCTGGGATGAAGATCTATGATGTGCAGTAAGAAGGCGTCCACAGACAATTGCAAAGGCGAGTGGTTTCCCAGAAGAAGAAGCTGCAACGATCTTTCTTCTTCCTTCCTATTATACAGTTTGAATTTCCATTTGGGCCTCCCACATCTGGGTGGGTATTCTTTCCTCATTCACTGGCCCACAAATCACTCACACTCTAATCCAAACTGGTTCCTAATTGCCTAGTCTAGGCATGGTTCCTGATTGCCTCAATTGGACATAATCTCTCGAATGGTCACAGTTCTCCAGGCTGGTCGTGAGCTCCCTGTGTAGCCAAGGCTGGCCTCAAAGTCACAGCCTATTTTCTACCTCATCCTCAGAGTACTGGGATTACAGGCCTGAGCCACCACACCTGGCTAATTTTTATATGGGGTTGTGGAATCAAACCCAGGGTGTCGGACATGCTAAGCAATTGCTTTCACCACAGAGCTATACCCCCATCTCCAAGAATTATATTCTACACAGAATATTGATATTATTTATCTTTTAAATATCTCATAGAATTGTTCAGTAAAGCCAACCTCTGAGTTTAGCTCTGTGAGAAAAATTTAAATTATTAAAAAATCAACTTATTTGATCCAGTTCGAAGAAGGACACTTGATTTTATATCAATATTTTCTCTGATTTTTCAGGGTTTTTTGTTGCTTTAGGTTTATTCACAATTTTCTACTTCTTCTTAAGTCAGCTTTAATAATTTGGGAATTTCTAGAAACATATCTACTGCAGCCACGTTGTTGAAGTTGCCCTTGCATTGCCTTATAGTTTATTCATTTCAGTACAGTCTCACATTGATGATCTAGACATCTCATTTCTTTTTCATTGATTAATGTCTTAGTCGCTTTCTTGTTGCTGAGACAAAATATCTGACACCCACAACTTTTAAGGAGGAAAGACTTAATTTAGCTCACAATTTCAGAAGGTCACAGTCCATTCATGGATGCACAGCTGAAAGTGTTGGAATTACATAGTGGGGCAGGAGCCAGAGCCGGAGGTCCTCACAGCATTGCAGAACAGACTCACGCGTGGGAGGAGGAGCAGAGCCAGCCCACACTCCCCCAGGTCAAGCTCCAAGCATCTGCCCCTTCCATCCAGTATGCCTAAGTACATGAGGCTTTTGAGGGGGCAGTCCAGACCCAGGCCACAACAATCAGTATAGCTCTATCCCTTTTATTGAGGTTTAAAGATAAAAATAAGCCAATTTGCCTTTTTTTCCTATTTTTAATTTCTATTGTTTTTCTATTTTTTCCTTTCTTTTGTTGTTTTAAGGCCCAATATTTACTATTGGCTTCCATTGAGCTTAATCCGAGCATTTCATCCCACTACCTTTGGGCTCCACTGTTTGTGGTGCAAACTTTAGTCTTGTTGCAGTTCCCTTGTGTGAGGCCTGCTGTTCCCCTCAAGAGTTTTCTCCCTATCCTTCAACAATTTGAGCATGATGTATCTAAGCAAAGGTCTCTTTGGTTTTATCTTTTTGGAGTTCATTAAGTTACTTGTATATCTTAAGAGTTTAAATCAAATTTTAAACCATTCCACCACTCTATACTTCAATCTTTTTCTTCCCCCTTTTCTCTCTTTGTGAGACTTCCACAGTGTTGGTGTAATTGAGGGTGTCCTGCAGGTGTCTGAGATCCTGTTTCTACTTATTTAGTCTTTAATGTTTTTCTTAGGACTGGCCAATGTCTGTTAACTATGGTTGAGTTCACTGGTTCTTCCGTGAGTTTCAAGCTGTGATTGATCCTTTCTAGCGACTTCTCCTTTTCGTCACATTTTATTTTCAGGATTTGTATTTCTTTCTAGTTCACGATTCCTATCTTGTTCCTGATACTCTTTTCTCGAATGATTGTTACTACACTTTTCTTTAATTATTTAAACACGGTTTTCTTTAGTTTGTTGCATGTGTTACTTAGAAGTCTTCAGGGAGTCCAACACCTGACTGCACTCAGATACAATTTCTAGGAACTAACATCTGCTGCCCGAGCCCCTGCCGGTATAGACACCTCTCCCACTTCCCCATGACTATTAGACCACACTTTACAGGTTTTTAAAGTTTGTTTTTGGTGTGTGTGATTTTTATTTTGGCCGAAGCTGAAATATTAACTATTATAGCAACTGTGGGATCTGATCCCATCCCTGATCCCATACCTCACTAAAGGTTCTGGCTTGTGTGGTTTTCGTTTGACTTTCCTACTTTGTTTCCTTAAATGACGGACCTGGGCTAACTCTGTCAAGTATGTCTGTCCTACGCTGTGCTTCTGTTCAGTATTTACTTTTTTAAATTCTTGTTTTTATTTTTAACCTCCATTTTCAGGGCCTATGGTCAGCCCAAGATTAGTAGATAACTAAGTTAGTCTCTAGTCTCTCTTGAACATTTTCTCAGCTTTCCTAAAGCTTTCTTTCACACTTGTGACTGGTTTCTTGTCCAAGTGGTGTCACTGTCCTGTGACTGTGATGATGATGTTTCTGATCATCTGCCACCGAGATTGTATTGTTTTTGATGGTGTTTCTGGTCCTGGCGTTTCTGTGGAGTCCCACACAACGTGAGCCTCCTCTGCTGGCGGCTCTGCTGCTCTTCTAAGCTGTCAGGCTGTCAGACTTGTGGGTGTGTGAGCAATTCCCAGTTAAAATATCACAGACCCCACTGTTTTTCCTGAGGTGTGGTGGTGTACGTGAATAAACATACTTCAATATATTATACACCTTTAGCTAATTTACAAGCATTCTGAAATTCTTTTTGATGGACTTGCTCAGTTTTCTCAATGCTTTTTTGGGGAGTCAATCTGGACAGTTCTTCCTCTGTTTTCCAGAAGTCTGTTTCTTCTTCCTCTTCCTCTTTAGTCTCTTTTTCACATCTATAATGTCCCTTCCTCCACTTCTACTGTTGACTTCAGGCCTTTAGTAACACTTGCTTGAACAATGGCAACCTTCCAACTATTATTTCTGCTTTCAGTATCTGGTTCTCTGACCCCTTGTATTGATATTTTTACCACAATAGTAGTTTGAATATCTGCCATCCAGTGCTGTAATAAATTCTAATGAATCTCCATTGTCACTTAATCAATACAAATTCCTTAATCACTGACTCAAAACCTTCTTTCAGTTATTTGGTCTTTGCCTTTCTAATTTTGTTTTAAGTTCCTTCACCACATGTCATTTCTTCAGCTTGTGGGTAAGGCTTAGCCTTGCCCATAAAGCTGTCCCTTTTCTTTGCTGCTGAGTTCCTACATGCAGTTGTTGTATTCTGCTTCTGATACTTGAAATTTTTCTAATCCTTATTTAAAATTTCTTTCTTTTTCCATTATACTCTCTTAGTAATCATCTAATGTTTTATCATAACATTTTAAGGTCATACTTGTAGGGCCTTATATATAACCTATATATTAGGTTATGGCAAGGTCGATGTCTTATTTCTGTATCATCAATACTCAGAGAGAGTCTGGGACATAGTATATAATCAATAACTGCTTAGAACATTGAATGAGAGTGTTATGGTTTGGTAAAGATGTTTCCCAAAAGCTTCACATATTTGAATGCTGTGGAATACTTATGGAGCCATATATTGTTAAGAAGTAGGGCCTGGTCAGAATGGGCAGAACACTGGGCCTTGACTGAAGGCGGTTGTGTGTGTGACCACTGCAGAGATGATGTCAACTTGAGGCAATTAGGAACCATCCTTGCGTTAGGGTTTTGGAACCACACTTAGATAAGGCAATTAGGAACCAGCCTGGATGAGAGAGTGAGTGATTTGTGGAGCAGCAAATGAGGGAAAAACACCCACCCAGATGTATGTGGGAGGCCCAACTGGAAACTCCAACTGTATAAAAGGAATGAAGAAGGAAGATTGTTACAGCTTTTTCCTCTAGGGAGAGACTGGCTTCCTGTGTGTGATGCCGTGAGCAGCTGCCTCCCCCTCGGCCTCTGCCTTGGACTTCCATTGCTGCCGGCCGCCCCTGAGTGGACTGTGACCTTCTGAAACTGTGAGCTAAAATAAACCTTTCCTCCCCTAAAGTTGCGGATGTTGGGTATTGAGTCACAGCAACAGAAAAGTAACTAAGACAGGGTGTAATGCCGAAGCTTGACCTGGAAGGAACAGATCCCTGCATCGTGACTTGCTCATGTGGTTCCCTGTCCAGCACGCTCTGAACAGCTATTCCTCTGGCTGGGCCTCTGCCATGTGCTTCTACCATTGCTGGTCATCCATGAATGGGACTTTCTGAAACTGTGAGCTAAAATAAATCTTTCCTCCCTTAAGTTGTAAATGTTGGGTATTGTATCCCAACAACAAAAGAGAAACTAAGACAGAGGGTAGGCTCACAAGAATTGAAACCATGGCATCCCTGAGCCACTGTGTTGTGATTTCCACTGAAGTCATGAAACGTAACTATATGACCTTTTAGAGCTTAATAATCTTTTGAATGCATGATCTAGAAAAGATTTAGATGATATTCATGTTCAACTAAATTAAAAAATAGGTATTTCTATAGATGCAGTAGAGAGAAATAAGTAGTACAAATTGGAGAAATAAATGCAACTCTGGCGAGGAAGATCTATCTAGAGTGAAGGAGAGGATACTCTATCTAGGGTGTTTAGAATAGGCGGAACACTTATTACTGCCAATGAATATTACCAATAACCAAAAGCATTCCTAGTGGAGATTTTTCTGTTCTGCCAGAGACTCTGGTTGCAAAACTTGTATGTATTACTACTACAATATTATCATCCAGAAGAGCCCTTTCATGCAGGTAGCCATTAATAGATAATATTGAATGGCCCAGCTTCATTCAGTTAATTAATGAATGACACGGTGTATATGGAAGTTATAGTCATGAAGGGAAAAATACCTTAAAATAAAGCATATTTAAAAAGAAGTACAAGGGAAGTGTTTAAAGATTTAGGGTTTCAGAGGGGAAGGAAGTCATAGCAGACATAGCACCTTGAGAACTTATGATGTACAGGAGGCACTTGTGGTAAGGAAATGGAAAGAAACGGGGGTGGGGGGGTGGGGGCGTGGGGGGGTGGGGGGGTGATGCACTCTTCTGAAAGAAAAGTCCACAGAGTCTCTGTCTCCAGAGGCTGACTCTTGGATTGATTAGAAAGGGAATAAACATGAAGTGAGGAATCGGTTAGAAAGCTGCCGCAGTGGTAGATATTCCAGAGAGATACAGATGGAATATGCGCACAGTGATGTTTGTTGTGGTATATTTATAGCAATGAAAAAGCCAATGTAACTGTCTATAAAAGGAGTACGAATAAATACATTACACCATATTCATACAGTGGAAAGAAGTATTCAGGGCTGGAGGCACGTGCCTGGAATTCCAGCATTCTGAAAGGCTGAGGTGGGACAATCACAATTCAAACCCAGCCTGGGCAAACTCATGACGTATCGAGACCTTATCTCAAAATAAAAATTAAAAACTGAGCTGGGGCTATAGCTTTGTGTGAAGGCTCTTAGTTTGATCTTCAGTGTATAAAAAGCACTGCACATACTGACGTAAAAGAATGTCCAAGACCATTGAAGTTTAAATGTTGCTGTACGCTCAGTGAAGATGGGAAAAGAACTTGAGGACAGGAAAGTCAGGGGTGGGGAGAAAGGGGGTCATAAAAACGATTAAGATGAGAAGCATGTCTGCACCACTTCCCAAGTTGAATGAAACTATCATGTATCACAAACATATATACATTAATAACAATAATAATGATAGGGAAATGTTATTGTACAGTACATATTGCATGGTGCCAGTTTTAGAAGATAAGCAACAATATAACATGAAAAACATGCTTGTGCATGTATGTCTGATACACGGGAAAAGGTCTGGAAACCCACGGACAAAAGGAAATGCTGTGTCTGGAGACACTCCTATAGCCAAATTACACATCTTACCTGGGTCTCGATGAGGGCTTCCGTAAGCCAGATTTTTTGACGAAGGATTGCGATGTGTGTGAAGAGGTAGTCACTCGTTTCTCCTTGATATATGCGACTGTGTAATCTGAAAAAGAAACCATGAAGTTGGGAAATAGCGTGTTAAAAGGAACACTGTGGAGGATAACAAGGGACAGAGTAGCAAGAGCACATTTACTAGAGACATTAAGTGTCAGTGGAAAAACCACGGTTCCAACAACTGCTGCTATCTCAGACCATTAGAGTTAGCTGCACACCCCGGGCACCGATAGCAGACCAGTTACAACAGCTAAGCATATTGACCATTAGGCCTGAAGCCCTCTTCCTTAGAGAGACAGCTGACACCAGGTCCACCATATTTCTCCTCATTACATTGCTTCTCCAACCAGCCGTTTTCACTAAACTACTCTGCACATAACACCTGGAGTCTTAAGTCTTTAAAAAAGAAAGGGGGTAAAAATAAAATACAAAAATAAATAAATTAATTTTGGGAACTAGGCGACTTTACACTTTCAGGCATTAAAGAAGAGCAAGCTATACCCAGAACTAGCAGAAGGAAATAAAGACTAGTGTGAAAATAAACAACACAGGAAAAAAAATCAATTTTGAAAGGCAACATGAATAACAATCTTTTCTTTATAAAGATCAACAAAATTGATTGACATTTCACTGGACCTATCAAGAAAAACATGGAAAGACTCAGATTACTAAAAAGAAATGTGTATACATGTATATTTTTAAAATATGTAAATATGTAATATACAAACTGTACATAAACATATATGAGAAAAAATTTGAACAACTCCATCATAAGAGAACAAATCAGTAATCAAAAATCATCGAACACAGGTTAGCCCAAGACCTGGCAACTTCACTGGGGAATTCTATATAATATTTAAAGAAGAATTCACACAAACTCTACTCAGATTTTTCCAGAATACTGAAGGGAACACACTTTCTAACTTATTCTATTGATAACAAGCAAAATGAAAATACCAGAAAATTGTAGAGCAACACCTTATAAATATAGAAACAAAAATTTCAACAAAATGCTAATAAACTAAATCCAGCAGAATATTAAGAAGGTAATATAGCAAAACCAAGTGGTATTTATCCAGGAAAGCAATGCTTGTTCCACATGTGAAAATAAATCAACAAAATACATCATGTTCAAAAATAAAGAAATCCAATAGTTTCAATTGATAAATAAAAAACATGTGACAAAATTCAACACTCTTTTACACACACACACACACACAAAAAAAAAAAATCCAACAAGCCAGAAATAGAAGAAAATTTCTTTGATATGACTAATGGCAAATCCACAAAAAACATTCAACTCAGAGGTAAAAGACTGAAGAAAGCTTTCTGCCTATCACCAGGAACAAGACAAGGACATCTTTCACCATTTCTACTCAACCCTATACTGGAAATTCAAATTAAGAGCATGGATGTAGCTCAAGAACATATAAAGAAACAAACCAATTTAAAAATGAGCAAAGAACTTGAGTAGACATTTCCTCCAAAGATTTGAAATGACCAAGAACACAAAAAAGTTACTTGATATCATTAGCTATCAGAGAAATGCAAACCACAATGATGTACCACTCCACACCCATCAGGATGACTATTGTTTTATTTATTATTTACTTATATACTCGCTTACTTACCTTTGTAGTACCTGGGATCAAGTCCAGGCCCTTCTCGCTGAGCTATATGTCCAGTCCATTTTATTTCTGACTTTGAGACAAGGTCTCATTAAGTTGCTAAATTGCGCAGGCTGGGTTCAAACCTGTGTTCCTCTGTCTCTGCCTCTGCCTCCCAGAGTACTGGGATTACAGGCTTGTACCACCAGGCCTGGCAAGGATGGCAATAATTTTAAAAAGTAAAAAACAGCAAAAGTTGGTGGAAACATGGAGAAATTTGCTAGTGGAAATCTAAAGTGGTGCCACTGAGACAAAAAAATAGTATGGCCATTCCTTCAAAAAATTAAACACAGTATTAGCATATGATTTAGCAGTTCCAAATCTGGACATTCAACAAAAAGAACTAAAAGCAAGTATTCAAGCAAGAACTTGTAATGAATTTTCGTAGCCACACCATTCATAATTACAAAAAGTAAAAAATTTTAAATGATAATCAAATGATGAATAAATAAACAAAATCTAGTATGTCCATATAATAGAATATTATTCAGTTATTAAAAAGTGATTAATTGATTGATACATGTTAGAGTATAGATGAGCTTCAAAAGCATCATATTATGTGAAAGAAGTCAGACATGAACGATCATATGTTGCATGATTCTATTCATATTAAATATCCAAAATTAGGTAAACCCATGATGACAGAGACAGATTATTGGTTGCCAGGGGGTGAACGGATGGGATAATGGGGAGTGATTGCTTACTGGTTACACAGGATTTCCTTTGGGGGTGACAAAAATATTAGGAGTTTGACAGAGGTGAGAGACATAGAACCTTGTGAATGAGCTAAATGCCATTGAATCATACACTTTAAAAGGATGTTAATTTTGTTCTGTGAATTTTGCCTCAATAAAAGAAAATCATATTAAAATGCAGAGATATTAGGTCTTTTCCAAAGGTATCTGCAGATTTGTTGCAATCCTAATTAAGATCCTGGATGGTTTTCTTTTAGTGGGAATTTACAAGTTGATTCTAGTATTTCACAGGAAAAAAACAGGCTCAGAAAAGCTATGCTAATCTTTAAAAAGCAAAACAAAAGGGGTAATGAATTAACCAATTATCAATATTTGTTATAAATTTATTATAATTAGTCCTTCTGTATCTGTGCACAAAGAGATAAATCAACCAGTGCTACTAAAGAGTTCAGAAACAAATTCATGCAGGTGTGAACATTAGTTCAATTACAACAGTAGCACCACAACATGGGGGCAAGGACAGCTAAAAAGAAATATGTGACACATCATATTTATGGGTTTGTACAGAAATTGGATGCCCCATGCCCTGTTGATGGGAAAAAAAATTTGTGCAAACACTAATCAGGGATGAGAGGCTGAGTTATCCGGCCTGGCAAGTCCTCAAGGACTAACTAGTGGAGATACTAGCTGCACAGGGTGGGAAGCAGGGAGAGGCAAGAGGTTCCTAGAACTCTTAGTTTTGGTCTCTAGAATAGTTGTAGTTGTAGAGGCAGCCCTTCTAGAATAAGTTTCTTGGGAAAAGAAATCAAATAAATCACTGGAAAGGCTACTCAAAGAGGCGGTGATGTTTGTATAAGGCCAATGGCTAGCCGTGGCACCACTGAACGCTGATCCTCCTTTAGGGTCAAAGCATTCATTCCACCCGCTGCCTGGAGTGCTGGCAGCTGGCACCTCGTAACTGAGGGCTCCCTGGGAGTTGTCTGACCAAAGGAGGTTGCATGAATCATAGTTGCATCCTCTTCAAGGGCATCCCCACCCCAACTGGGTCAAAGTGGGAGTACAAAAGCCCCGGGCTTTGCTTCAATGGGGGACGCCTTAGCTTCAATGTCTCCTACAGTTGAGCCCAGCACTGTATTTTTTACCCCTTTCTAGGTGTTACTCCCAAGTACATCTCCTAACAAAGACCCTTCTACAAGTCTCCACTCCAGGAAACTTGGCAAGAGATAAATTCACGTTGTCTTAGTTACACTATCATTGCTGGCACAGAATACTCAGTATCCACAACTTTAGAGAGGAAGGTTCTATTACAGCACACGGTTTTAGAAGGTCACAGTCCACTCACAAGTGGGCAGGCAGCTTGAGCTGTGGAAATACATGGTGGGGTTGGAGCCAGAATCAGAGCTTTTCATGGTGTGGTAGAAGGGAGCCAAGTCCTGGAGGCGAGGCAGAACCAGCACACACCCTTCTGGGTCAGGCCCCAAGGACTCACCCCTTGCAGCCAGGCCCGCCCCCCAATAGCGCACAGTATCCATAGGTACATGAGGCTTTGGGGGACACCCCAGTACCACACCACAACATGCACGGCTTAAAGCCCCTACTTGATAACTGAGTAGGAATGAGCCATCTTAGTCATTAACGTCTTTGATGCTTCACAGCTGCATCTCATTTTAATGATACCCTTCTGTAGCTATTATTCTTTTTTGAGAGAGAGTCTTGCTCTGTAGCCCAGGCCAAACCTGAATTCACTATGGAGCTCAGGATGGCCTTGGACTCATGGGAATCCTTCTGCCTCAGCCTCCTGAGCGCTGAGGAATCAACTCAGGGCTGTGTACTTGCTAGGCAAGAGCTTTATCCTTTATCTGCTGTGCCATTTCTCCAGCCCATAATGGTCTTTACTTTTTGACCTTTATCTCCACTGTAAATAAAACATGGGACCTCTGTTGGTTTAGGCCCCTGTGTTAGGAAATCCTTTCTTGTGGGAACACAAACTATTTACAGCTCCTTCTTGGGAGACTCCTCTTCGATCCCATGAAATATAGGAAAGCTCTTGCCCTCCTGCAATTCTGGTGCAAGACTGCCATGAGTTTCAAAGTCGAGAGGAACAACCTCTAGGCTGCTTCAGAGGACAAAACATTGACTTCCAAAAAATTAACAAAATTGACTTAGGAGGTCTGTAACATGGAAGGTGAGAAAGGCCTCACACATCATTTGTAAGACCTGCTACAATGCTCCCCCTGAGCTCGGGCCCTGGTTTTTCCCTGAGTGTATAAGGCTGGGAGGAAAAGATAAACTTGCTCTGTCCCATACACAAGACGGTCCCACATGTTTGCCTGAGTGGATCATTTTTAAATTGCACACGCCAAGCCAGGCCCCTGAAAACCCGAGCAGCGGATGTGCTGGCTGTGACACTCTATCAGATCTGAGAATACCTAGTTGCCTCAATGGAATCCCGACGTGTAAACACTTGCCTACTTTTGGTGCTTTCTCACAATATATTTTATAGTCATCACTGATCTTCTGTATGGCTGCTTTTGGATTGTTACAGCAGAGTTCTTCAAAGGTCATTTCGTTTATGTCTGTGAAGTAAGGAGAAACAGATACAGAGTCTAGATATCCACTTCAGACACAGAGATTCATTTAGTTTCCATGAAAGTAAGTTTAAAAATGTTATCTTAATAGAATACTGGGGTATTAATGGAATACTCATGTTTTCTTAACCAAATTAGAAGAAAAATAACGCAGGCTTCCCTCATCCCCAGAATGGGAGGGTTCTGCCTTCCTCTGACAAGCTTGATCTGTACAGATTTTCTCTCTAAAGATAATTGTGTATACCAAGAGGATACTGAAAGGAGCTTCTAATTGTTAATGTAGATACAAGTAGTAACTAATTCAAATGAACTGGACTTCTTCAAAGCAACCATCTCTTGCAGGAGGAGTTGCAAATGAATTTCAAATATCCTGCAGGTACTTCAAAAATTTGAAGTACTTAAAGATATACATGGCAAATATGGTAGTGTTTGTATCATCTTTGGCTTTGAATTTGGAAATTAATTTCAGATTTGACATCTCACTTATCTGAATGTCATCAATAATTACAAATGATTGTTCTTTGGAGGTGAATTTTTAAGGAAACAGCTAAACATCATTTCTGTAATGTGTGGTGAATTGAAGCAGACTTTCTCTTTCTATTAGAAATGTAGTAGGACAAGAGTGTTGAGCTAGCAAGAGAGGGTTAGCAATGTTTTCGGCAACAGAAGAAGGAAAACGACACCTTGCCTCCTGTCTAGACGAAAGCATCTGTGCTGAGTTCTGGGAGTTTGAGCGTATCTGATTGCCCAGAGGTCTTGTGGATCGCTCCAGGCAGTCTTTTACTTTCTGAGATTAAATTGTGGGAGTGTAGAAGGAATCCCAGCATGAGGGCCCATAAACGCCACTTGTCCATAGGTCAGCAGCATCACTGTTGTCATTATCATCACCTGTCAGGACAATGGCCAGGAGAATCCAGCCAGAAGTGGAAAGAACAGAAGATTGTTTCTACCATTGATACAGGTGTCTAGTGCTGGACCAATCTGTCCTTGATGAGCAGCCTAGGCAAGACTTTTAATCTTCCTGAGACTTAGTTTCTCCACAAGAGGATGAAATTATTTTTTAAAAAATCAGCCTGCCTTGGGAAGTGGGACGCTAGCTTGGACAAATGCAAAGGAGTTTCTTCATCAGCCATTCTTGGGCTCCTGAAGAACGAGAGAAGGAAGTAATGCTCTGTGTGAAAGAAAGAAGAGAAAGTCTGTGGGGGAATGTTTTTCACTCTTTTGGGGCACCCGTGGCCACCAAAGTAATGCCCATTGCTCACCATGTTTGTGGTTAAATTTACCAGCCATCTTTTCTCTCAATTTTGTCATGATTTTTTGGGAGAAGTTTTGGAATGTTCAGGTTTTAGAGAGGAGGCAGACCCTTCAAGGGAAAAAAAGAAGGCCCATTCACGCTCAGTTCGAATAACTAACACCCAAGCATGACTCTGAAGGACAGTCACCAAAGCATCTTGTTTTGTACACATCAAAGTCTTTACAAAGACTTGAGTGTTACAGTTGTTTTTTTGTAATCCAATAAATAGCATCAATTGAACACTTACTTGCTGTGTAAATATATTGCTTCTCATCTTCTCAATGATCCCACAGAGCACAGGCCGTTACCCCATACAACCGATGAAGAAATGAAGTTCAGAGAGGTGAATTTACCTGAGCTCAGAAGTAGTGAGTGGTGTCTTCAAAGCTTTTCTTACTTTTACTTCTGACATTGTTTTATAAAGTGTTGACCATGACTCAGCACATCATAAGACAAACTGAGTCATTGTTAGCTTTTACAACATGCGCTAGGGAAGAACACTGAGTGATAACGTCCTACTTTGCCATGCCTACATGCAAGCATGTATCTCAGAAATGATGAAGTCAAATGTACTTAGTGTAGATTGAAGTTAGAGAACTATTACCATTTCTCCATCTGCCTCTGAACAGGTAGCTGAATAGTAATATTTATTTGAATGAAATAACAATGGTTAATGTTTAAGTGGACTCAGTCACTATTGCCAAACATTATGATAAAAAGCTGTTGTAGATGATCTTGGGTTGCTTACCGAAGTCTGTTAGTATCCCTGTTTTACACATGAGAAACCCGGGTTTAAACAGAAGCTAAAAACCTTGCTCAAGTGCACATATTCAATAGAAGTAGGCTATACACCTAGGCCGCTGACGTCAAAGAGCTTTGGGGTCACTTCTCTCCACTCCTGGGTTGGCTAGTGGGTTAATGTTAGAGAAGGGATGTGGCTGTTACAAATATTTCATAGAAATGTTCTTAGACTGGATTTTGGAAGAGGTGTGGTGAGAGGAAACATCAAACATCCAGAATTAAGTGATCAGTGCTAACTGTGGGGTCACTTTAGCACTGTAGCAGGACACTGACTGTCAGAACTTGAGTGCTCTGCTCCCTCAGAGCCAAAGTGGGGGACAGTGCATTCTTGTCTTGATTCAAATCCTGGCTACGCCACTCACAGGGCGATCTCCAGAGGATCACAACCTTGTCTGTGTCTGTTACTTACTTAATACTCAGCTCATACATTATTTTGAAGATAAAATGTGATCGGTCATCTTTGTGCTGCATGGTGCTATCGCACAGCAAATAAATACTAAATGTTAATATTCCCTAGTTGCTTATAAGTAAGGGTCAAAAAAATTACAGTGGCTGCTCGTACCTTTCAGAAACACTGGAGAGCTTAGTTCTATCTGGAGTGATCCCCCTTGTCCCAAGTCCTCAGTAGCTATCTTTTGCCACTGCATAGACTCCATCTCCTCCATGTTAGCCAAAGCTTTGCTTATCTTCAGAGATTCCTGAATTCTCTTGTAAAGAAAAATGTTTTCACTTCTGTTTACAGATTTTTTGTGCCAGTGCTCTTCGGTAAACCGGTTCTGAGTCTAAGAGAAGAGGTTGGGAAAAAATAGCATTTGCTGTAGGGATTAGATTAGAAGCAGGAATTTTGTAATAACTCAGTCTCTCATGTCTTCTCCTCACTAGATTTATGCTGATTTTTAAAATACACTGAGTCATTGTTCCTTTATGAATCAAAACCCTTCTTCTATGCAAACCCATTTCTATATGGGAGAATTTTTATATGATACGATTTATTCAAGCTCAGCTTATGCATTGAGTCTTTTTCCTTGAGAGGTTTATCTTGAGAACACTGGGAACAATGCTAATCTTCAATTGCCTCTAGGAAAAAGTCATAGTTTCATTCAGTTTTAAATGTGTTTTCTAAAACAGCAGTATTCTTTCTTCTTCCCCAATTCCCATGATTCCTCCCCAAACCAAAGTCCATCCTACTGTAAAAATGAGAAACCAGTAGTCCTCTTCGTCCAGGAATTTATCATACCAGGGGCTGAGTATCTGAAATCCAAACACAACAGAAGCATTAGCAGCCTGCTGCACCTCTCAGCTGGTGTCCACCTGGGAGCAGAGTAGGCTACGGTTGTGGATTCTCTACACTGAAGACCTAATGGAATCACAAACATCAGTTATAACCCATCAGTAGACAGTTGTGTTTTTCTGAATATAGCGGCTCACACAGCCTACCTCTAAGTCTCAGACAACAGTAATAAACATACATTTTAAAAGACTGAAATAAACACAGAACAATTACATAATGTCTGCAGACTACTTGATTCCTTTTCAGAGTAGTATCTTAATTGGTTCTCAAGATGGTTCTGAAAACCAAGCAACTCTTTTTGGTGTATCTGCTCTTACATTTCACACTTGAAGACCTGACAATTTGTGAGTAACACGTCATTGCCATAAAGCAGAAAACCCCAGCAAAACCCTTGAGGTAGCGCTTAGGAAAATTCGTTCACAATCTTTTTTTTTCATTTATTTACTCAACTCCATTTTTCTGAGCACCTCCCACGTGCCAGGGATGTGCAGATTGCTGGAGACATAAAGATCGTCTGCTAGAACCCTGTGCCAAGGAGCTGCTAAGCATCAGGAGAGCAGCAGTCTGCCCTGGGCAGTGACCGACAAGAACAAAGTTCCCTGGGAGCTGAGAGAAGGGAACAACTGTTTCCAAGGGAGTGAGGGAATCTAGAAAGAATCCATAAATATCAGCAGATTTAAGCTAGAATTTATACCTTGTGGGATGAGTAGGAGCTCACCACAGAGAAGCTGAGTACAAGGTGTTTTGGGAGGAGGGGATTCAGCCCAAGCAAAGACACAGAGATGGAAAATGATACCCTGGAGCGGCAAGTGCCCCAGGGGCTGAAACGCAGCCCTCACAGACCTGGTGGCGCGCAGGAAGGGAAGGCCGGGAGGCGACTCAGCGATGCCGGGACTCGCATACCTTCCTGAGGACTCTGGACATTACTTTGTGTTACCACTAGTAACACAGTCACGCTGCCAGTAGACCGGTTTGAGGATGTTAGCAACTTATCAGACGTCCCGAACTCCTGGGAACTGTCGTGGAGTATGATCACAAGAAGATGCCGGGAACTGATTGAATCCTAGCACTACATAATGTAATGTAACGCTATGGATTAATGAATGTGCTGTGTGTATATCAAATATGAATGATAGATGAGCTTTGTGAAATGAATGCAGAATAGTGATATCTCTTCCAGTTTACAAGATTTCTGGTTGCAATAATTGGAAAAATTAAAAAGTTTAATTAGTGCACGGTAGTAATACAGAATAGTGAAATTTATTTGGGTATGTTGGTATGCACATATAACATATTTCAATTATTTATATCATCGTTCTTCCTTTCACCTCTTATGTCCTTTTCTTCCCCTTCCCTGTCTCCTTTCTCGTCTCTCAACATATCCTTTTTAATTTCCTGTGATCTCTTGTTTACTTATTTACTTGCATTATTATTTATCTATCTTTAGATTGCTCACATAAGAGAAAATGGGTGATATTTTACTTTCTGAGTCTGGATGATTTCACTTAACATGATGATCTCTGTCCATTTACCCACAAATGACATAATTTCGTCCTTCATGGCTCAAAAACATTCCATTGTGTATACACATTTCCCTCACCCATTATCTATGGACAGGCATCGAGGCTGGGTCCCCCGCTCACCTGTTCTGAACTGCCTAGCAGCAAGGTAGAGATGCATTTGTCGCTATAGGCTACTGCCTTTAATTCTTTTGGGACTATACCATGGGATGGTATAGCCAAGTCAAATTGTCATTCTATTTTTAACTTTCTGGGGATTTCCCATACTAATATCCACTGTGGTTACACTAGCTCACAACCAACAATGTAGAAGTGTGTCCTTCTCCCGTGTCCTCTCCAGTATCCATCGTTTAAACCCCCGTAACTGCTCTCTGGGGTGAGATGGTGTCTCAGTGTAGCTTTGATTTTTATGTCTGTAATGGCTAAAGGTAACCAACATTTGTCACATACTTGTTGGCCACTTGTTTCATTTTTTAAGAAGTGTCTATTCATTTGCCTATTTATTGTTTTTTAATTTAAAAAAATCTTATAATCTAGCTCTCATACTGAGTTTATGTGATCTAGATATTAATCGTCTCTCAGAAGAAGAGCTGGCAAGCGTGTACACCGTCCCTCACCCCATTGTCCCCTTTTCAGAAGCTTTTTAGCTTGGTGCAATTCCATTTGTTGATTCTTGACATTATTTTAGTTTCCGTTACAAATTTCTGTTCAAGTGTTTACCCAGTGTTTTCTTCTAGTAATTTCAAAGTTTCATGTCTTTTACCCAGGTTTTTAATCTATCTATTTTGTTTGCTTTTTCTCTGGCAGCTCCAAAATTATTTATCTGTCTTTGATATTTGACAATTTAGCTATAGTTTGTATCAGAGTAAACCTCTTTGGGTTCATCTGCTTTGGAACCTTGGAGAGCTGCAATTTGGATTCTCATTTCTCTTTCTAGATTCATGAAGTCTTCACCCAATTATTTCTTTAAATTTTCTCTTGTGTTTTGGGTCTGGAGTGTCCCCCAAAAATACCTATGGATACTGTGTACTGTTGGAAGGTGAGGCCTGGCCCAGAAGTGGCTGATCACTGGGCAGGCACCTGGAACGGTAGCGCCACCCTTCCTCTTGGACTTAGTTCTGCTCTGCCGTGCTGTGGAGCCTTCTCTGGCTGCTCCCTCCTCGTGTGTGTTCACCATGGCTGTCTGCCCACATATGTACTGTGACCTTCAGAAACTGTAAGCTAGAACAAGTTTTTCCTCCCTAAAATTGTGGATGTTAGGTATTCTCTCCCAGCAATGAGAAAGGAACTAATACTCTTTCCTTACTTTTCTCTCTTCTTTTCCTGAAAATTCCCTAAATGCATGTATCAGTTCACTTTACAATAAGTTCTTTAGGCTTTCTTCACTTTTTTTCTTACTCTAACCAGATAATTTCAAGTGACCTATCTTAGAGTTCACAAATTCTTCTGTTTGATCAAATCTGCTACTAAACCTGTTCATTGAATTTTTCAGCTCAGTAATTCTTCAGCTTCAGGATTTCTATTTGGTAATTTTATGCTTATTTCTTTACTAAACTTTTCTTTTTTCTTTTTCCTAATATTATTTAGGTGTTTATCTTTGTTCTCTCGTAACTTGCTAAGTTTCTGTGAGATGATTATTTTGAGTTCTTTTTCTAGCATTTCATGAATCTCGATGTCTTTAGGGGTCAGTTGATGGAACTTCATTAATTTCCTTTGATGGTGTCATGTGTACCTGATTCTTTATGATTCTTATAGTCATGCATTTGTGTTTGCACATCTGAAGGAATGATCACCTCTGCCAGTCCTTACGGACAGGTTCTGGTAGGAAAATACCTTTATTAGTTAGCTCAACGAGAGATTCTGGGATGGTCTGATTTGCTGGAATCCATGGATAAGGTCAATTAATTTGTAGGAGGGAATGAAGCTGAAATTGCAGATGGATCTGGACCCTAGTCATGGGCAGGTGAGGCTACCTCTTTGTATAAAGATGGTCAGATCTAAAACTGTTCATTGCCTTTCCTAGTTGTCTACCTTTTTGCCATGCATGTGACAAAACAATAGGCACATGGTGGGCCTCACGTTCATATACAGGATATTCCTTTGCTTTTATGGAATGCTTTGAGATAACAATGAACTCCTCCCAACTGGCCATTTCTTTGATGCTAGTCTAGTAAAGGGAACCTGCTTTTCAATACAAAACGTTTATGGGCCAAACGCATACAATGGAAAAAAGACAGCCTGTTCAACAAATGGTGCTGGGAAAACTGGACATCCACATGCAGAAGAATAAATCTAGTCGCACACCTATCACCATGAACCAAAATCAAATCAAAGTGGATCAAAGACTTAAACATTAAAAATGAAACATTAAACCTTCTAGAAGACAAAGTAGGCAAATTTCTAAAAGACATAGGGGTAGGCAAAGACTTTCTTGACAAGACACCAAGAGCAAAAGAAATTATTCCCATTATTAACAAATGGGATCTTGTCAAATTAAAAAGCTTCTGCACAGCAAAGGAAACTATCAACATTGTAAAAAGAGAACCAACAGACTGGGAAAAAATATTTACCACCAACATCTCAGATAAGAAGCTTATAACTAGAATATACAGGGAGCTAAAGAAAAAGAAGCCTACCAAAATAAAGGATCCTATTGAAAAGTGGGCAAATGAAATGAAGAGACAGTTCACTCATGAAGAAATGCAAAAGGCCAACAGATACATGAAAAGATGTCCCCCATCTCTAGCCACTAGAAAAATGGAAATCAAAACAACGCTAAGATACCATCTCATTCCAGAGAGAATGGCCTACATCAACAAGTCAAATAATAATCAGTGCTGGCGTGGCTGTGGGAAGAAAGAAACCCTCCTGCACTTCTGGTAGGAATATAAATTTGTACAACAACTTTGGAAAACATTATGGAGATCTCTTAAAAGACTAGAAATAAATATGCCCTTCGATCCAGCGACACTCCTCCTGGGAATATAACCAAAAGAGTCCAAAACAACATAAAACAGAGACGTATGTATATCCATGTTCATAGCAGCACAACTAACAATAGCAAAAATATGGAAGGCACCAAAATACCCATCAACAGACCAGTGGATACACAGAATGTGGCATTTAGACACAATGGAATACTATGCATCAATAAAGTCCAATAGCGTGGAGGCTTTTGCAGGCAAATGGAAGAAACTTTAGAATAGCGTGCTTAGTGAAGTAAGTCAGAAGCAGAAGGTGAAACATCGAATGGTGTCTCTGATATGAGAGACCCAGATCACAACACCTATGGAATATAAGGCGAAAGACAAAGTGAAAGAGGGGAGTAGGGTGGAGGAGGAGGGAAGGAGGGGAAGGGAGGGGGAGGGACAAAAGGAGTGTGGGAAAGCCCTTGTCAACATGACAAGATATGTATGTGCACAAAATGCTCTACTCCATTGTAAACCTTGAATTTTGCATGTATACTTATCAATAAAATGTGGGGAAAATGTTTATGAGAGTGTTTGTTCTAGAAATGTCCCTCAATAAAAGATTCTGAGTTTTATGATTTTGGGAGACTATAAATAAGAGAAAATGATGATGGGATTTTAGAATTTGGATAATGATAACCTATTTCATTCTGCTTTGAAGTTACGACTGGTTCATGAGAAGTTGGAAACTTCATGCTATAAGAGGTCAGCTTTTCAACATATAAGGATTATGTGAGTAATTATATCATTACCTTAGCAAGTATCAATGGCCACACTGGATTTTTGGTCTGAGTTGATCTAACTTGCCTGATACATACCCATTGCTTTGAAGCATGATGTTATAGTTTCAATCTAGTATGTCCCCCAAAAGCCTCATGTATTTGGATGTTGTGGAATATCTATGGAACCATGTGAGGCTAAGAGGTGGGGCCTGGTCAGAAGGGGTGGGACACTGGGGATTGACCTAGAAGTGGAGAACACTGAGGTTTGACCTGGAAGGAGTGGATCACTGGGACATGACCTAGAAGGATACATGCTAGATCTGCCCTTCCTCGCCCTTCCTTGCTCATCTTCCTGTCTACCTCACTGTGAACAGCTATTCTTTTGGCTGGGCCTCTACCACATTATCCTTCCATTGCCAGCCATGCGTGAGTAAACTGAGACTTTCTGATCTGTAGAAAAACCTTTCCTTTCTTAAGGTGTAGATATTGGGTATTCTGTCCCAGAAATGAAAAAGTAACTAAGACAGAAATTGATATCAGGAGTGGAGACACTGCTGTGACTTCACCTGACCACGTAGTTTGGAAGCCTTTGGAACTGGTTTGTGGGATGAGTTTGGAAAGATCTGAAGATGCTAGCTAGAGAAACCATGGAATGTTGTGAGATGAGCTTGAGGGGAGATTCTGGTCAGAGATCAGAAGACCAGAATGCTGAGCGAACTGTAGATTGGAAAGATCAGGCTCAAGATGTTTTAGATCAGAAAGACAACTTTACTGGTAATTGATCTAAAGATCATGGATGCTTTTCTCTGGCAAAAGGAGTATCAGCATTTTGCCCCTGTCCTGGAACTTTGCCTAACACTGAGATTAAGGGCAGTAGACTACTGAATTTGGCGGAGGAAATTTCAAGGCAGCCAGGTGTTCAGGCTGTCACATGGCTGTTGCTTGGGGATTTTAGCCAGGCCTGCTATGATAAGCAGGAAAAAATGGCAGAAGAAAAAGATATGAAAAATTCACAGTTTTACCAGCAAGAATATGACTCCAAAGTAGATGCAGAAAAGAACATGGTTGTTAAAGAGATTAGCATTAAAAAGAAGGCAAGGTCTTGAAGTCAGAATTAGAAAATACACCTTGAGGTTGTCCTCAGGATTCCGCAAGGCTCCATCCTCTACAAGTTAAGGTTGGAAAGACAAAAGACTTTGCTCTGAGAAGAATACTCCAGGGCCGGTTGTAAGCCCAAAATGAGATATATTTGCCACAGTGCAGCCGCCCAGGAACCCAAAGCCCGCTTCAGCCTTTGTCTGAGGAAGCTGGAGTACTGCTCAAGCTGGCTGCAGAACGTGGCACCGTCCACATGGTGCTGGCTTCACAGGCCTGCAGAATGCAAGAGTGGTAGGGTCATGGCGGATTCCACGCACATTTCAGAAGGCGGCTTTGGAGGTTAGGCAACATGCCTCTGAAAGGACAGCTCATGAAGCTGTGCAGATGAAGCTGAAAGCACAGTGGAGACACCAGAAATTTGGAAATGCCCGGAATGTGGGTTGTCTGCTGAGACAGGCCCGAGATTGTGAGCGGGGCCAGTGCAAAAGAGAAGTCTCGGAGGCTGCAGGCAGGGCTGTGGCGACAGGACCACCCCAGCCCTGGGGAGCTCACATCTTCCTCAGTTTAGCCCTAGTGCTGGGTGTAGAACTATGGGATTTAGCAGAGCCATTAAGGTTTGACCCTTGCTCTACTGGGTGTATTACTTGTTGTAGTCCGGTTGCTTTCTATATTCCTATTTCTCCCTTTGGAATGGGAATATTTACCCTGTGCTATTGTATCTTAGAAGTGTTTAACTTACCTTTGATTTTCACTGGGGCTCACAACTAAGAATTTGCCTTGAGTCACAGAGGAGACTTTGGACTTGGGTTTTTTTTTTTTTTTTTTTTTAAAGCAGTGCTGGAAATGTTAAGATTTTGGCAACTCTTAGAGGATGATAAATGCATTTTTCATAAGAAAGCAGACATGAGCCTTTTGGGGATCAGGGGTAGAATGTTGTGGTTTGAATCTGAATGTCTCCCAAAAGCCTCATGTACTTGGGTGTTATGGAATATCTATGGGACCATGTGCTATTAAGAGGTACAGCCTGGTCAGAAGGGGTGGAACGTTAGGGCTTGATCCAGAAGGGGTGGATCAATGGGACACATGACATGGAAGGATATATGCTAGCTCTGCCCCTCCTTGCTCCCGTGGTTCTCTGTCTGCCATACCATGAACAGCTATTCTTCTGGCTGTGCCTATGCCTGAGGTCCTGACACTGCCAGCTGCCCGTGACTGGGCTAAGATCTTCTGAAACTATTAGCTAAAATAAATTTTTCCTCCTTTAATTTGTGGATGTTGAATATTCTGTCCCAGCAATGAGAAAGTACCTAAGACACATGACCTACCTCACAGATCTCCTTCAGGGCTTTTGGAATCCAGGGGTTTATATCTCCAGAAGGCAGAAACTCCTTCAGGCCCTGAATGATTTGATACTTTAGAGGCAAGCACGGAGCAATCTGGTCATTGAAGTAGAGCTCGCAGATTCTATTGCCCAGCATGTGACGAAAGATCACATTCCCATCCCTCCTATTATTTGTCAGAACATTGAAGAAATGGTGTAAGTCCTGCCAAAGGTCCAGGAGGTGAGTCTCCACTTTCAAATTCAGCTTCTTCAGGTGGTCCCGGAAAGGACCCCCTGCACAGGCATCAGCGCACAAGGCCCAGTGAGTGTACCCTATGGAGAAGCTTTGGTTAATGGCCTTCATAACTGTCAACTGAAAGGGGTGTTTAGTGATGGGAGTGGCCAGCCTCAGGTGGGTATAAAAATTCGCCTCAAAGAGGCCTTCCATGTGCAGGTGGCTTTTGTGTTTCTTTTTTATACCAGACTTCTTGGTATAGTGACTATCATTCTCTGGGGAGCTAATTATTTTCTCCTTTGAAGAAACTACTTTCAGGTTAGGTATTTGTACAGCCATTTTCTCCTGGGATCTTGCCTTCTGTGAGGGACTAGTGCTGAAATCTGCCTTGGGGTCCATTTCCAAAGACCAAGAGTTATGATCTGTCCATTGCCACAGATTCCGCCTGGTCTTCTTGCTTGAGTAATGCTTCGGGGGATGGTAGCTCTTCCTGATGCTCATGGTCAGAGGGAGCCCTCCTGTGTGGGTATAGCAAAAACTGCATAGGCGAGTCTCATATTCCTGCATCAGGCTTTGGCATGCTTCCTCCCCGGCCATCATCATCCTGGCGTGGGTATAAAAGTTGGGGAGCCAATAGGTCTGCAGCTTGAACAGAGCCACTTTCTGCATGTGGCTCAGGGTCTCACTCCTGGTAGTTGACTGGGTGGGATGCCAGATGGAGAGGTTCAGGAGGGACTCTGGAAAGAACGAGAGAGTGAAAAGTGGAAAGGCATGATGGTGCCAATGGGGATGAGACAGACACTCAAGTCTCCCCAAATGTCTCTGTGTCTCCGTGTCTTTTCATTACTTCCTCACACAGTTCTGAGGGGTGGACAGTAAAGTACACAGGGACAAACGTTTAAGCTTTGCTCAGTACACGGTGATCCTTTTCTGAGTATATTCTTTCATCTCCACAGAAATAAAGCACTTAATGGGATTCCTAGAATACTTTTTTATTACTAATTGGTATTGGAAACAAAAGCCAAAGGTGCAAGAAAAGATGATGAAGAACACGAGGCACAAATATTAGATTGGGATTTTTCAGGGCCTTAAATGACCAAAGGAAGAAGTTTAAACTGAATAGTTTGAAGGAGTCAAATCCTTCCAGTAGTTTCTTGTCAGCCCTGATCTTAACGTCACTGAGTTTCAATTATCTATGTGTATAGATAAGAGTGTGGCTAGGCCCAAACAGCAGCTCTTCTGGAACAAATTTGTATTTGAGTTCTAAATGCTTCTTCATTTAGCAGACAAACAAACAAACACGAATGAGTCTGATGTTCTACAGAGGAGGTCAGCAAACATTAAAGTTAAAAAGCCAGACAGTAAATATTTTAAGCATTGTGAATCATACACAATTCCTGGTGTGTATTCTTCTTCTCTTTGATTTCTTTATAAGAGTAAGAAGTTATTTGCTGGGGCTGCAGGAATGACTCAGGGGTTAAAGGGTTTGCCTAGCAAGCGCTAAGTACCTGAGTTCAATTCCCCAGCACTACATAAGCTGGGCGTGGCAGCACATGCCTGTAATCCCAGCACTTGGGGGCTGAGGCAGGAGGATTGCTGAGTCCAAGGCCAGCCTGGGCTCCATAGTGAGTTCAGGACCAGCCTGGGCTGCAGAGCGAGACTCTGTCTCAAAAAAGTTATTTGCTTATACGCCACATGTACCTCACTAGCCCCATGAGCTATAGTTTGTTCTAGAGAAACTCAATTTCTAAAAAAAAAAAACTAAATAAAACAACAAAGCTGAGCAGGTTCAAAAACTATGTGGACCTTGCAGCTAGCCTATGTTAATTTCTCTCTACTCTGTCCAGTCAAGTTTCACACACAGGTGATATCACAGAAAGAGGCAAGTACCAATGGCAAGATGTGGCCTGCGTCCTCTCTGCAGTTGAGGCGCCCACTAGCATCCCCAATACCTAGCAGAGGGAGAGGGCAGCAGTCTGAGAAGCAAAAGGTTAGGGGTCAGCGCATGCTGCGCAGACATTCTGGCTCCACCCACCAACACATTCACTTCGAATAGGCGTATTTTTCTTACTGATGTTTATGTTGCAGAGGGTTACCACTCTGGAGCCCTCCTGCAGATGGGTGGCCTTCAGCACGAAGAGCAGAGACAGGTAGTAGTCTCTCATTTCCAGGTTTGTCTCATCTATACTCAAGATCTTCTCAGCAAGGATCCAGAAATCCACCAACTCTTCTCCTATGGGTCAGACAGGGGGCACACAGCAGCAGCCTAACTTGGGCCCTTCGGTGGCTATGTCTGGGTGAAGCTGCCCACACCCCCACCACATGCCCTACCCATCGCCCATCCTTCGTCACCCCTGGTTATGACACCATCTCAGGGAAAGCTCTAGTGGAGTGGAGGACGGAAAGTAATGGTGCAAGGACTTAACGACTGAAGGCCTCCTGTGCCTGTTTTTGTTGCTGTTGTTAGGAAAAGGGTCACTTGAGGGAAAACTGCAAAACTCTGAGCATAGGCCATGAGATATTTGAGCTTTGTCCAAAACAGAAAGATGAGAGGATAAACAACATTTCTTAGACTATGGTCCTTGAAAAACCTGCAGAAGGACATTTGATCTCCCCCAAAAAAGCCCAAAACAACATTCTCTATTTTATAATTTTGGCATGGCCAAATTCCTCTGAGGAGTGGCAAACTGAATAATATAGTCTGTCCGGTTCTCCTTCTCTGGCTCCTTGGGGAGCCAGTGCTTCACCCTGAAAGCCAGGGACGGTCCTCTAGTGAAACGTGACTTTGCTGAGCCAGAGTGTCCGCCAGCGCAGCTTCGGGTCTCTCAGCTTCCAGCAGCCACTGGACCCCACAGAACAGAAAGTCGTGGTTCCCAACACTTTCGCCACAGGGACTTGGCTTTTCATCCCATCGGTCTCCTCCCACAGTGACAACGTAAGGAAGCAAGGACTTGCAATTCCAGCTCATCTTTGTATCTTACCCCACCACCACAGTGGCTGCCACAGGTGATGTTCTATAAATACTGTTACATGAGTGCATGAATGAATTCATCAAGGAATTTTGATTGCTTTGATCCTAACCTACACTATGGATTCTAGTTTTCCAAGACTTCTACCCCCATTACATTTTAAATAAAACTTACAAAAATGATAGGCACACGTATTGGTCAAGTGGGCTTCCAAGGTAGCCTAGCAACCAGCAAAGGCCCCAGAAAAAACATTTCAGAACCCACCTGCACTGCCCTTGAGGTAGGAACAGAAGCGCCATGTCCCTCGGACCCCGCCGATGCATTTCTCAAGTAGCCACTGGTCTGCCTTTCCCCATCTCATCATCTGGGCTGCCAGAAGAAGTAGGGGGCAAGATTGAGAATAAGCTCCTCTCCGCACCCCCTCTCAGCCGCGCACACAGCCAGACCTCCATCTGATCAGCTTGAGTAAGGAAAGATGCGGGCCTGGTGGGTGAGTAAGGTCCTGAGGTGGTGCTTTTGAAGTTAGGCACAAGCCTTTTACTGACACCTAAGTGGCCTGGGAAGGACTCACAGGCATGCATACAACCAGCACCTCCAAACACCCCCAAGCCAGGCTCTGCCCCTCTACAGTCTTGGTATATGTACTCAATGGAGTACTTTATATAACTAGAATCATGTAATATTTGTCTTTTGTGGCTATCTGATTTCACTTGGCACAAAGTCCTCATATTTTATCCATGTTGTAGCATTTGTTGTAATTTCCTTTTACAGGCTGTGAAATATTTCATTGCATGCATACATAGTGAGTTGTTTTTATCTGTTACTGGACATACGGGTTGTTTCCATGTTTCCCTGAGGGCTGTAACACTGCTGGGAGCATGAGTGCTACATGTCTCTTGGAAACCTTCTTTTCAATTCTTTGACACCACTCCCAGAAGTCAACTTGCTTGATCATGTGGTAATTTTATTTTAAAATTACTAGGAATGGCCATTTTGTTTTCCATGGGGTCTGTACCATTTTACATTGCTACTGGCAATGCACGTTCTCACCAATGATTATTTTCTTTTTTTGTTTGTATGTTTTTTTATTTTTCATTCTTTTTGGGGAGTAGCTGAAGGATATTTTAATGGGTGAGCAGTAGTATATATTCCATTGTAGTTTTTTCACTTTCCTTATGATTAGTGGAGTCAATCATGTTTTCATGAGCTTATTGGCTATCTGAATATCTTCTTTAGAGAAATATCTGTTTAAATCTTTTGTATATTCTTGAATTACATGGGTTTTGTTGTTGGGTTTTAGGAGCTGCCTACATATTCTGCATATTAATCATTTACCAGATAATTTAATTTCTAAATATTCTCTTCAATTCTGTGGCTTTTAAAAATTCTACTGTTAGTATTTTTGGTCAATTTTAAAAAATCAAAACATTTTTATAATTTTCTTTTGCTGTTTCAGTCTTTGATCATAGCTAAGAAATCATGGTCAAAAATGTCACAAAGATTTTATCCTACAATTTTTTATAAAGTTTGCAGTTTTAGGTCTTATATTTAGGTCTCTGATCTATTTGAATTATTGTCTATGAAGTTATGTAAGGGTCTAACTTCATTTTTCTGCATGTGGGCATCCAGTTCTCCAAGTATCATTTGGTAAAAAGCCTGTCTTTTCCCCATTGGATAGTCCTGGTATGACTGTCAAACATCATTTGGTGATATATATGGGGGGTTATTTGGGGAATTTTCATTATCTTCCAATAGTATATATGTCTGTTATAATGTTAGTTCCATGCTGTTTTGATTATAATGGACTTGTACCCAGTTTTTAATCAAAAAATTCATATCCTCCAGTTTTGCTCTTTCTCAAAATTTTATGAGTTTAGGGCCAGGGATGTAGCTCAGTGGTAGTGTACTTGCCCCGCATACACAAGGCTCTAGGCTCAATCTTAGCACTAAAAAATTGTTATGGGTATTCAGGGCCCCTTGAGATTGGATATGTACTTTAGTGTTGACTTTTCTGTTTCTATGAAGATGTTGCTGAAATTTTTATGAGAAATGCATGAATCTGTACATTTTTGAGGGTTAGACTTTAATACCTTAACAATATTAGGTCTTCTAAGGCTCAACCATAGAAAGTATTCCTATTTGTTTATGTTTTTATTTATTTCATTTCAGCCATGTTTAATAGATTTTAATGTGCAAGTCTTTCATCTGATTAGTTAATTCCTCAGTAATTCTTTTTGATATTATTATAAATGGAATTGCTTTTCTGATTTTTTTCAGGTTGTTTATTCTTACTGTATAAAATAAAAGTGATTTGGGGTATTGTCTTTTTATCTTACCACTTTACTGCATTCATTTATTAATTGTAATGTTTTATTGTTAACAACCCTTAGGAATTACATGAAACATCCTCACATAAAATATCATTTTGCCTTTCCCTTTCCAAAGCGGACTTATTTATTGCTCTGATGAGGACTTCTGCTACATTGAATAGCAGTGGGTAAAAGTGGGCATCGTTTCTTTGATCCTAATTTTGAAGGAAAAGTTTTTGGCTTTTAGCCTTAACCATAACACTTTCTGTGAGTTTTTAAATGTATTGTAATTATGTTAAGGTCATTTCTTTTTATTCTTAGTTTGATGAATGCATTTAGTATGAAAGAATATTGAATTTTGTGAAATGCTTCTCCTGCATCTAGTGAGATGATCACATGGGCCTTCCTCTTTTCATTTAGTTAGTGTAATATGTTGAGCTGATCAGCTTTTACATATCAGAAACACCCTTGCAGTCTTGGAATCATCCCACACAGTCATTGTGTGTTCTGTTTTTAATGTGATGCTGAATTCAGTTTGCTTGTATTTTGTGGCAGATTTTTGCAACAATATTGACAAACAATAATAGGCTGCTACTTTCTTCTGTTACGGTGTCTTTGTATGGCTTTGATATCAAGGTAATTTTGACTTCAGGGAATGTTTCATGAATGACGTAAAAGAGGTCACAGAGATAGACAGATGGCACAGAAAACCTATTTAGTAAAATAACAGGAAAATTTCCAAATTTGGGGAACATATAGACACCCTGCTACAGAAGGCACTCAGAACCTCAGAAGAGCATGACCAGAAAAGAAGCCATCCATGTCACATTGTAGTAAAAATGTTAAGATTACACAACAAGGAGAGAATTTTGAATGCTGCAAGGGAGAAATGCCAAGTCACTTATAAAGGTAAACCATCAGAGAAACTTCAGACCTCTCCGCAGACACACATTAAGGGGGCACAGAACAAAGCATTTCACGCCCTGAAAGAAAGTACCTGCCAACCTTGATTCCTACAGTCAGCAAAGGTATGCTTGGAAATCGAAGAGGAAACAAAGCTATTCCATGACAAGCAAACTCCATCACCATTTCTGTGTTTGGCTCTAAAATAATTCTTCTATAGATAGTATATATTGGTTCTTCTTCTTAAAACCATTCTGTCAATCCCTGTCCTTATTTAATTACTACTAAGTAAGAACTCCTACCTTTTTGCTGTTTGTTTCCACATTGCTTTTCATTTCATGCCTTTCTAATCTTTTGTGTTGACTTTTTATAGTGAAGCATTTAAATTCGTTTCTAATTTCCTTTTGTTTATATTCTATAGCTATTTTCTTTACAGTTACCATGAAAATTACATTTAATATCTTTTGTAACTTAATTTGAATGTGTACCACATTTCTAAGATCAATAAAATATAAAAGCTCTGCTTTTACAGCTTAATCTCTACCCCTTCTGTTGATACTGCAAAATTATAATTTTACATTGTATGTCTGAAAACATCAATAATAATTTAGTGGTAGGCAATAATCTCAAACTATGTAAACAAAGTGTAATTTGAAGTTACAAGCCAAAGTTTCAATACTTTTAGACTAATAATTGTTACGTTTAAAAAATATACTAATCTCCTGAATTATGTAAAAATCAAAAAATACAGTTACAAATCATTGTTAACAAAACTAGCTGTTATAATTAAATAGATCTCAATAAAAATAAAGATCTCGAAATTTTTATTGCGATCTTTACTTTTTCATACGAATTCAATTTACTGTTCAATGTCCTTTCCGGCCACCCTTTAGAACCCTCTTGGACGTCATCATCCTCAGCTTCGGTTTATTTGGGAAGGTCTTAATTTCATTCTCATCTCTGCTTCATTTTGTTTTGTTTTGTTCTAGAAACAGGGTCTTATTCTTTAGCCAAGGCTGGTCCTGAACTCAGGAAAATCCTCCTGCCTCAGTCTCCCATGTGCTGAAGTTATAGGTGTACACTGCCACTCCCATTTTATGTGGTGCTTGGGAATCAAGTCCAGGGCCTTGCACTCCAACGGAGGTACAACCCTAACTCCTCGTTCTAACTTCTGAAGGGCAGTTTTGCTGCATACAGATTTCTTGACTAATTGGGGTTTTCTTTCAGGAATTTGAATGTATTAGCTCACTGCCTTCTAGATTCTGAAGTTTCTGATTATAAAACTGCTAATCATATTATGAAGATCCCTTTAACCGACAAGCTGATCTCTTGTTGCTTTCAATATTCTTTTAGTCTTTCAAATTTTAATATGATTTTAATGTGTCTTAGTGTAAGTCTCTTAAGAATTCATCTTTATTGGAGTTGACTGACTTCCTGATTGTTTATGTTCTTATTTTTCATCAACTTTAGGAAGTTTTCTGTCACTTTATAAATTATGATCTCACCCCCCTCTCCCCCTTGTCTTCTAGAATATCCCAATATATGTGTTGGTTTGATTGATTGTGTACACAGGTCTGTAAGGCTGTATTCAATTTTAAAATATTTTTTTCTCTCTAGATTACATTATAATTTCCTCTGCTTTATCTTCAGGTGTGCCGATTCTCTCTTCTGTCTTCTGTAATCTGTCTCAGAATCCCTCCCACAAAATTTTCATTTCTATCATAATTTTCAATTGCAGAATTTCTATTTTGTTTTAGGTTTTCTATCTTCCATAGATACTTCCATTTTGTTTACATATAATTTTCTTCAATTTTTCCACAGTATTATTTTAGTTCTGGGAGTATTTTAAAGGTGAGTGTTTTAAAGTCTTTATCTGGTAGATTTACCATTAGCTCTTTCTCAAGGACAGTTTCATTTATTTGTCCTTAAAGTGACCATACAGTTCTGTTTTTTGTGTCCCTTGTAATTTTTTGTTAAAGACTAGAATCTAACAATGTGATGATCTTAAAATCATATTCTGACTCAAAATTTTCTGTTATTCAGGTTTTTTCAGTTGCTGCCTCTGTGCCACAGATCATCCTGAAGTATAAATTTATGTCTTTTTAGGTTTTTCTAAGCTTGTGCCTTTCCCAAGGTATGAGTGCTTGCTTTCTAATTTCGTCATGTATATACTGCCATTGAATACCCTAATTTTTCATCTGTGTCTCCCTAAAGGGAAAAAGGAAATAAAAAAACAAAGGAAAATGAAAATTAAATCTTTACAACAATGAAGCAGTACAACAAAAATGACTGCCTACCTCTGACTGTACCCCACCTCTGTCATCAGAGGCAGCAACCAGCTCAGAGCACAGACTCCCAATATTTGGAGGACAAGATTCTCTTTGATGACCTGGGTTCCAACAAGCTGTGTGCAAGCTGCTTCAGGGGCTAAGGCTGGGACAGTTGGCCATCATGGGGCTGAGACTGAGGGCTAAGTAGCTGCTACTGTTCAAAGAACTGAAGTTGAATCAAAAAAACTTCAATTTACTGTCTAAGGGTTCTCCCTGAAAACTGCAAACCATGGATAGACTCTAGAATTTCAAAAACAGTTACATCATCTTGATTCTGTTAGTGCAATTGTTATCTAGGTTGAGCAGATGCTTGAACAGATGCTTGGTGCTTCCGCTCTCTCAGTTTCCTAGAATCCCCACCCCCTTCATATTTCGCATAAAATTTTCTCTAGCTGCTGTGAGCAAGAAAGTGAAAATAGCCGCAAGAAGATGAATTAAGAGATGATTTCAGCACCCAGGTAAGGAAAGATGATACTTTAGACCGAATGGTAGTAAAGACAGTGGTAAGACTGGTTTGATTCTGAATACATTGAAGGCCTTTTTAAAATCATGATTTATGACTACCACTAACTCCTTCATGGCTATACTAATATAAATATTCTAGTTTTCCTGACTCTTGATTATTGCTCCAAATATCCATTTTCAGATTAAGATCCTATCTGTTGCTACAACATGGGCTGAGTCACCCACATAGCTACAAATGTAGCCAGGATTTGTATCTTACTACAGGTTTGATAAGATCATCATGTGTAATGGCTTTCCATATTTTAGACACACACACACACACACACACACACACACTTACCTCCATCTGATGACCTAATGAAACTGATGAGTTCTTGACAAAAGATGTAGTAGAAGCATAAGTCTGTTTTACAGAAGAAAGGTAGTCGGTATTTTTCCAACCAGGTCAGTAATCCTTTGTACTTGGGAATCTAGAGTACAAACAAAATTGAAAAATGAAACCAAACTATTTTAAAAATGCATTTTAGGGCTGGGGGTATAGTTCCAGCTGTTGGACTGCTTGCCTGGCAAGAACAAGGCCCTGGGTTTGATTCCCCAGCACCATATATGTTGAGTATGGTGGTGAATGCCTGTAATCCCAGCACTCAGGAAGCTGAGGCAAGAGGATTACCATGTGTATGGCCTGAACTAGATAGTGAATTCAGGACCAGCATGGACTACAGAGTGAGACCCTATGTCAATGAAAGAAAGAAAGAAAAAAAAGGAAAGAAAGAAAAACAAAAGAATATTGCTTGGCAATACCCTACCACTTGCAGTATCTAACTGGATGAAGTGTTTTGGTTGAAAATAGTGTCTAAGATGAGGGAAGATTCCAGCTGAAGCTCCCTGAGAAGTCAATAGATTGGTAGGAAATAAAAAGGTTGATCTTCAGAAGTTCTTCCTTAATCCTGGGTAAATTTGGTCAAGAAAAGATCAAATTCTTCCTTGGCAGAAGAGAAGTAGAAAATATTATGATCTATGGTGTAGTCATAACTTTATTCAACTTGCATCTTTTTAAAAGCATATAAAGTCTCACAAGCCTCTAACTCATTTCAGATACACAAAATGTAAAAACACAGAGTCGCATGTACCATCATTTAGGATGTCCCCTGGAGCAAACAGTTCACCAGAGAAAGGAGGAAAAATTTACAACTTGAAGTTTCAGAAGTATCTTAGAGAAACCAAATATAAGAATTGAAGTAGAGAATCTATTGTTAGCTCTGTAGAACTCAGAGAAAAATAAAACCTTATTGTGAGCAGAGCTTAGAGTGTTCTTTCTGGTTCCACAGACCAGTGGTAGAGCACATGAGAAACACTGGTAGGTCTAAGGTGTACAGAGCGAAAAAACAAGAACAGCAAAGGGGGAAAGGAGAAGCAAAAGAGGATGAAGAAAAGGAAACAGAGAAGAAGCATATAGGGAAGTTAAAAGAAAAGAATGGAAAAAGAATGGCTGAGTAATTGCCAGAAATAGCAGAGCAGCATCTTACCTTGTTCTGTATCTGATAATGCACATCTGATGATAACTAGGTAGACCCAAGTGCTGTCCATTTCTATCCTACACCCATGACATACATCACCAATCAAGTCTCAAACTCCTTGTTTAGATGTGGCCTCAAAGATCTTCTTAGCAAGGTATCCCAAACCTCTACTACCCAATTACCACAGCACATACGAAGGATGAGTTCCACGTGCTAACTATGGACTAGAATACAAATAAAAGGCTTCACCAGCAATTTCTTGAACAAGGTAAAGTGTGCAATAGTCAAATGCCTACCCAATGTGACACCGTTCTACTCTCATGCTGTTGAGTTTCTTCCCTAGCCACCCTCTGGCTCCTATCTTCCTCTTCCTCCCTCAATTCATATCTCAAATACAACTCTCTCCTCCTCAACCCAGGCCTTCCGCCCTTTAAGAATCTTACTCACCAAGTCATAAGGTATTTCGGGCCACAAGCTCCACTGTGAATTTTCAACATTATAAAGTGGTGTCTGACCAAAAACCTGCAAAGGAAAAAAAAAAAAAAAAAAAGAGTAGCAGACAGCCAAGGAGGATCGCTCTTCGTGTGCGAGGCATAGTCAATCTGTAGCCGGAGGAAAGGGGTTCTGCTGCTTCCCTGTGTCTAGGAACATTCTTACATTTACTTCATCAAATCAATGTGTCCCGCACGAAAAAAAAAAAAAAAACAAAACAAAAACAAAACAAAACAAAAAAAACTGCTCCAAAGAGACCGAGCTGCAAGATTCATTTCTCTTTCTCCTTTGGCTCTACTCTGCCCAGACCTGGAAGCTATTCTGCTTCTATGCAAAGGATGTAGCTCTGCACATTAGAATGAATTTGCTTTATGTATTGCATGATTCACTTTCTCCTCGGATTTAGTTAAAGCAAAGGTCTAAAACCTTTTTCCTAATGAGAAATTGCTTTGGACTTACCTAACCTTTGAAAAGAGAAAGGAGTGATACTGATGAGGATTTGGGCATAAATTATACATGGAGGATTTAAGAGTGAACAAAATTAACAAGAAATTTCTCAAGAACATCTTGTCTATCACCACTTTATTTTCTCTGTCCTGTCTGCATATAAGGGTTTTGTTTCTCTTGCTACTCAAGTGCCTGATCTTTTCCCCTCTTTCTTTCTCTCTCTCTCTCTCTCTCTCTCTCTTTCAATGTGTGTGTGTGTGTGATACTGAGAACTGAACCTTGGGTCTCCTCACTGAAATACTGACACATCTTCAGCCTCACTTTATTTTTTATTTTGAGAGATAATCTCACCAAGTTGCTAATTTGCTCAGTCTAGGCTCAAACATGTGACTCTCTTGCCTCAGTCTTTCAGAATTCTAGGATCACAGGCATGTGCCACCTTGCCTGGCTTCCTTCTGCATCTCTTTCCATCTCCCCTGCACATCTTTTGCCTAGACATTTCTCAAGTATCTATCTACTCTTCTTTCGAGATGTGGCTTGGGCTGGCTCCTCCCGATGCTTCCGGGTAGGAGCGGCCCCTCCTTCCTGTGTCCTGCCCTCTTACTGCCTCCTAGAAACTTTCACCATATCACTCATACCTGCAATACCAGGCACATGAGACTTGGATTTCTCAAAGACAGGAATGGTATCATTTGTATGTGCACCCCAAAAACTGAATCCAGTGACTAGAACAAAGTGACCACTTAATAGCTGTTCATAAGCTGTTATCGTGAGTTTTTCAACTTGTCTAAAATTTCACCTTTCAATAAGTGCCACTGCGAGGGAGAGGAGCCACGACTTATAAAGCACCAGCATATAAAATAAGACTAAATACTTAAACTGAGTCAGGTGTGGGACTAGTCTGTTTTGGGGCTTAAATATATTCTGGTGTTCGAGATTTGTCTTTCTGCACAGATTGAAAAAATACATAGGTTTTGGTCCAGTTAACAGTTTTAATAGTTGCTATAAGATAAACATGCGGTAATGGAGACAGAACAAACTTCAGTCTTACACTAAAGGAGGCCACAATACTGCACCCCCATTAGGACATACACTCACACACCGCAAGAGGGCCACAAAAGGCTAAGGGCCACTGAGGCCAACAGGAAGTTCCAATTGGGAAGTTCCAATCAAAAAGTTCCAATTGGGAGAACTTCGGAGTTCCTTAAGAAGCACTGAATTTAAGCAGAGATTTGAAGAACGGTTAGGATTAGTAGGTGGAACTATGGGAAAGCCATTCCAGGCAGAAAGCAGAGAACTTAAGGAGAGGCTGGGGGTGCTGGGGGTGGGGGTGGGGCTAGAGCTGCAGTCACTGGAGCCACTACAGCACCGGGTACCAGCAGATGGTGTGACAGGAAAGATCTCTGGATGACAGGAGCGGCGAAGGTGTCTGGGGATTTAGAGTTTGGGCATATTAATAGGAAATCCTTGGAGATTTTTTAGAGGTGGTTCTGGCTCATATTTATTTGTTCAAACTGAAAATGGTTTTGATTTGATAAGAAATTTGACAAATGCTGAAGCAACAAAAATAGGACCTGAGCTCAGTGAGATTCATTATGCCTCTGTTAATACAGCATTTGGGTCTGAGTCTGAGACTGCTTACCGGGAGAGACAGAAACGTGTTGAAAAAGTCAGCAAAGATTCCATCCTCCAGCAGAATTATAAGGTTGGTGGAACAGATAATCTCTGTATGGGAAGAAAAACAAAAACTAAACAAACAAAAGTCAACTTGAGAAAACAAAGTGATTGGACAGGTCACTTCCCGCAGCTGAATCTGAGCCTGGATGGTGGCCTTAAAGGTCACAACCCAACTCCCCTTCTCCACGACACTTCTGCTGCAATCCCACTGTTGAAACACTCCCAGCTTGCGGAGCTCACTGCCTCACGGGGCTGCCTATTCCACGTAGAAAGAGATAAAATGATTAGAAAGTTGTTTTCCTACTATGAATTCTCTTCCTTTACCTTCTCTTTCTTTGCAGGAGCTCTTGCCTCTGAAGTCCCTCTGGAGGCACCTAAGTTCTCTTAGTTGAGACAGCATTCCCGGTGCTTCCAAACACTTCCTGGCCTTTGCTTCCCTCCGCTTCTCTGCTGGTGACTGAGCAACTAACGCTCCGGCCTGCCCTCCTAGGGACTCCTCTCCACCTGGGGTCTCCCTCGTTGACTGAAGTGACACCACAACCCAAGCCCTGAGAACGTTGCTATACTGCGTGTTCTGTTGTTCAAAAACAGTAACCAGTAATCAGCAAACGTGACGGAGGCCATTCTCAAGCCTTTAGCTTCTCACTGTCTAGTAGGCCACGAAGTGAAGTTTACTTTGGTGGCTCCTACACTGCGCTGTTAACTCTGCCATACTTTATTTATATGTCATCTTCCAGAAGCCTGAGGCAGGAATTGATACCTACTCCAGGCAAATTTCACCAGGTTAGTTTAGGCCCATCACTATAGCCTAGAAAGAGCTTTCCTGAAAACTGACCTACGTTGGAGGAGCAGCACAGCTGCTAGAGCATTTGCCTAATGAAAGATCCAAGCCACGGAGACTCCATGGCAGGCCTTAAACTCCTCTTTCAAGTGGCAGGACTAAAGTCTCAGGTTCTGGGAAAGGTCTGGGTTTCAGTTTCCCCGAAGCTAGGTAGCTGTCAAACAATTATGAATTGTGAAAAGGTATGTCGCTCAAGGCTAAACCCTGGTCCCTGGGTTCTGGAAAACAGCACCAGATACGCAGTCTCTTGTGAAACAAAAAGTCAGTCAACTTTAACTGATAGAGACTTTCCCCCGGACCCTTCCTGTGTGATAATCAGTTTTGTGATAAATAACTTGAATGGTTTCTGTTACAGTCTTGTGGTTTTTGCCCATAAAATTCGTGTGTGGGTTGTGCTCGGGGCTCCTCCCTTTGTCTCCACTGCGCTGGAGTGGGAAAGCCCAGGCTCCAGCTTGCAATAAAGACTCTCGTGTGCTTGCATCGGTATCGGCTCCTGGGGTCTTCCTTGGGGTCTCACAATCTGGGCACAACACTAACAAGCACAAGGCTCTGAGTTCGATCCCCCAGCATCAGATAATACCAGATAATACCTGGAGGCGATGGTGCACACCCATAATCCCAGCACTTGGGAGGCTGAGGAATGAGGATTGCTGTGAGTTTGAGGCAAGCTTGGGCTATGTAGTGAGTTCAGGGCCAGCTGGACTACAGAGAAAGGCCTTGTCTCAAAAACAAACAAAAGAAAGAAAAGAAAAGTAAGGAAAAGGGGAGAGAGAGAGAGAGAGAGTATTGGCCTGGCCATGCAATGTATTTATTTATTACTCCTCTCAGGTTTGCTCGTTGCTTTGCCCAAGCTAATCAGAAGATATAAATGTCAAAGGTCATAAAGCCAAGCATGGGCACTCCAGTTGGACCAGAAGACCCCTCTAGGTTTACTTCAACTCACTGCTCTACGCTTTAGAGCCCTAATTTCAATTAGTGAGTAATGAGCTGATTTTATCAGTGACCCAACATTTCTTCACAATACCCTATAGGCAAAGTTTATAATGAAAGGCTGAAAGATGAACAAACTAAATCTTAGAGGCAGGCCGACCTCTGACTCTAGTTCAGGGTATGACACAGAGGGTGAGCAACTTCATTATCACCGGGGTGCAATTCTGGCAAAATAAGAGAACTAAACGATGGCTTTCGATATGTTTCTGTTGACACTAAGTGGTTATTTTTCTTTAGTAATAAAAGTAGAAACAGAAACACAGATGATGACACACTACCATGAGAGATGAGTTGATATTTTTGCCTTCTCTTCTGCAGATTCTATTTTTCTTACAGTCTAGTGCCATAAATTTTCATACGTGTTTAGCACTCTGCACTTGCTTTTTATGAGCATCCCTGACTTATTTACTCCTTATTTCCTCCTTCACATATTACATACCACATACCACTTCCACAATATGTTGATGGGGCTAGGGCATAGCTCAACATTTAGAGTGCTAGTCTAGAAAGTGCAAGGCTTTGGGTTCAATTCCCCAGCATCACATAAAGATTAGCCAGATGTGGTGGAACATGCTAAGGAAGACTGAGGCAGGAGGATTTCCCTGTGTTTGAGGCCAGCATGGGCTACATAGTGAGTTGAGGACCAGCCTGGACTGCAGAATGAGACCTTATCTCCAAAAAAAGCCATAACATTAACGTAAAACATGATATTGTTATATATATATATATATATATATATATATATATATATATATATATATGTTGCAACCCATGAGGATGTCCTCAGTGTCTTCAGAGTGAATTCCAAACCCCTTGTTATATCCCCTGAGGCTTCACACCGTATGGCCTTTGCTTCTTCGGCTCCTCTCCTGTCACTTCACACCGTACTTCCTCTATTTCCAAGCCAAAACCAAGGCGTTGCTGTTTCCTAAGCACGTTGTATGTTCTCAATTCAACTTCCTGACTTTTGACATCATTTCCATGACACTGCTTGAAGTCTTCTCTCAACCCCAGTTGGTTTAAAAAAGTATTAGTTATCTGTCTGGAACTGCTTTACATATAATATTGGGGACCCAAGAATTGCCGAATCTGCCGCACCACGGATTCCCCACTACTCCTTGCACGATCACGTGGATCTTTCAATTCACAGTTAACAAGGTTCGTCATTTCCCCCGATGAGGCACGTGTCTTGCTCACCAGGCCGATCTCTCGAGAAGGGCTGTGTATTCACTTTTCTTCTCCTGGGCACTAAAAGCCCTTACACATTACCTATTATCTGTAAATGCTGCACAAATCATTCAAGAGATAACCTTTAATCATTTTGGGTTGCTTTGTCATTTAATGATTTTTTTTCTGAATCCAACCAATCCCTTTATTGGGATATTTACCAAAAGTTTTTTTCTATATTTTGCTATATCTTTGTTGTTATTATTAAACCTGGCCGTACCCACCAGTTCACATTAGAAAATAACTACAAGCATGTAGTTCAAAAGACTAGTAAATTTGGGAAAGAAGAAAAAAATAAATTTCAATTGCCTTAGCTGAATATTGGATGGTGCATACTTGTACATTCACAGGGTTATCTTTACATCAATCAGTTTCCTTAGGATAAACTTTCATTAGTGACCTAATAAGTGAATTGCTACAACAAAACAAAGTTAAAACTATATCACATTGCTACATTAAATGAACTTAAATCTATACCACATAAATATACTTAAACCGACAGACATGAAGGCAAATCTAGTTATTTCAGAATATTTTAATTTTCATAACTTATTTACTCATATTTCACGGATTACTAACACATTTTTTTCTCAGCTCATTCTCCTCTAGCTGTTGTCACTTTTCTTCTGGGGTCATTGGTGTCGCTGGTCTCCCTTTCACTTTCTAAGTTTCTTTTAAGTATTCTCTGCAATACTGGCTCAGGGGCTGCAAATTCCTTTAAGCTGTCTCTGTCATGGAAAGTTTTAAGTTCTCCTTTTAAATTAAAAGATAATTTTGGTGGATATAGAAGTCTTGGTTGGCATTTATGTTCTTTTAGTGCTTGGATGACATTGCTCCATAATCTCCTTGCTTTTGGAGTTTGGATTGAGAAGTCTGCAGTTATCCTGATGGGCTTATCTTTGTAGGTCACCTTCTGTTTTTCTCTTACTGCTTTTAGTATTTTCTCTTTGTGTTGGGTTTCTAGAATTTTGATTATGATGTGTCGTTATGAGGATCTCTTCTGATCCAAGTTGTTTGGTGTTCTATATGCCTGCAATAGTTCCATGTTCATTTCTTTTCTTAGATTTGGGAAATTTTCTTCCATTATTTCATTAAACATGTCCTTTAAGCCTTTTGTTTGGTCCTCAGTCTTCTCCTGGATTCCCATAATTCTGAGATTGTTTCTCCTTGAATCATCTATCAGCTGTTGTAATGGTTCACTTTCTTTATTTACTTTGTGTTCTTCATGGCCTGTATGTTGCAGCTCAGTCACTTTATTTTCTAGGTCTGACATACTATTCTGAAGTTGTTTAAAGTGGTTGCTTATTATTACCAGTGTGTTTTTCATTTCCTGAATACCTGCATTCAATTTTTCTATATCTCTGTTGTGTTCATCTCTAATTTCTTCTTCTGCCTTCATTATCTTCTGGTGTATTTTTTCTTTAGTCTCCTCTAGTTGCTGTTCAAGGCTTGCTTTTTGCTTATCTATGTATTGGTGTAGCTCTTCTGCTGTCTGTTTTATTTCCTGCTTAAATTCACTGAATTTCTGGGCCCAGAAGTTGCCATCATTTTTGCCATATTCATCTTTAGTTACCCTGAGATCTTCTGGGGCACCAGGTCTTTTTGTAGGAGATTCATAACTGCGCTTCCCCATTTCTTCTTTGGTCTCCTCTAATTTCTTTTCAAGGCTTGCTTTTTGCTTAGCTAAGTGTTGCTATAGCTCTTGCACTGTCTGTTTTATTTCCTGCTTTGCTTCCTGCTTTAATTCACTGACTATCTGGGCCCAGAAGTTACCATCATTTTTGCCCATTTCTTCTTTGGGTTCTGTGGTTTCACTATCCCTGGTACCATTTTCTGGGGTGTCAGGTCTTTTGTATGAGATTTGTTACCATGTTTTCCCATGGTTCTGCTACCTCTGTCTCTGGTGTGCAGGAAAGAAAATGGCTTCTGCTGACGTCACTGCCTGAGACAGCTGCTGAGCCCTGTTTCTGATCTGGGATCCTGGGGCTTTTACTAGGGGGAGCGCACGCTGCATTTGTAGTACACACACCCGTGGGTTGGTGTTTCAGAGGGTGGGACTGCCCGCTGCTGAAAATTGCCACTTCTATGTATCTGCACTTACCTCGGGCTGAGGTTCTGGCCTCCGGACCTCGTCTGTGGTCTGTGGGTGCTGGCAGCTCAGGGCCGCATGGAGTCGGCTGCGTCTTTCCTCCTCTTCCTATGTGACTTCAGTATTTCCGATCCGCCCGTAGCCTCCTCTCCTGTTGTTGTGTGCTCCGTCCTCTCCCAGCTCTGTCAGAAGTTCAGGTTCCCACGAGCTTTCCTCCGTCCACAGCTGCCTGCGGCTCCAGCCATTTGCAGCCGAGGCTTCCTGGTCCATGGGGATTTTTCTTTTTTTTCCTCTGCTTTTGATGATCCTTCAGAGTTTCTGGCCTCCCGCTGGTCGCCTTTCAGTTTTGGGGGATGCGCCTCTCTTTCCTAGCTATACCAAACACGCTTTTTCTATCTTCTTGACTTTCTAAGTGAGTCAATGAGGAGACATTGTGCAGTGCTGTTACTCAGCCGCCATCTTGACCAGAGCCCATTTAATGATTTCTTGAATGAATGTGTTTATTAAGACCCTCTGAGTATAGGAAATAAATTTAGGAGAAATTTCCCACTTTATTCTTTCTATATGTACAAACTACTGGTAACAAGAGGTCGGACTGTAAGGAGACTCGCTACTGGCAAGACGGGCTTGGTGAGGTATGGGAACAAGTGTCTCTACGCTGTCCCTTTCGAAAGCTTACCATTTCCTCATCCCTGTTTTTGCAGCTTCTCCTGATCTGCTTTCAAATGTCCTAGAAATACGGAAAGGCCTCTAGCAATCATTCCACAGCATGAACATATCGACGTGTTAATAAAAGAAAGCATTGGACACCCTCACGCCCCATGCTAGCCTCCTTCTTGGATGATGACCCACCCTTCACTTGACATCCTGTCTTTTGCCTTAGTTGTCTTACAAGTGAGGCCCTCTTCTATTCTTAACGATCTGGTGGCAGAGACAGGGAGGGAAGAAAAAGAAAAGCAAGGGACAGGACATGAATGACATCAAGTTCCATAGGGTCCTCCTGAATGAGTCACTCCAATTAGTGACTGGGAGGGCGCAGGTTTGCGTGAGGGCTCACAGCTTTGCAGACAACCCTCTCAGAGACTCACCAGCGTTGCTCATGTTGCCATGTTCTTCCTGACACTGTGATTACTTGGGAGTAGAATCAGCCTCCAATTAACAGAAGGCCAGCCCCTTGTGACACACAGTGACACTCCTGAGGGGTTCCATATTCCATAGGGAGTGGTCCATTTATCACCTACCTAGATCTCAACTGGAGATGCCTTACCTGTTATCCTGTATCCCTTTGAAGATGCTAACTTGTCCTGTACTCAGGCGGTTTTGTTTTGTATATATTGACACATTCTTTCTAAGCATCTGCAAAATCTTTTCACTTCTCCAATTCCTTTCTACCCTAAGGTGATATTCTGTAAGGCTAACCTCAGCTTCTAAATTTCATTTAAAATAATTATACTTCAGAGCCTGGAGAAATAGCACATCAGTTAGAGCATTTGCCTAGCAAGGACCTGAGTTTGTTTCCCCAGCACCATGCAAGCCAGACATGGTGATACATGCCTGTAATCCCAGCACTCGGGAGGCTGAAGCAGAATTGCTATGAGTTTGAGGCCAGCCTGAACAACAGAGAGAGACATTTTTTTCAAAATAAAAGCACGTTTCAAAAGAATTATATTTGCTATAGTTTTTTGTTGTTGTTGAGAGGGAGGCAGAAGTCAGTAAGCTGGAACTGATGGTCCAGAAAGCTGGCTCTGACCTGCATTACATTCAGTAGAGGCTAGAGTATGAAATCAAGACTAATCATCCTGATTCAACAGGCGAGGGATTGTAGAGACATCGCCAACATGTCTGACATTCAGAAAGCTACCAACCAGCTCCTGGACACGAGCCTTTGTGCGAACTGGAGATCTGTACCTGTGACCAAAGGCGGCACAGGCAGTGAGTCTGAGCATCTTCACGCCACTATTGGAGCCACTGTACCTACTGGCTTTGAGCAAACAGCTGCAGATGAAGTGAAAGAGAAATTGGGCTCATCGTGCAAAGTCAGCAGAGACTGCAGCAAGATCTATTTTAACATTTCAGTGAAAAATCTGGCTCAGGTTCATTGTTTGAGATCAGTTGATAATTTATTTGTGGTTGTTGAGGAGTTTAAAAATTACCAGTTCATATGCATCTATAAAGTCCAATAGTGTGGAGGCTTTTACAGGCAAATGGAAGAAGCTTGAGAACATCATGCTTACTAAAATGTGTCAGAAGCAGAAGGTGAAACACAGAATGGTCTCTCTGATATGAGAAACCCAAATCACAACTATCTCATGGAACTTAAAATGAAAAACAAAGTGAAACAGGGAGGTAGGGCAGGGGAGGGAGGGAGGGGTGGGGAGGGTGGGAGGGGTGGGGAGGGAGAGGGACAAATGGAGAGTGGGAAAGTCCTTGCTGCCTTGACAAGATACATACGTGCACAAAATGCTCAACTTCATTGTAAACCTTAAAGTTTGCACTTATACATATCAACAAAATGGGGGAAAAATTACCAGTTTGAAACAACAAAGCAAGAAGCTCTAAAGGATTTGGAAGGCTTGGGTAGAAAACTCCCGCAGTCAGATCCTTTAAAGGTGTGGGAAATTAACACCCGTTTCAAAACAAAACAAAACAAAGCACAAAAGGACAAATCAGAATTCAAATGAAGATAAAATTGATAACGGACAAGGAGACAAATGAGATGAGAGAAATGTTAGAGCGGTCACTAACAGTACTTCAGATTCACACTTTAGACTACTATGACAATCCTGCCATCAAAGCGGAGGTAAGGACCCTAGTTGGGGACAAGCTGGCATCATGCAAAGACAAGACTGATGGCTGCTCAGAAGAGACTGAGGCCCCAGTGCTCAAGTTCAGAGTCACATGCAACAGGGCAGGAGAGAAACACCGCTTTACTTCAAACGAGGCTGACAGAGATTTTGGGGGTGCTGTCCAGGAGTATTTCAAATGGAAGGCAGATGTGACCGACTTTGACGTGGGGATTCTCTTGACATCCATGATACTTAAGTCACTGTGAGCATTGAGTGGACTGAAGAGCGTCAACTCTATAGAAACATTAACCATTTTGGACCTCCAACTCTTAGATTAACTCTTGCCTCTGAGGCTCTGTGCACCTCATTGGATATATAATAGTTGGTCCAACATGTGGACCAGCAGCAATTCCAACAGAGAGGGTTAGTGAATGGTGTAACTGTTATTATACTGCTGGTGATAGCAGTCCACTGACTGTGAACAGGGCTAATAACATCTCATCTTTACTGACCAAGAGCCAAATTAAAGAAGGCCAACCATCTCGGGGCTTGCTCATTGACGCTGTTCAGTGGGACAGCTGCAGTCTTCCACTGAGAACCGGCTCTGTTGGTATTATCGTAACTGATATGCCATTTGGAAAAAGGACAGGCTCCAGAAAGAGAAGCTGGAATCTTTATCTAGCACGCCTGCGGGAGACGAGACAAATACGTAGACCAGGGACAGACCGAGCTGTACTCCTTACTCAGGACAAAAAAAATGCTCTGTCCCGGCATTATCGGGGTGGTTCATGTATGGCGAAAGGTGCGTGCAGTTCGGGGCCTCCATGCTGCGGTTTCTCTTCTGAAACGTCCACCTCAACCTTTTCATTGTTTAGAGCAAGATCGAGAGAGAAGGACACATTGGAAATGGAAGGAGCGGTGACTGATAGTATGTGTGCTTCCCGACACCAGGGTACTGGAAAGCTCGGAACGAAGAGCCTGCTTGGAGAGAAAGGTACCAGTGATGCGTCGCCTGCCCTCATCCGACTAGTCCAAAGCTGTTCGCCTTGGTTAGGAAAAACTGATTGCAGCTGGACCTGGCGGGGCAGGCCTATAATCCCGCACTTTTGGGGACTGACGCAGGAGAATTTCAAGTTTGAACCCAGCCTGGGAAAAGTTTTCTCTAAATAAAAGGCTAAAAACAGGCTGAGGTTTAAAAAAAAACAAAAAAACAAAAACAAAAACAAAACAAAACAAAACAAAACAAAACAAAAAAAAAAACCCTTGAGGATGTAGCTCCACATGAAGGCCCTGGGCCCAAATGTAATTTGATCTAAAGTTTTGAGAAGTAGCTGTTGGTTGAGGCTATTTTGAAGGGGTTCAGCTGGGCCATGAGTTGGTTTTGTTGTTTTGTTTCCTTTCTGTTTTGGGTACCAGGAATTAAAGCCAGTATCTTGGCACACTGTCCCCAGCCCTTTATTTTATGGTACTGGGGACTGAACCCAGGGGCTTTGCACCAGGCCATCTCTCTAGCCACTTTCAAATTTTTGAGACAGTCCTGCTAAGTCACTGAAGTTCTCAGGCTGGGCTTGAACTCATGATCATCTTGCTTCAGCGTGCCATGGTATAGCAATTACTATTTTTTTCCTAAAATGCCTCCCTGATGACTAGTGAAAAGCTTCCTATTAATTTCCAGGCTACTCACGGCCTGTTTTCTGTTGTGGCAATTAGAGAGCACCCTAACTGCAAGGAAAGGCAGACAACACACCTGTAAAACCCTAGGCCACACCTTACTGCTTATGCATGTTATGCTGATGACTAGCTCAAGTTTTCTATACCTCAACCTCAACCTCAAAAAAAAAAAAAAAAAAAAAAAAAAAAGGCATTCCAGGGCAAGTTGAGACCATCATGCTCAGTGGAGTGAGTTAGAAGCAGAAGATGAAATATTGAATGGTTTCTCTGATATGAGAAACCTAGATTACAATAATTATTTCATAGAACTTAATGTGGAAAATAATGGGTACTGGAGGGGAAGGGGGAAGGTCGAAAAGAGGGAAGGGAAGAATTTGTAACTTTGCCACGATATGTATGTGCACAAAATACTCAAGATCAATGTAGACTTTATGTTTTGGACTTATACATATCAATAATATGGGGGAAAAGGCATTATTACATTTTGTGAATGGTGTTTGCTCCACATTGAGGTGAAATTTCACAAGACAGAAAAAATTAACATCTATGTTAAAAGTTAAAATGTCTGTTACCAGATTAACATACAGATCTAACAGAAGACTTGGATTTATGAAGATTGTAGATTTTACCATTATATTTACATTTTTATTTGGAAAAGTAGAAATATTGGTAGGTGAGGTATGGGACCAATAAGCCAAACAGGTTTTTTCTTTGAGTACATAAATACGCTGCCTTTCAAAGCCAAACAATAAATCTGTTAGAATTTGTTTTAAATTGAGATATCATTGGCCAGGTTAATCCAGAATTCACAATCCTCCTGCCTCAACCTCTGAAGTAGCTGGGATTATAGAAGTGTGCCAACCACATCTAGCTACATTTGACATAATTTTAATAAGCAACATCAGCAGGGTATTTTGTTAATTTAAAACACCAGTGTTCAAAGGAGTTGAATTCCCCTTCTCTGAAAAGTTGTCAGACACTTGTTTTTTCATCAACTCTTCAAACATCTACCCTCTAAAGCCTAGTAATTTGTCCAAGAATTTTAGTACATGTGAAGAGCAGATACTGTTAATCTTGATCAGCAACTTGCCTGGAATGAAGAAACGCCCTGGAAATTTGTAAAGCACACTCCTGAGAGGGTCTGAGGGTGTTTCCAGACGCTATTAGCACAGGGGAAGCAGACGGAGGAGGAAGACTTATCCCAAATACGGCCCAGATAGAACAAAAGCAGAAGATGGAGGCGCTCCCGGGCGTGCCCTTTCTCTCTTTGCTTCCGGCCTGTGTGGTAAGCAGTTCCCTATGCCATGCCTTTCCACCTCAGTATTTCTGCCTCAGCACGGGCTAAGAGCAATGGAGCCAGCTCACCGTAGACTGAGACTTTGGAAACCATGAGGCAATGTCAGTCTCTGCTCCTTTCAGTTATTTTTCTCAGATATCTTTTCACAGTGATGGAAAGATGACTGACACAAGGTTTCCCAAACTTAAGAGCATTGTTCAGTGTCACACCTATAAAAGAATTTAAAGAAGTTTAAACTCCTAGATTGTTGGAAATTTTATGAGTAATGATCCTTATGTTGTGGAAAATCCACAGGCTCTCTGACTGGGCCTTAAAACAGCTAGCTAACCTCGGGGGAAAGCAGTGTGAGAAAGCAGTTTCCCCCTGAACCAGGTCTGCAACAATATGTAGGCTGTGTAGCTCTAGGACAAGAACAGAGCCTGCTTTCCTGGGATGCAGGGCCAAGAGCAGGGCTGTAATCTGTAAGCTTGCTTTGTGTAAAAGAGAAACTGTTTCAGCAAACCTGCTATGTAGACATTTCTCTATGTTCCCTGATTGCTGGCTAGCCAGCTCCCACTCCCCCCATACAAAGGGTATAAAAGTAGCCTGTCCCCGAGCTCAGAAAGTTCTGCCATTTTGGAGTAATCCAGGTACTGACCCGCCCATAATAAATATTCCTCTCAGTTCTGAATTCTGATTTTGCTGGATTTAATTATCTGTTTTCTTTAATATTTATGACATAGAGAAAAAAGATTGAAATTGAAAGAAATGTTATTGATGAACTACTAATAAAATATCACTTGGACTGGAGTAATAGCTGAGCAGTTAAAATTCTTGCTTAGAGAACACAACATCCTGAGTTCAATTCCTCAGCACCATGTAAGCTGAGTATGGTGGCACATGTCTCTAATCCCAGAGCTTGGGAGGCTGAGGCAGGAGGATTTCTGTGAGTTGTATCCAGTCCCGCCACAGAGTTAGTTTAGGACCAGACTGAAGAGTGTGACTCTGTCTCAACAATGGGGGGACGGGGGAGAGGCTGGAGGAATAGCACAGAGGTTAAAGCCCTTGGCAAGCACAAGGCCCTGGGTTCAGTTCCCAGCATCACACAAGCTGGGTGTGATCACACACAACTGTAACCTCACACTCTAAAGACTATGTCAGGGAGATTGACGTGAGTTCGAAGCCAGCTTGGGCTATATTGTGAGTTCCGGACTTGCCTGGACAACACAGTGAGACTCTGTCTCTGAAATATCACTTATGTTTGAAAAAATATTTAGAGTATTTGAAGACCAGATACTGTTAATATTATTTCAATAAACAAGATTCTTTTATTTTTTGAAATTTTATGTCTCTGGGTGAACTTTTACCATATTGTAACTACCTGACTCATCAATCAATAAAATATCTCTTAAGAGAGTTCAGGGAAAAGATCTAGAGAGCTTTATAGTATCGCTTTCTTAGATTATCTCCCCCTCTGAAAGAAGGTTATCACAACTTGAGCAAAAGAAATAGAGCTCCAGTCTCCCCCAGATAATGGTGTGTATCATGGTGATACTTACTCAAGTTCCTTAGCGAGTCCACTGTCAGAATGGCTTTCAACCAAGCTGGGTGAGCCATGTTCTAGTTCTGATTGCGGCCCCATCATCTTCCCCGCTGCTCAAAAAGGCTGACTAAAACCATTAAAACCCAAGCGGGAAGCAGGCCAGCAATGACGGCAATGAGGAGTGACACTGCTGGCCGGTCCCGGCTTGAAATGCACAATGGCTGACAACTGAACTTCGGAAGATGGTGTGGGCCCCAAAAGAAAGGGTGCCGGACATCTCTCAAACTTGTATAATGGTGATAGTCCACAAGACTCTTGTTAAAAACATAAATTACCAGGAATCCTCACTCCAGACGCCCCTCTCCACCTCTCTTCTAGAGCTTCTCTTTCTCGATAACCCCCTTCTTACTTTAAATCTTCTCTGCAAACTCTGATTATTCTTAATCATAGTGAGACTTCCTGAATCCAGACATCAGGAAACATGAGCGGTAACATTTTGTGGGCGCCTCGTCATCCAGGATTTGTAACAATATTACTATATACCTATTTGAAGAGCCATAGTTAAAATATTGAACATAACAAGTCCTGGCAAACATGTTAAAGCAGCTATGACTCTCACACTGTAAGATATGAAATGATATAATAATGTTTCAAAACATGTTGGCATGTTCTAAGACAACTTTGAACTATAAGACTCCTGTGATGTAGTCATTCCAATCCTTGGAGTTTGGCCAATGAACCTGAAGCTGTACATCAATAAAAGGATGCATACATGAATGTCCATATCATGGGAAAGTGGGAAGGGCTCAGGTAGCATTAGGAGGAGGAGCCTAAAGGTACACAGGATAAGCTGGGGAGACAGATGGATATGGAGACCATGCCTCTGTCTTTTGTCACTACCTGTCTAGTCTCTCTCTCTCTCTCTCTCTCTCATGCAATGCACACACACACATAGCAAGATCTATACTGTTTATTTTGAATTATGCACTTTATTTAATTCGACTCTACCTCAACTAAGCTATTAAAATTATATGATATACCTGTGTCTAAATAAAAATTTAAAGCACTAATACAAAAGAAGAAAGTCTGAAAATGTAAGATCTGAAAATATTTTTAAATAACATAAATTACCAGGTCCTTCCTTTGATAGCTCTAATTAGAAGGGTTGGGATCAGGGTTCAGGGGTCTGGATATTTTGCAAGAACCCTGAATAATTATTTTCATCAGGCAAATACAGGAAACAGTGGTTTACAAGTTAGATAGGCCTGACTTCACGTCTCAGCTCCTAGATGTGTACTTGTGTGGTAGATTGGAGAGAAGTTGCCATCATGTCTCAAAGCTCTGGGCAGCTCCTCCCACCCCAGAGCACGGTTACTTTGGAAAGAACAGTAAATCTCTTTGGTAAATATTAGGAAGAATGTTCATAGTAAACACTTTCAGAAATATTCCTAATGGTAAGAATGTTTTCTTTTATTTAAAAGCATCAGGGATCTGGAGACATAACTCAATGGTAGAGCATGTCCAGCATGTGAGAGGTCTTGGGTTCAATCCTCAGCAAAGCGGAGGAAAAAAGAAAGAAAAAGTCTATGTCTGAGTTAGAAGAATGGCGCAGCTGTAGCTGTCAGAGCGCTTGCTACCAAGCACAAGGCCCTGAGTTCAGTCCCCCACCAACACCTAATAGCTGGGGATGGTGGTGCATGCCTATAATCCCAGCACTTGGGAGGCAGAGGCAGGAGGATTGCCATGACTTCAAGGCCAGCCTGAACTACATAGTGAGTTCAGGACCAGCCTGAACTCGAGTGAGACCCCCTTCTCAAAAAAAAAAAAAGAAAGAAAGAAAGAAAAGAAAAAGAAAGAAAGAAAGAAAGAAAGAAGAAAAAAGGCTACGTCTAACTCGGACTGAAAAGTAAATGAGAGACCTGACACCATGATGGCTTATTTTTAACTTCATATTCACTAATTAATTCAGTTAACAAGCACGCTCATTCAGTGATTGAACAGGTCCATATGACAGAAACTTTTCCAGATGTTTTAAATGCACCAGTAAATAAAGCAGTAAAAAACTACTTATTATTACAGAGCATATATTCTTTTTTTTGAACTGCCCACGAGTCTTCCCCCACAAGAAATTCCGTGATAAATAGCCAGCCCAATCGTCTGTCTATTGGGTCATTCTGACATCCCGTGACCTACCTGCCTGTTGTATTGACCACTGTACTGTGTCGTTGGCTAGCACCATCCCCCACAGGGACCAAAGCTAATTTGCAATTACAGCCTGTGCCACCGGCACTGGTGGCTGTCCCCTGTGCCACACTGCTCACGGCTTTTGAGTATTTGTTGTCACTGGCAGCCACGTGCGGAGTTCGCTGGCCCTCAGCTTTCAAGCTAAGCCTCCACATGGAGAGTTCTGGGTAGGGGCCTGGTTTCTGTGTCTAGGACAGGTGTTGAGGCCAGGGCAGGGACTGTCTCATTTCCTCTGCCATCCATAATAGGAGAGAGTCCCTCCAAGAGTCAGACAATAAATTTTAACTCCAAATAGGACAGGGAGTCAGAAACCAAATAAGAGGTTTTAGGGACACACACAAGTTATTTCTCTCATTGATTAGATTCTGTGCTTATTCAGGCCCACACATCTAAGTTTAACAGGACACAGATCTACATATTTGTTGCTTGTCTGTTTTCCGGCTGTCCTCCCTAGCTTTGCTTATAGTTCAACACCCAAGCGCCCTCTCTAGGCTGACGAGAAAACGGTGCCCTCTAGTGGACAGAGGTGATTATTACACCCTTCTTTAGCAACTTCGAAAGCACTCCGAGAGGGGGCAAGTCTAAGCCTTAATAAATGGCTTTCATACCTCTTCATGTTTCATCTTTGTCTTAAAATGTCAATGTCTTAAAATATTTAACTTGAATATTTCAGCCCTCATAGATGATGCTTCCTTTATTTAGTCAAAGATGCCTCACAATGAAGTCAGATTGTAATGGCAAGGAAAAAGTCATCGTTTTTGTTTGTTTAAAATACTCCAACCTCAGTGAAGCAGAAAACACAGTTTTGCTAAATCAATAGAAAAGAGGTTAGAGAAAGAGTAGATTCTCTAAACTCCAACTTTGAGGCTCTAGAGGAGCATTCAAAGAGGCCCGAGGAAGGAAGAGCTACAAGGCTGAGCCACGGCCAGCTCAAGGCCTGGAAGGATATTCAAGATGTGGAGGAGGGATAGGAAGAGAGCCAGGATTACAGGGGGCATTGTCCATCTGCAGTGGACACTGCTGCCTGATGATCCCACTACCGCAGGTGTGACTAGCCATGGGAGCTGGTTACACACTGGACCTCCAGCTCAGGCTACGACTTGACTGACCTCCATCTAAATGATTCTGAGAAGCCCCTTCCTCTCTGCAATAATTCAGACTGCCCACAAGCCCTCTAAACCAGAAGTTCCATGACAACCACGCCACAACACATCCCTGCCTCGTCTTAGCTCTTGATCAAGAAAATTCCAAGAAAGGGTAGGGCCCAAACCAAAAGATAAATCTAGTTCTGCTAGGAACTAGAAGAAAAAAGAAAATTAAAAATGATTATTCTCTAAAACCCCAATCCCACTGTGTCCAGCTAGATGTTTTTTTCTTGACCCCTGGGAAACTTGATAGATGTTTGTATCCTAGGGTCCCGAATAGTTGAGCTCTGCTTCTCAGAATTCTACCTCCTACCCAGCACTCAGCCATATTACATGACATGTCTTGTGACCTTACGCCACTTTCTTAAATTTTTTGAGTTTTAGTTTACTCACCTATGAACCTCATTTCCAGGATAGTTTATGAGGATTTAAAAAAAGAAAGCATGCAGGGCTGGAGAAATGTCATTCCAGGATAGTTTATGAGGATTTGAAAAAAGAAAGCATGCAGGGCTGGAGAAATGTCATTCCAGGATAGTTTATGAGGATTTAAAAAAAGAAAGCATGCAGGGCTGGAGAAATGTCACAGTGGATAAAGTTCTTGCCTTGCAAGGTCAAGGCCCTGAGTTCAATTCCCCAGCACCACATAAGCTGGGCAGGGCGGTGCACACCTGTAATCCCGGCACATGGGAGGCTAAGGCAGGAGGACTGTTGTGAGTCTAAGGCTAGCCTGGGCCACATTACTGAGTTCAGGAACAACCTGGACTACAGAGCAAGACCCTGTCTCAAAAAAAATGTGGAATAAATGAGCCACCAGACTTTATTATATATGAGAACCAGAAAAGAATAAAACCAGGGGAATCTACTACCTGCAAATCAATTCTGAACTGTGCAACTCAATGAGTGGCAGGCCAGGAAAGAAGATGGCCGTACTCAGGAAGACACGGTGAGAAAGTCCTGGGCAGCAGACGGGCCCCAGGACCTGCCCGGAGTGCAGGGTCACCCGGTTCCAGGAGGCCCCGCAGCTCTGCCTCCTGTGTTCTGACCTTCCACTTAATAAGTCTATGAATTCTACAGAGTGACTGGGTGAGCACTGAAGAGACCCGGGACCAGAGGTGACAAGGAAGCAGTTCTTATGATGGGTGCATTATTAACATGGACAGTGACTAGCGGTTAAGCATTCTATGTGGTGAGGGAGGGATATCTATTTTTAAAAATTCCAAAGATAGACTGTAATCATTTATTTAGCATTCTCATGGGAGGGTAGAGAGGGATGCAGTGGGGACGTGGGCAGATGCTGTGCCTGGAGTTGAGGAGGGGAGAAGGAGGGAGGGAAACCCTCAGAGAGCGGAGAGCAAAGGCCACGGAGCACATCTCTCTCATTTCACTCAACTTTCCTCCCCACACTTAAGCAAAAGAGACAGAGAGAAGCGGAGGGGAGGGGGATGTACCCTTCCCCGTGGTCGGCTGCCCCAGGGTAGACCCTCAGAAGGAAGGGGGCCTCATCTCTTCTCTGGCAGCTCGCTTCGCACAGCTTCTCTCTCTTCCAGGTGTCCATGAGAATGCAGGTAACAAGGAACAACTTGGGGGCACATCCGGGTTCAGGCACTAGTAACAATATAATGATACCACAAGAAAGAGGAACTGTAGATCCAGGTCATCAAAATGGCACTGAACACTACATGCCAGCAAAAGGAAGCGGTGGTAAACAGTATGTCATTTTCATCACTGTCCATCCATTTGTAGCCGGAGATCGGCTTGTACAGCATAAAGCCAATCTGCACCAGCCAGGAGCCCATGAGCGCATATAAAAAGGCCTTCATCATCCAGAGCAGAGCTGAATTGGGAGCCCACAGCTCTGCTGTCACTGCCAGGGTCAGCAGGAACATGCCTGGGTGAACAGAACGTGGCATACCAGCTCCACTCCCTCCATGTCCTGCATGTGCGACACCATCAGGGTGAGACTGATAAACATGCCCAGGGCTTAAGCACCTTGCTCCAGCGCCGCACACCTCCGGGGCAGCAGGTTCTGGCTCACCACGTCCGCACACCCACTCAGGAAGAAGGACACATAGAGAGCGAGGTGCTGCCACTGCTTGTGGTACAGGAAGTTTCTCTGGTGGTGTATCTTGCTGATGAGCACAAGCTGCCCCCGAATGGTACACAACTCTTGGGTTACTAAAATGCAGGCACTCAGCATCCTCAGCAAGCCAATACAGGACATTTGTTGGAGTCTCGCCCATCGTCCTTTGCTCCTGGGAGGGCATAGTGGATACTGAACAGGAGAGTTGCACATCAAGGCCCTGGAGGCCAGTCGTGGATGATAAAGTCGGTAGAAGAAGAAGGACAGGCTTGGGTACAGATGGCCCTTAAAGCCTCCCATGGAACTCAAGGCAGTCGCAACCAAGAGCAGGAGTGAAAGGCTCAGGAATGGCCATCCACTCAGCTGCCTGAGTGCAGAGGGGACTTCCTGGAGTTTGCTTATATTCTTTACCCAGCCCAGTGCATTCACATACAGAAGGGAAATGGCTTTGGAGGAAGCCCAAGCTTACGGCGGGTGGGTGTCATGGTTTCCCTTCCAGGCTTCTGCTCTGGCCCATGGACAACCAGCTAACTGTTGAGAATGAAGTAAACGTTCTCCAGCTCAGTGCTTAGGCACCCAGCACTCGAGTCCTGTGACACGGCCCCATCTCCCTGCCCACTCGTCCCTGATCTCATGGCTACCTTCCCTCTTTTCATCTGTTTAGGCTGCAAAATACCAGAAATGATACCAAGAACAAAATACCATAGGCCATGTGGCTAATAACAGAAGTCGATTTCTCACGTTTCTGGGGTTGGAAGGCCAACCCGACGCCAGCAGCGTCGGTCTGCTGAGGACTGGCTTTCTCCTTCGTGGCACTTTCTCACTGCGTCCTCACAATGCAAAGGACAATGTGCTGCTCTCTGGGGCCTGTTTGATAAGGCGCTGAGGCCATTCATGAGGCACAATCCTCATGACCTAGTCAGCTCAAAAAAGACGTCACATCCGCTTCTGCTGTCAGGAGGAGAAGCCAGAACTGGGGGACAAGGAGTGTAAGCATTTCAGCACTCCACATCGAGATGCCAATGCTACCTTTGTTGACATTAAAATGTCCACTGCAAGCCAGGTGTGGTGGTGCACACCTATAATCTCAGCATTAGGGAGGCTGAGGCAGGAGAGTTGTGAATTCAAGACCAGGCATGGACTACCCGGCATGATTTAGAAACACAGTGACTATTTCCATTTTTAAAAATTGCAGTAAAAAGCACATTGCCATTAATTCCCCTCAAAATAACCCTCCTCCCTTGTTTTGAACACACTTATTTCATGATCCCTGCCACTTGCCGATACAGTTGTGGAAGTCCTCTTCTGCGTCTTCAGTTGTGTTCTTGTGCTGCCTCAGTGTTCTGAGTTCCAAATGGTCATTCTGACTTTGGGAAAGAGAAGTCACTCGGTGCTAGATCTGACAGACAGGTGGGCGAGGAAACACTGTAATGTTTTGGTGAGTCTGCCCTTCTGTTGGAAAGCATACCGCAGCAGGTCTTACCATACTTTTAAAAAAAAATAACATCTCATAAAGACACTCATGAAAAGACTCCCAGAACTGCTTCAGAAGGTAGTGAGGTCAATGTGTGTGTTTGAAGCAAGGAGGGATATTTTCAGGAAGACGGACGGCAATGTATCTTTTACCGTAATTTAAAATTTTTAAACTTTCACTGCATATTTCGATCACCGCTTATACATGTTCCCAAGGGGAAAGATCATTTGGGAGAAAATGAGTACTTATCTCAGAAATAAAGTCTTTTTGGAGCAGGGACAACTGGTCAAGCTTCTCCTTTTCTGTGGTGTTTTCCACGAGACCATTCAGTTACCCACATTCTGCCTCGGTACTAAGGAGGAGTACTAATTATGTTATCACTGGTGTCAAGAGACAAAACTAGAACAAACTTAAAGAACATAATTGGCTTTTAGTCGTGATTTTGGAATCAGGGAACATTTCATTCTAGAAGGTAGAATGAGCGTTCTGATGAGCTGAGCACAGGAGCACGGCTTATCAACAGAAGAAGGTGGAAGACAAGAGAAAGGAGACAGGGTGAATTGGTCGTTTCCAGGTTACTTGCCTTGGAAGAGCTAAAGCACAGGGGGCTTTCTCATCATTCAGCTGAAATTTGCCTGTTCAAAGCTTAAAAATAATCTGATTTTTCTCCTGGAATGTCAGATTAACAAGTTTCAGCTTGGTAAGTGTGGAACTTTAGTGTGAATGACTCTTTTTTGTGTGTTTACTGGGATTGAACACTGAGCTACATACCTAGACCTATTTATTAAATAGGATCTCCCTAAGCTGCCCAGGCTGAACTCAAACTTGCAGTCCTGCCGCAGCCTCCCAGAGTACTAGGATTATAGGTGTGCACCACCACACCCTGCAGAGTGACTCCACTTTGGTTTGGTCTGTTGGGTTTAGTGCAGGAGTTCAGTCCAAGCCAGTGGCCTCCCACGCATTTTATATAACACATCTCTGATCCTAGGATGCAAGGAAGAACAGTGTGGATGAATATGTACAGGTGGGTAGGTGGGTAGGGTGGGAGGATTCTCCTGAGCAGGCATGAATATTTCAACCACTGGAAAGACATATCCTTTAATGATGATGAATAAATTGGCCTTCTGGTTTATAATTTATTGTCAGTCTCTTGGGACTTAAATAGACTGATACAACTGAGTTTCTAGATCTGAAAGTTGCCATCTTGGTTTTTCTCAGGATTTAGAGTTGCCCCCTAGAACCCCTGCACCCTCTTTCACCCCACTTCCTGTTATCTAAGCTAGACGTGTATTCTAACACCACCCAAACCTCACATTCGTATTTACTGGAAACCTTACTTCACCCCCTTGCAATTTAGAAAACACGTATTAGCCACCCATAACCAGGCAGACACTATGTTAAAAGCTGGTATTACACAGATAAAAGACATGTCACATGCACACAAGAAACTGAAAAGTAGCATTCTCCTACTCAAAGTGATGCATAGACCAGCAGTGTCAGGAGCAGCTGGGCATGAGTAAGAAAAAAGATGTTGAATCATACCAAGTCGGCACCTGTATCTTACCAAAATCCCCTGTTAGTTTGTATAACAAGCTTGTAAAGCACTGATCTGTAGAAAGGAGTTAACTAAAGTTACCTTGAATTAAATCTTACGATAGTGTTATAAACAAAGGCAGTGGGAACGTACAGGAAGCTGTGGCTAATTCTGATGAGAAGGGAGGGTAATTCTTATAGAACAATAGATATATACATCGAAATGTAAATTGAACATGCAGACAGCTTGGAGATGGGGTGAGGGTATGTGTGGGACCTCACTGGTTGTAGGTAGGAAGCAGGCAACCTGGACAGCCAGAATGGGACAGCAGAGTAAATGCCTTTCAGGAGCTCCCAACCCTCCTCCTAGAGTGGGTGGCCCCACCCAACAAGTCGGTGCCATGGTCTTCTTGGAACTGGCTTGGTTGATGGATGATGCCCCTTGCCACCTTACCTCCACTGAGGAGCCCATCAGTACAGGGAAAGGCCTCCTCCCAGCTCCTCACCCTCAGTATACCCTCATGGTTGAGGGGCTGGTGTTTGCAGTCAGCAAAGGATGCCAAGTCTCAGATCTCATGCCAGGCCATCTGGTCCCTGGCAGCAAATCTGCAGAGTGACCTTGCTAAGAAGTAGATGTGTGATTCACATGGGTTCCCAGCAACTCAAACAGCCTCTAGGGAGAAGGTTCCCCCTTCATTCTGATTGCAGGGGATGTAGACTCTGGGGAATGTAGAGAAATACAAGAAACAATAGGAAAGGGTGGGGCAGGGGCCCGGGCTTGTTCCTTCACTGACAGCTTGTGATTCTGACACTTTCAGATAGTTTTAGAAAGGTTTGCCATTTCCCTTCTTTTAAAACTACTTAGATTCTCTTAGAATTCATTTCTCAGTGAAAAAATAAAACATTCTTCTCGGAGACATGATCTCCAGCCAGACCACAAGAGCAGTGCCTGGGTGGGACTATCCATTAGAGCTGTATTTGGGGTGAAATACATTATTTAACAATGAAATCCTCATTGAACGTCTACTGTAGCCGAGGTGGGCTGTAATGGTCCCCAGAAGCCTCATGTATTCGGACATTGTGGAACACCTATGACTTTACTGTGCTAGCACAAGGTTGAACCTGGTGGAAAAGACAGATAACGGGGGCTTGACCCAGACGGGAGGAACACTGGGATACGACCTGCAGGAGGCAGAATGCTAGGACATGAGCTGGAAGAACACATGCTAGCTCCGTCTTTGCTCACTCTGCGCCCTGTTTCAATGTCATAAACTGCTTCTCTCTGGCTATCCCCCCACCATGTGCTTCCATCATTAGAGGCCTGCAGCAAATGAACCGAGATGTTCCAGAACTGGGAGCTATAGCAAGTCCTTCTTCCCTTATGGGGCAATATGTGCCAGCAATGAATGAGTAAGTAAGTCGGACAGAAAGCAGAAGATTAAGTTTAAGCCAAACATTTTTTTCAGATATATATTTGAAGAAATATGACATATATTAGAAAGGAAAAAAAGCAGTACGTAGTTCCATAATAAAATATTCTACTGATTGTTAACGTTTCACAGTGCTGAACACTTCATAGGAGTTACTGTATTTATTCTACTCTAAAATATGTTATAATAACTCATTTAAGATATCTTGCCTATAAATAATAGAAAGCCCTGACTTCACTGGCTCAACCAACGAAAAATTAATTCTCTCATTAACAAGAACTGTAGAAGAATCTGAGCTGGTTAATCTGGTGGCTGAATGAAGTCATCATCCAGGTTATTTCTAGTTTTTCCTTCTGCCATTCTCCTTGGCCTTGTGCTCATAGCAACCACCATCGTTTCAAAATGGCTGCCACATTCTGGATACCACATATTCAAATGTCTAGAAGCAGAAAGGAAAACTTTACTATATATATTTATAGCTATCTATCTACCTATAAATATATGTCCTCATATTCTTGACCGAGATGACAGGGAAGTCCCTCACCCAGGGACTCCAGCAGGCATGCTCTCCAGCCTCCCTGACTTCCACACCCACACCTCAGCCAATCACCAGCAAGAGGAATCACATGACTGGCTCAGTACAACCTGCTTCCATCCCTGCAGCCATGTTGATGCCCAGGTCTACACTACCAGATGCACATGAGAGGGAGGAGATTGGATGGGCAAAATAAAAATTAATTAACTAGAAATTGGGTTCGGTAAGAATAAAAGACATAAGACTATTAAAGAAAATCAGTATGTCCTTCTACAGCCTAAGAAACTGAGATTTGGGGAGTTTAAGTTACTTGCTTGCGGTCACATAACTTATAAACAGTGTTAAACGGAAAATTCCTTAGACAGTTAAACTTAGTAGAGTTTACTTGAATAAAGCAAAGCAAAGCAAAAGCCACAGACCTGCAGACCTCAGAATCCAGACAGGTTTTGAGAGCGCCAGCCAACGGCATTTACAGAGAAGCGGGGGGGCGGGGGGGGGGGAAAGCGGGGGCGCAGAGGCAGCTTACTCAGCTCGCTAGGTTGCAGCTCACTTGGCTATTTCCTTAGGAGCCTCTTGCTATCAGCTGAAGCTCAGCTGATGTGTCAGGTCTGATACTTGTTTGGTCTGCTGGGCCCAGCGCAGGAGCCAAGGCCACGCTGGCAGTTTCCCACAGCCACATCTTCTTCGTTTCTGAGGGCTCTGAGCCAGGCACATGGCACTGAGTTATGTCCCCAGCCTTTTTTTTAAAAAAAAAAAAAATCTCTGAGGAGTCTTACTAAGCCACTAATTGCCCAGGCTGCTCTCAACTCGCATTCCTCCTGCCTCGTCCTCCCAGAAGGCCAAAGTTTACTCAACAGCAGCAGAGCTGAACCCTCCTACCCTGACGTACTCCAAATCCCTCTCGCTGCCCGTTTGGCAGACCGCTGTGTCCAGGCTGCTTCTCAGTCCGAGTCACAAGGCTTCTCGGCAACTTTGAGTCCTAAAAGGCTCATCTGTCACCGACTCCCTCAGTCTCCGGCAGGTCAGGAACTGGGTCTCACTCGCTGGCCCACGGCTCGCCCTGTGCTCTGCGCTGCGCTTGTTTGCTTGTTACAATGAGTCTCTAACCTCCTCACTGGACTGGACTTTCCTCCCCAAGATACAGTGTATTTTTCTTCCTTAGTTTCTGTGCCCAAAACACTGCTGTAGCCCTAATACCCAGGAAATATTCAAAAAAAAAGAGGAAGCCTCAACCCCCCAAGTCCTGCCTGACCCCCAAAAGTCCTACTTTTGCTATTAGTACTTTTGCTAATTACTAGCCATGCTGCTATGGGCAAATGACCTGACTTACCTCACCACAACCCCTTTATCTGGGTATTTAACACAGAGTCATGTTAGGAACTTAACGACGTAGGTTTATCGTAGGCTTGAATAAATAAGAATTTTTATATTTAATTAGCTAAAAATTAAAAACTGTTAGCACAGTAATCACACTTGACAAGGTGCTTTCTCCTAGGTTATCTAGTCTGACCCTCACAACAAGCATGGTAAGGAGCTACCTCCTTTTGACAGTTGAGGAAGCAGAGTCTGAGACAGTTTAAGGGTCTTGTCTAGTACATTCTTGGGGAGTCATGGTCTCTTATGTATGTGTGTTAGCTGATCCTCCTTGTGGATGGTCTCTGCTGTGGGATGGAGTGTGTCTCCCACCCTAGATCCATACATCGAGGCCTTCAGTACCTCAGAATGTGACCACATTTGGAAGAAGGTCATTGAGGCGTCGTTATCTCCATTAAGATGAGCAGGGTGGGCCCCTCACACCATGTAGCTGGCATACTTATAAAAAAATTGGACACAGCAACAACACAAGTCGTCCAACTATCATATCATAATGAGAACAGAGATCTGGGGCATGCTTCTATAAGTCAAGAAATATCAAAGATAGGCAGCAAACCACCAGAAACTGGGAGAGAGGCTCAGGACGGACTTTACCTCACGGCCCTCAGAAGGAGGCAGCCCACACCCAGCTTCATCTTGGAGGCTCAGTCTCTAGAACTGTGAACAACGCGTCTCTGTTGGTCAAGCCACTGTGAGGAACTTCACTGCGTGACTTAGTGAACTTCTACTCTGTTCTAGTCTGTTTAGGCAGGGTTATACATGTGATCACAACCTCACCTTACCGGGGGCTGCTTTGTCCTTCAGGAGCCTCTTTTGCTTCTTCTGGGTGCCTCAGAAGTTTCACTAACCCAGTACCAGATTTTACATTCACGTATCTCCGACACTTGGGTTTGGTATGAATTTGGGAAGATTCCAGAGTCTCGGGTAACCTTATTTAACCCTCCACCTAAGCTCTTCACTCAGCTAACCAGAGGAGGCTGCCTAATCTCCCTTACACAGAATGGGCCACACACCCAAACTTCAAAATCCAGCCTTGAGTCTCTGAGACCATATTTCCTGCCTTATTCATCTTGGCATAAAATTCCCAGCTATTAGGTCCTATATCTGGATCCACTCTCACCCCATCTGTCATAGGATCAGTCCTGAGATTATCTTCTATGAGTCATACTTTATATTTTATCACCTGGAGATTTGAGTTTTCTTCTTTAGGTCCTGGCTAAAAACAACTAATTTTTTCCTTCTCTACCTTACTTATTTATCCAGCATGTCTTTTCCTATAATAGTGAGAGATGGGGGATTAGATCAGTTGTCCATGTTGACAAAATGGAAGTCCGCAGAGCAGGTAACAAAGAGAAGCCTGTTTCCTGGAGAGTGAGGGCATTTGAGTTGGCGTGGGGCTCACATCTACGTGGGTGATTCGCCTTCTTCTCATGGCAGAATCCAGCCAAGTTACCATGTGCAGGAGGGTGGGGAGGAAGTGGTCCCCCGTCTAGACAAAGCTCCTTGTGGGGCTGGGGGTCCTTCCACACGAGGTTCTTTAGTAGGACATTCTCTCCCTCAGGCACTCCTGTCAGGAAAGATCAGAGTACACGGCGGGACTGAGCCTGACTCCTGCAGCACCTCAGAAGAATTTTCATACCTCCTCTCCTTGGGAGGAGAAACATTAGGAAACCAAGCAGAGAAAATTTCAACTGCCTAAGTCAGAATTAGAGACAGTGAAGCTGGGCCCAGTACTGCAGGCTTACAGTGTCAGCAAGGCTGAAGCAGGAGGACTGAGCGTTTGAGTCTAGCCTGGGCAACTTAATGACTTAGCAAAACCACACCTCCTATCTCAAAATTAAACATTTTTTTAAAAATTGTGGATGCAGGCAGTGTGAAAGCCCCTGGCTTGATCTCTAGTAGCACAAAAAAGAAAAGGAGTATCTCAACTAAACCCACCATCTGTGTTAATTATTCTGCTCCTGAAGGCCTGCTCCCTCATTAGCATCATTCCACCTTGAGCTAAAGGTACTCACAAGGCAGCTCAGTTCTCAGAGGCAATGGGGAATCTATTTCTTTGAAGTCTTTGAGAACCTAAAATCCCTATCCCAACCAAGTGGTTTTAGCAATCCTGCCCGTATTTGCAAGATCTGATACTGTAATGTTTTAGCCAGCTAGTTACCAGCCCACAGTGTACCAGAATGGCCTTGTATCATACCACACTGTCTGACCTGGGCTCCACTGTGCCTCTCAAAAAGGAAATATTCCTTAGTTCCCCATCAAGAAAAGTGAGAGAGGGCTGGACGAATGGTACAGTGGTTAAAGTGCTTGCTTAGCAAGCTCAGTGTCCTGAGTTTGATTCCCCAGCACTACATAAAGTCAGGTGTGGTGGCACATGCCTGTTATCCCAGCACTCAGGAGGCTGAGGCAGGAGGATTGCCATGAGTCCAAGGCCAGTCTGGGCGATCAAGTCAATTCAAGACCAGCCTGGGCTACAGAGCAAGTCCCTGTCTCAAAAATATAGAAATAAATAATAAAAAGAAAAAAGAAAGAAGATCAAGAAATGCGAGAGCTTCTATATTAGAATAACAATTGTGAGACTGGAGACTGAAGTTGGCATGACAATAGGGATTTCTTATTAGATTGTCTGGAGTGTGAGTTGTCACCTGCTCATTCTAAAAGCTGACCAAAGGGCATCAAAATAACTCATACCGTTTGAACAGCCATAGAAATCAGCACTGTAGGACCTCCCACAAGATGGCGGCCGAGTAACAGAGCTGCACTCTGTCTCCTCATGGACTCACTTAAAAAGTTGAGATCATAATAAAAAACTGCCTGTTCAACTTAGCTAGGAGAGGAAGAAGGACCCCCAACAATGGAAATGAGGCCACAGGAAAGTCAGAAATCCTGAAGATACACTGGAAGCCGAGGAAAACAGAAGCCCAGGAAGCAGTCCCAGCCCACTGAGAGTGGCCCTGAACTGCAGGCATCCACAGATGGAGGAAAGTCCAGAGCCCAGAACCTCTAACCGAGCCTTATGAATTCCATTGTTATAGCTCTTTTTTTATGTGGAGTGGTGGTTGTGGGCATATGAAAGAATCTCAATAAAGATACAGTGAGATACAAAAAATATATTATAGATAAATCTTGGAAGAAATAAATATGTCCTAGTACAGATGATTTGTTAAAGAAGATGTTATATATATATATATATATATATATATATATATATATATATATATATGTGATAGAGTAGTACTCTGCCCTAAAGAATCATAAGTTTGAGTCATTTTGTAGGTAAATGGATGCACATTGAGACCATTATGCTCAGAGAAATGAATCAGGCCCAGAAAGTTAAATATCATATGGTTTCTCTAATATTAGAAAAACAAACCCTAAAAAATGTAAGAAATATGGAAGAAAGTAAGAAGGTAGACTTTGTAGAGAGGGAAAGGGAAAGTTGGAAAGGGGAGGTGAGAGGGTGAGAAGGAGAAAGGGACGCGATCTGTAAATTTAACCAAAAAAAAAGAATCAGCATTGTAAACATTAGTGAGGAAAGAACATATCCTTTTCTCCTTTTTTTTTTTTTTTTGGTCTATGCAGACATGAAAATTATGTGTGACCAGTTTCTTACTCTCTGGATAGAAGTAACATCACTCACTTCTAAAATGAAAGTAAAACAGGTTTCAGTCTCCAGGTAGAAAACAGGCCCTTTGTCATCTACTGCAACCTGTCACCCGTTTCCCCCAAAGCCCCACAGCTGATGGCTATTGCAGTTCCACAGAATCTGCCAAGTGCCATGCTCGGAAACGGGCAGAGGCCTGCAAATGTGCCTGCTGCTGCTGCAGCCGGGAACCCTCCACCTGCAACCCTACTCATCTCTACCCTGAACCCCATTTTCTATTCCATGTCTACCTGGTGCTGCAGCCTGGACGCTGCCACAGCCCAGTCTCGGCTCAAGCCCCAGGGCTTGGGAAGGAGTACCGTCCCCTGAGCAGCCGTGTGTATTCTGTGCCTCAGCAGACTTGGTGCTCCTTGGGCAGGCCCCAAGCCTCATCCTGCCCACGCAATCCTATCAGCCTCTGCTGTCCTCCTTGAGGTCCTACCCAGCATGAGTGAATGTCTCCCCCCTGCCAAACCCACACTCCCAGTTATTCCAAACCCCTGGGACATCTTCCAGGGTGGAACCAGCACTCACTTTCTGAATCCCTTAAAGCCGATAGGGTCCACCTTGACTTATCTCCTTCAACAGGTTGAATATCCTTTACCGGGAAGGCCCCATTTTAGGGACAAAACAGCTGCCCATCATCCTGGGAGGCTAGTCTTTAAGTCATTTTATATATGAGCAATTCTAAAATGTATTAAGACATCTCTGCTGTCTTTATTTTATTATTTATTTATTTTTAGTTTGCAATACTGAAGATCCAGCCCAGGGCCTTCACACTGAGTTATATCCCCAGCCTCTTTCTTAGTTTAATTTTAAGACAAAGTCTCACAGAGTGGTTAAGTTGCCTAAGCTGGCCTGGAACTTACGCTCCTCCTGCCTCAGCCTCCCAGGATTCTGGAACTACATGCCTTAACCCATTTCAAATGTAGTTTAGCTTTTACTTTTTTGTGACTTACATGTCCTGTCCTGTTTTATAGGAACACCGGTGGTGGCGGGAGGAGTCTGGAGGGTGAGGACAGCGTGGGCTACATTTAACCCCAAATCACTACGGACCAGCGGGCGCTGTTCGGCTTGCCAAGGTTTCCTGTACAAGACCTCTTCAAGGATAGCGGAGCACGTCTGCATATTATTCTCAAGGAGCCGCCGTCCAGTGCCCAGCTGCACGCACAAAAGCTGTCCTTTCACTTTCCTTTCCACTTTCCCTCCAACACCGCGTGCCCATCTCCCACAGCGTCCCTGCTGGCAGCATGCCAGAGCGAGCGGAAATCAGGAAATCAAAGTCCGACCAACCCACTTGAATTCCTCATTTACCTCACCACAAACACTTGGGAAGTCTCATAGCTGATCTGAATCTCAAAAGCATCACTCATTTTTAAGGAGTGATAATTCTTCCCAATTAATAATCAGTTGTGAAAGCTGAAAACAATAATGCTTATAAAAACGTTTTCTAAAAATATCGTCCTTGGCCTTCTGGTGCGTACCTCAGGCTGTGTTCTTAATACTGGTGCACAAGAGGAGGAGGCAGAGAGAACCTGCTCTGCCCGCATCTTAGCCGGACCCTGTTCCTGGCCTACATGATTGGGGCCTAGGGTTAAAAAGGAACAATACATTATCATTATCCAATATAACATTTTCATGTGTCTGCATTGGAAAAACTTTTTGTATGACATTGCTGACATTTATTTATTTATTTTTCCCCATTTTATTGATATGTATACGTGCAAAATTTAAGGTTTACAATGAAGTTGAGCATTTTGTGCGCATACGTATCTTGTCAAGGTGACAAGGACTTTCCCACTCTCCTCTTGTTCCTCCCCTTATCCAACCCTCCCTCCCTCCCCACCCCCCCACCCACCTGTTTCACTTTGTTTTTCGTTTTAAGTTCCATAATAGTTGTGATCTGGGTTTCTCATATCAGAGAGACCATTCGATGTTTCACCTTCTGCTTCTGACTCACTTCACTCAGCATGATGTTCTCAAGTTTCTTCCATTTGCCTGTAAAAGTCTCCAAGCTGTCAGACTTTATAGATGCATAGTATTCCACTGTGTATAAATACCACAGTTTGTGTATCCATTGGTCTGTTGATGGGTATTTTGGTGTCGTCCGTATTTTAGCTATTGTTAGTTGTGCTGCTGTGAACACGGGTATACATGTACCTCTGCTACATGTTGTTTTGACCTTTTTTGGATATATTCCCAGGAGGGGTGTCGCTGGATCAAAGGGGATATTTATTTCCAGTCTTTTGAGAGCTCTCCATACTGCTTTCTAAAGTGGTTGTACGAATTTACATTCCCACCAGCAGTGCAGGAGGGTTCCTTTCTCCCCACAGCCTCGCCAGCACTGATTGCTATTTGACTTGTTGATATAGGCCATTCTCTCTGGAGTGAGATGGTATCTTAATTGCTGACATTTATTGAGTTACTCTGTGACAGATAGTAAATTAGACTTTATATTTTTTTCATTTAATAACAATGCTAATTTTGAGAATGAGGAAATGGAAGCTTAAAAAGTTTAAATAATTGGCTGAAGGTCGTGCAGCTAACACATGCTTGAGGGGGATTTAAGCTTGGGCACACCAATTCTAGACCTCTGCCCTGAAATCACATGAGGACAGAACTCAGGTACTTTGGCAAGAGAAGGGGTGACTTAGGGGAAGAAATTAACAAAAGCCCCAAAGACCAGGCCTCAGAGGCCTGGCCCCAAGCCCACAGTCACAATTCAGAGTTAGACCCCACACCCTCCAGGCTCTGGCGTCCACGCTGCGCACTGTGGGACACCGTAGCTTTTTCATGGTGGAGAGGGAGAGGCAAGGCCACTGTGCGTGGAAATGCATCTGTGGTCGGTCCCCAGGGGGCCCACGTCTTTTCACAGGTCAGTTACTAAGAAAAGCCTTCAAAATATTCACTTGTGGTAACAATTTATACTAGCTTTAGATATTTCATTCCAAGTCAAACAAGTTTAATTGAAAAGGGGGTAAAAGAAGACACTAATATAATAGAAAGCTATAGTTCTGAGCAGCTGATGGAGCCAAAATTCACCATTTTATAGGTTTCCTTCCTTCCTCCCTCCCCCCTCCCCCCTCTCTCTTAAAGACAGGCTCTTGCTCTGTAGTCCATACTGGTCCTGAATTCACTACATTGCCTAGGCTGGCCTTAGCCTCCTGAGTGCTGGAATCACAGGCGTGCACCACTATACCCAGTTTATGTGGTGCTAAGGATTCAAACCCAGGGCCTTGTGCTTGTTAGGCAAATGCTTTAACCACTGAGCTCTGACCCCAGCCCTATCAGTTTACAGATACACACACACACACACACACACACACACAGACACACACAGACACACACAGACACACACAGGTTTTTTTTTTTTTTTTGGGGGGGGTGCCTGCTCATCCCCTCTAGCTATACACCTGCCCAACCTCTCTTTATCAAAAGCTCCAGGATCAAAAGGACATTGAATCATAATCTAAAGAATCCAGAAATGACTGGAACCTCCTGTGGGTGCCATCCTGAGAGTCTAATCTACATGATAGGCCCATCAAAGAGCAAGCTGTTCCCTGGGGCTAAGTGGGGCTTCCCTAGGAAGAGCAGTCAAGCTCAGGCTATAAGGTATCACCACTTCTCCCTAAAGCTTTCCACTTGCTCCATCATTTGCTAACTGGCAGAACTTGACGGCACTTAAGAAATTTACACCATTAACGCATATTCTTTTTGTGCAATGCACACTGTAAATAGCTAACCCTCACAAAAAGAATCATTCCCACTTCACAGCTAAGGTCACTGAAATTCAGGGACTTGTTAATGGGCACAGAGCCAGGGGATGAAAATCAGGAATCAAACCCAAGTCCAGGGCTGGAGGAATAGCTCAGTGGTTTAAGCACTTGCCTAACAAGGGCAAGACCCTGAATTTGATTCCCCAACACCCTATAAACTGAGTATGATGGTGCACACCTGTAATCCCAGCATTTGGGAGGCTATGGCAGGAGGATTGCCTTGAATTTGAGGCCAGCCTGGGCTACATAGTAAGTTCAAGACCATGCTCACTTCAACAGCACATATACTAAAATTAGTAAGTTCAAAACAAGCCTGGACTATAGACAGAGACTCAAAAAAAAAAAAAAGAAAAGAAAAGAAAAGAAAAAAAACAAGTCCAGGGAGAGCCCCCATGCTACACTGCCTCTGGGACCTGTCCTCACACTCAATCCCCAGAGAAATAGCCTTCACCAACCATGCCTCTTACCCAGACAGTCAGTACCATATGTCATGAGTTAACTTGCCTCTAAAAGACTCCAACTAGGTCACTACTCACTCTGATCCATAGAAAAGGGGTGAGAAGTCATCAGCAAGTAGGGTTCTTGCCTGGAAGACTACAGCCCTCTGATACTAGCCAGATGAGAGATCCGTTCCTATCTGTCTGCATAATGGCATATTCTAAGGTCAACAACAAATGCACCCACTCAGGAGAATCCTGTTTCCCCATCCTACCCTTAAACACCCAAAGCAAGTTCCTATTTCCCATTAATCTCTATCCACAGAATCTTATGACCAAGATGGCCCTAACTCCAGGTTAGGCTGGAGACTGAAGTTAGCATGACAATGAGAATTTCTTACTAGATTGTCTGGAGTTATTTCAGTCCCTGGAATGAAAACACACCACCATACCTGAGAAAACAGAATGCTACATATTTTCCTTATGTCGCTGACTGCTCAAGGCCCCCAGCCACCCACTGACTCATCGATCCGACCTAAATGTTGACTCTGGCACTCAAGGTCCTCCTTCTGCACTTTTCAGGCCTGGCTATTCCACTTTGGGGCCACACAACCTCTCTCCCCAACTTGGCAGGCAGGCTGCTCTTCCCTCAAACTGAACCCCGACTCTGTGCCTGTCTCATGCTTCTAAAGATGCCTGTGCCATCTCTCTAAAGCCATCATTTTTTTTAAACTCAAAAGAAATGAGCCTAAGAGGCTTTCTTGACTAGCCACTATCCCTAAAAATGTACTAGTTTTTCTTCAGGCCGGCATTTACTGAGCACTTCCCACAGGGCATCAAGCTCCTCTTTGGCCAAACATTACTCAGCTCTTTCCACGTGCTTGGCACTAAGTGCTTTGCATACCAGCCTATTTCTCTGTTCCCTATATCAAATTCTCAGCAGAGAAGTTGTTTATCTCTCTGTCTCAATTCCTGTCCTCTTGTGCTCTTTTGAACCAACTTCAAACAGCCTCTTGACCCCACCTCTCCCCTCTTCAAAGTTAGTAAAGATTTCCATGCTGCTAAATCTAGTGATCAATTTCTGTCCTCCCCATTAACCTCTCAACAGTATTTGATATATGTCTGACTATACCTTCTCTTAATGAAGAGATTATATATAAGAGAAATAAGGTAATATTCAAGAAAAGTTTTTCTTCACAGTTGACGTTATGAATGAGGCTTAGTTAAGGTACACACACATGCTATAATTGTGTCAGCTACAAATGTAGTCTGATATAAATGTGTTGATTCAAGCAATTGAAATTGCTGCTACGTAAATAACTTTTGATACAATTCTGGACAAAACTAAGCACAATGTTTTTGAAAATAATTTAATACCAAATGTATATTAAGCTGTACTAAAAATGTTTGGCAATGCGGAGGTAGAGTCTAGGCTCAAATAATTGTAAGTTATTTTGATTTTCAATTAAATGAAACTTGTGTGGGACAGGAAGTAATTATTTTTGCTCAATACTGTCCCATAGATTATGGAATAATGTCCTTGGCCCTAGTCCATAAAATGACAGCAACATCCCCAATCATTGTGAAAATCAAAATACCTCCTAGAATTTCCACAAAGCTCCATAGGAGGGTAACACCAAGTGGCAGACGACTCTCTACGGAGCCTGCATATTTCCGCATGTCTCATGAGCAGAGACACTGACTGGCTTTATTCTAGATGGTCTTTTCAAGGATGCTGGAACAGCATGTAGCTCTGGGTCACAGCTATAATGGGTCACTCAAGGCAAAGGGTAGGCATGCTTCTTGTCCAATACAAAAGACTCAGGCTTCATGAGCCCAGAGTTCCTGCCCACATTGCAACCCACTGTGTGTGGGCACTTCCTGGCACTTGGCACAGTGCCATGGGGAATTAAGACCTGGATAACTGGAGCAAGAAAATGCAGATGCTTTGGCTACTCTTATTGCTGTAATAAAATCCTTTGTCTGCAAACTAGGGAAAGCGAGTCTTCTGCCAGCATACACAAAACTCTAGAAGGCAAATTTGTCAGCTTGTAAATCAGGAAAGATCTCAGTTCTTCAGCAATTCTTGACAACTATTCCACTGAATAGCACCAGCCCTGTATGCTAATGTCTACATCTATAATCTCATCTTGAGCTATCCTCAAACAGACATTTGTAGCCAATTGCCATCAATAACTGAACAGTTATAAACTTAAAATAGCCCAAATAAATTGAGCCTTTCTCTAAAATTCCTTTTCTCCTAGGTTCTTCCCCTGTCAATGCCATGCAAATTCATCTGCTTCCTTACCCTGAAACTCCTGGTGCCATCTTTGATGTTGCTCTCTCTCACATACCACACATCCGACTGGTCAATGAATCCTCTTGACACCACCTTTTGGAAACACACAGAATCCGACCTCGTCTCATCCTTTATCTCACTCTCTCCAGTCCCTTCCACCACAGCATCCCAGTTGGTCTCCCTGCTTCTTGACTCCATTGATAATATATGACCCAAAATTATCTTATTGGAGCTTAGGTGTCTGGCTACGTCACCTCTTGGCTCAACATCCCCTAGCAACTTCCCATCTCACTCAGAGCCAAAGGCGAAGGCCTAAGAAGCTCATGGAAAGATTTTTGGAATCTAGGCCCCACCCCCTCCCCGTTTGTCTCTATTTTGGACTCTTACCAGTCAGCTCTAGCACAGTGGCTTCTTTCTGAACCCCTGAAATAGGCACCCACATGTCAGCAATGCTTCAATTTAGATGTTTAATAGGCAACTCAGGATATTGAAAGCTGGACTCTTAATGGTTCCCCTAAAAATGCTAAGCCTGCCCTTGACTCAGGGCCTTTGTACCTGCTGCTCCCTCTTTCTGGAAGACGCTTTCCAAATGTCTGCATGACTCAGTAGCTCACATTTTTCAGTCTCCATCACTATTATCACATGGATCTTTAGTGATGACACCATCCCAAATTAATAGCCCCACCCCACATGCCAGATACGTCTTATTCTTGCACTCGCTTTCTTTCTTCATCTTTAATGGTGCCCAATATTATGTATACACAAGGCTTCCTTATTTTTTCTCATCTTCTTCCATTGAAATATAAGTATTTGTTCAATCAGTGGGTCAATCAATATAATCTTCACAGCATAGCCCTTGAATTCCAAAAGTAAAATATTAAGTAGTGTCTATCACTGAACTGCTTGTAACATGTGTGGAGGGATCAGATTAAATGCCATGAAATGACTAACAGATAAACCTGAAACCAGGAAGCTTAGTGTCAGATCCTACTTACGTCACATTAGCCCTGTACTGTTGGGTCACATAATAGCACTGAAAAGTCATTTCTTCTGTTAAGCAAGTATCAAGAGGAAATCCCCTGCTATCCATAGGTTGAGGTATCATTAAATGAAACCAAATATCTGAAAGAGCTCTGCAAACTATAAAGCACTGACTTTGTCTCTGAACCAAAACCTCAGCCACTCAGATAATAAAGGCCAAGTCCAGTATAATCCTCAAATGCCTTATCCCAGGTGAGTATAATATCTGAACTCCCAGTCTGCCTAACTTAAAACTTCCTTTGCCCTGGCCGAGGTGTCTATAGGCTGAGGAGTTTGTAGAAGTGTTGGAAGTGTCTGTGACAGGGCTGTGACCAGCTTCTTGCTTCCTCATCCCACCCGGCCCCACCCTCTACCTGCCCTTTCTGACCTCTCTTGCCTGGGCCTAGGGGACAGGAGATCAGGAGGAAGAACCCAGCCTGCAAAGCCCGTGCACTGTCTCTATCCTCTGGGTGCTCTGGCCCAAGGTGCCTCTGTGGCTTTCTCAGAGATTGTGAGATCATGCACGGAAGCACCCTCCGCTCCTCAGTGCTCTCTTCCCAATGGCCACCTCCTCTCAATTCCTATCCTCTTTCTCTCTTCCAGGGGTCACTCTGGGGAAAGGTCTCAGAAAGAAGACCCCAGTTCTGGTGTTCCTGCAAAGACTCCACACACAATGGCTGCGGCCCTCTGCCAGTGCGCATGAGCCTAGACAGATCACCCCAGGACAGCCTGTTGCTGCTGATCTCCCCATGTGAGCTGGTATCTCAAACTCAGAGCACATACGTTATGCTTTCCACATAACACACTTGTAGGTCATGTAAGAGAAGGGCATCCCCCCATCTTGCCCCTTATTGTTAAAGAGTGGGGCATAGGGACTACACAGAGCACTCTTTCTGTGGAGAAACCCCACTTCTCATCTCTGGGAAGTCTCGCATGTAGGACTGGAGTGGAAGGATGTGTGAAGGCTCACAGCTCTGCTCCAAGGCCTCCCCTTTGGAAGCTCCAGATGTCTAGATGCTCTAGCACCTCTACCAGGCGGGACGGTGGGGCTTCCTACCCACCGCTGACTGCTAGCCTTTGGGGCTGCTGCTGCCCTTTCTCTAGAGAAAAGAAGAGGAGATGCAGCTAAGATTCTCGTTCAGTGTTTGTTGAACTGAATTCCACGAATGGAAAATGACAAGCTATGTCCCCAGAGAAGTGCTTCCTGAGCCACGTTCAGAAAACCAGGGTTGGTGAGAACATAACATCTGAGGAATTCTTAAGTTCCTTGCTGGGAAAATTTTCAACCAAAGACTAGGGAAGCAGGGAATGAAATGTCCGAAGAAGGAGCTGTTCAAAGGTGTGGATGTAGCATGTCTTTTTGAAAAGATGATCCTGCCACCCTGGAGTCTACACTAAGAAAAGAAACAAGGAACAGCCAAACTGAAAGATAAGTCCAAGGACTCGTTGTACCTAAGACACTGGGGGTCCTTTTATGACAAGAGGGCATTGCCTCTACTGAGGGCCATTTATTGCAGTCCCAAATGTCCTTATTTAAACTTCAGCATTGATCTTCAGTTCCGCTCTTTGTCCCCAACCTCCATATTCTATCCCAGGAGAACTCTTGGGGATCTGCTATTCACCAACCTACGGACTGCAAAGTTGAGGAAAAACAAAAACAAGTGTGGGAGATATTAACTGCTATTATTTGAGCACATACACACCCTACTTATTATAATATGAATCATTTGGTTTTGGTAATTAACAGATCTCACCTCACTTATAAGAATACTGAGACATAATTTAGACATTTCCCCATGAAAACACAGAAGAAACAGGGAAGGTATAACCTGTGGTTTCTAGAACATTCTCTGGACTTCTCTGCGGTAACTCCCTCTGTGTGCTTCATTTAAAAGCCACCTGTCAGGTCGTACTATTCTTACAAGGGTGGTTCCCACCGAGCTTCCTGCATATGGCTTCTGTCCCTGATTCCTCAAAGCCAGGATCAGACACACCTTCCTCCAGCTAATGGAACTTTGTGGGGTTTTTTAGGATGTGTCACAATCCCTCTCCTAGTGTGACTGCCTTTGCACATCTATTTCTTCCTCTAGAATGTGAATTCTTGAGGGCAGAGACAGTATCTTATTCACCAGACATTACCTACAGCTCTTAAGAAAAGCATTAGAGCAAGTGGCTCTCTCATGGCAGGTGTTCAGTGCATGTTTGTTGAATGAGGCACACAGGGACATTGCAAAAGATGGATCTCAGGTATTCTGGTACGACGGCTCCTTGTTTGCAGCTTAGATGAACAAGATCTGAGAGTCTGTTGTCATCAAAAGCAAACTCTGGCTGGTTGCCAGAGGGCATCTACCCCATTCTGGCTTCTGCTTCAAAGTTTCCCCAAGTCCCAGCCGCGGCCCTCTTGATCTTTCCTTGTTTGCTCATTAAAGTTAATTTGGGACATGAAAAGACCTAGGACTAAATATTTCATTAAGGCCAGATCTTCCTAATGCAGCAACTGCAGACAAAATAGGTAAAAATGGGACAAAGGTTGTGAGTACAAGGCCAGGGAGTGTAGCACATGCTTAAACCTCAGTCCCTGTGTTCCCGGGCTACGTCTTCAGTCACCTCTGGGGATGCTGAGGGCATCAAGGACAGTAGGTATGTCTCCTCACAGGGTCATTATGTGTCTTCAACTAGCTCCAATCTGTTCTCTGAGGATTAAGGTAACCACAATCTGTGCGAAAATAGTCTCGCCTAGAGTCCTGCATGATACTTTTATTGGTAAGGTCAGCTACCATTTTCAGAGTTCTTACTGTGTGCCAACGATCTATCACCCGTTTTTACATAGATTATCTCTTCAAATTCTAACAGTGGCCCTCTGAGGTGATTATATTACCAACCCCATATCACACAGGGGAAGTGGCACTTAGAGAAGTTACAGGGCTAAGTTCTTATAACTATGGGAAGGCAGAAAATGTGACCAAGTTGAGATTCCAGCAGCCTTAAGGTCTTTCTACAATCCACATCACTAACCATCCCAGCCTACCACTTCTTAGAATATCTAAAAATACCCTAGTCCTTCTTAGTGGTAGAAAAAAACAAAACAAAACAACAACAACAACAACAACAAAAACAGAAGCTGCTGCATTACATTGTCCTGCTCAGAGTGAGGTACCAGTGAGGTGAAAATCTCATATAGAAAAGTTTGTTTATTTGAGAAACAAAGGAACAGTGGCTGTTATACACATTATTTTTTATTTATATAATACATATCTTTCTCCTTTCAATTTCCTCATCCCTGCCCCCTCACCCAGCCCCTTTTCTCTCTCAACAAAGTCTGTCTTCTTACTTTCTTCCATCTCTCTTTTGCTTTTTTGTGGTTTGGCTTTCTCATAGTAGAGAGACATACAATAGTTAGTTAGCCTTCTGGGTGATGCAAATTGTTGGCTGTATGAGAAGCCTGGGACAACTTTGATTGTGTGATATGGCATATAATCTCAAGCTCCAGGGGTATTATTTGTGAAGTTTGTCTGAGCTAGATCTGGAATGGTAGGAAAGTTGAAGGACATAAACATAAATAATGTTTCATTAATTCCAAGTTCTTCTTTGCTTCTACCCTAACAGACCTATCCTTTTAGAGGACATTTTTATTCTAGTAAAGGCAAATTACTCATTCCAATGAAACTTTTCATTAAAGGAAGAGCTAGGGTATGAAATACAATAGTAAGTCCAAACACAAAAGTGATCAGAGTAAATTCAAGTATCTTAAATCCTCCTGCTAAGGTAATGCAGATTTTCAGAATAGTTTAGAATACTAAGTCAAACTCTATACTATGTGCAAGGCATGCACTTAAAACAGTAAAACAAAAGAAGGTCAAGTCACAGGCATTTGTATTGGAAAATAATACAAGGATGCAGACACTAAAATGCTAATATCAGACAAGAGAAAACTAAAGGCAAGAAACATTTACAAGAGGAACAAAGATATACTCTCTTCTTTCTATCAAAAGAATTCACCAAGAAGATAAAATAATTATGAACCTAAATGCATTAACAAATTGGCCTTACACTTCTCATACATGAATAAATGCATAAAATAAAAGATGATAAAATCATAAAGAAAAATAAATAATTTAGAGCCATAGTCAAAGAATATAACAGACATAGTAAAGTCTTGTGGAAACTTTAAAAAATAGAAGATTTAAATACTGAGCAGGAACATTTATGAAGAAAAATAGCATGCACCTTTCAAAAAAAAAAAGCAGGATTAACATCAGCATAAAAAGAAAAGAATAGAGGATCCACAATTTCTTTGGAAATTAAAAGCCATTCATGTAGATAACTTTTGGACTAGAGAGAAATAACAATAGAAATGAACAATATATTCAAAATTGAAAGAAAACAATGTCTTATAGCAAAACTTGCAGGATGCAGTCAGAATGAGCTCAGAAAAAAAAAGGGAAGTCTCCTCCAACCCTTGGAGGAGTTATGACCACAGTGTGGCTGAATAGATTGTCCTGATTGTTCCATTACCACGCTGCCATTCTCCTGAGCCTTCTTAAACTACAGCAACACTAATCAGTAGCCAGTAGATACACAGGCTGAATTGACATGAGCTAAAATGAAATAAAATTTAACATTCACTTTCTTAATTGCACTGGCCACTTTTTAGTACTCAATAGCCACAAGTGGTTTGGAGTCCATGTATTAGACAGTATAAATAAGAAAAAAAAAATCCCCTTAATGCAGAAAGGTCTAGTTGGTGGTACTGCTCTAGAGTTTGCCAGGGAAATTCTAATTTCATCGAATGTACATCACCATCAAGCACAGGTTTCAGCTGGCCAGCCAGCACATGCTCAGATGCTTAAGACAACATAGCAAATCCAAAACACCATGAAAGTAGACTCACATTGATAACTATAGCCCAGTCAACTTTTCAGTCTCACTTTTCAGGGTCAAACACCTATAGAATTCATTCACATACACACTTTCCACACTCTGGTTGAAAACAGCCTGAGCCCCACCAGTAATCACTGAGGACTTATAATTGTTCTGGTGTATTAAATTCCTCTCCAACCTCAGAATGGCTCTTGAACATCGGCATCCTGCCTATCTTACTCTTGCTATGAACCTAGAGGTGGCTAGAGGGTCAGCAGTGGGTCCTACAAAGGTTAGCATCCGCTTGCGGAGGCACCCTCCTGGTGCAGCCATTGAAATGGGTGTGGGCAGAGGAAGTCTTCCTCCTCATGTGGGGAAGGGGTTTCTTCCTCAGGAACAGAGGTGCCAGGGGATTGAAGGGTTCCATTTACTCCACCTCTCTGCTCTTCTCCCGCTTACAGTGCCATTCCTTTTGTCACCAGCACCTTCACTTAGCATTAGAGATGAGTAGGGGCGAGTACTTAATCAGGTCTGTCACTCCACAACCCACACACTATACAGCACATAGCATTACTCTTTACCATAATGTGTCTTGCAATTTTAAGAAAAAAGGAATTCCTTCAGGGTGGTTTCAAAGCTTTTCTCTTTTCCACCCATTTTCTGAATTGAACATTAAAAGGCCTTTAATGTGTTTCTTTTCTCTCTGTGTATAATCGCTTGGGCAGCATTTCCCAACACAACTCTGCAGTGATGAAAGTGTTCTACATTTATTCTGTGCTAAAATATTGTAACCACTAAGCACCTGTGGCTATTGTTGGTTTTATTATTATTGTTATTTTTGTGGTACTTGGGGGGATGAATCCAAGACCTTGACACTGAGCTACATCCCATCTTTTAAAAAATGTATTTTTTTTTTTGAGACAGAATCTCACTAAGTTTCTAAATTGTTTAGGCTGCGCTTCAATTTGTGATCCTCCCTGGCTGAGCCTGTCAGAATGCTGGAATTATAAGCGTGTGACAATGTGTCTGGTTCAAAGTTTGAATTATTTATTTTTTCATTTTAAGGTAAATAGCCAGAGTTAGTGGCTAGCTCATTGGGCTGAATTAATCTAGATCACCAAAAGACATCAACTGATCCCCAAATTTCTGTAGTCACCATTGCCTCCATACCACCAATTTGCCAATCCCTTCTTCCAACTCTTCACCTTTCACTTTTACTTCAATCCATAAGTTTTTGGGCCACTGTGTTACCACAGTATGCTAAAAATAAATGTTCCTTTTTCTCTAGTAAGAAGGTATTTCTCAAATATGTGAGCAGCCTCATCCCAGAATTTCACCTAAAGGGTCACCTCATTCTTGATGTAAGATAACTGTATCATTCACTGATCCAAAAGTGCTCACCGAAATGGGGTAAATCATTAAAAGTGTTAACTAAAAGGACCATGTAAAGCAAAACTGGCAAGAATGCTGAAATCACGCAAAGGTTAGTAACAGTGAAGAGTTACTAGCTGGGCTGGTGGTGCAGGCCTATAAATCTGGCACTCTGGGAGACTGAGGCAGAAGGACTATATATTCTAGCCCAGCCTGGGTAGTGTAGCAACTTAGCAAGACTCTGTCTCAAAATAAAAACAAAACAAAACAAAACAAAACAAAACAAACAAACAAAAAAACTGGCTGGGGATGTAGCCTAGTGCAAAGGCCCTGGGTTGGCTCCCCAGTACTAAAATATATAAAACAAAACAAAACAGTGAAGAGCCGCTATCTACACCCGGGCCTGAAGGGTCATTAAGAGTGTTTACCATACCCAGATTGGAAGCTGGTCTTCTGCTGGAGCTATGGCCTCCTATAGTTGATAGAACCAAACTACAGTGACCCAGAAGAGAAGGAATCTGGGAATAAGTACATCAGAATCACTTTCTTCCTACTCGCCAGCCTTCTTCACGCCTTTCATTAGCAGAAACCATTAAGTGAAGCCGGCCATTATTGCCTCCCATAAAACATGGCCTCCTGAAGCACAGAGGAGGATGGGTAAAGGAGAGAGGGCTCTGGGGTCACAGCCAAAATATCCCCCAAACTTATATGTGATCTACTACTAAGAAAAGTCTCGCCAGATGAGGATTAAATTCTTTTTTTTTTTTTTGAGGCAGGGTCTCACTCTGCAGTCCACACTGTTCCTGAACTCACTATGTAGGCAAGGCTGGCCTTGAACACACAGCAATCCTCCTGCTTCAACCTCTTAAGTGCCGAGATTAAGATTACAGGTGTGTGCCATCACTCCCAGTTTATGTGGTGCTTGAGAACTGAACCCAAGGCCTTGAGCTTGCTAGGCAAGCAGCCTAACCACTGAGCTATTCCTCTAGCCCTGAGGATTGGATTCTGACCTTGCCCTGATTCCCTATAGAAGAGCTTCCTGGGAGTCTCTAAGTCCCTGGCCAAACAGCTAGTCTTCTATTTCCTGGAGTCATTTCCCAACAAAACAAGATGAGCAAGAAGACTAACACAGACAATGATGATGACCATGTAAGCAGCCAAGGCAAGACAGACCAAATGGTGCTTTTTAAAAGAACCTCACACCAAAGCTCCCGGGAGCCTACAGTGTTGTATAATACGTGCAGGAACGATCCTGACCAAACTTTCATCTTTCCCATGAGAAACCACTGTCTTTGAAACCCTCTAAAATATATTCTACACATAAATCATTATGACATCCTCTAGTTCTAAAAACTACAACTTGCATTTGTTAATTGTATATGTGTGTGTGCGTGAACTGCACCTTCAGCTGTATTGTAGGCTGTGTGAGGATGCGTATATCACTACCTTCAGTGAATTCATGCTTACTGAATTCTGGAGAAACTTCCTGCTCAATCTCGCATCTCACAATGTAGGCCAAATGACACTGGCTGCAGCTGGACATCCTCAGGGATGCGGGTCTGAGGAGACAGCAGGGCCTCCCCTGGCTTCCAGGATCAAGCTGCTTCTCCTGTAGTCCTCACACACAGACTCTGGAGCTGTCTGGCAGTTCGAGTAATCATTCACCACCCTTGGCTTCTTTCTTGGCTACTGTGGGCAGAATCTGGTTTGGGATGGGTGATTCCTATCTTCAAAGTCATGAGATCAGGATGCTCAGATTCTAAAAAATTACAACACGTGGCCTTGATGCCTAGTCACGCGCAGAACTGGGCATCACAGATGGGATGTTACACGCGGCTATTTGTCCTGCATGTAGGCCACTTTCAACCTTGAACTTCTAGTGTTCCCATGCACACTCTGCCCTGCCTCTGACTGTTCCAACCACCAGGAGTGGCCAAGAGGTGAAGATAACAGGAGATGAGTGTCTACTTGTCCTCTCATGTTCACCACGTCCCAGGATTCATAGCCCCAGAGTACTAAAGGTGTCATTGCTAGTGGACAAATAAACCCTTCTTCACGTCGGCAGTTTGCTCATTGAGACACAGATTTTCCTGTACCTGGCGCTACTTCTCCATGGAGCAGCTCAGCGATTTTCCAGAGCAAAGACAGCAACTAAAGAGAACACCAGGGATTTCTCCTCCCTGGTCCACTCCGCCCGCATCACCCTCAGCTTCCCTTTGTACCTTCTTCTCCCGGCATTCGGTTATCTGCAGAAATTGTAACAGTATGCTAATACCATAGCAAAAGTTAAGCGCATGTGGTGTCTCTCTCAGACTGCCCTATTGTGCCAACTCTCTTCTTTCTGTGATGGTGGGACACAGTACAATGCCTTCAGGAGGGTGAAGCAAGGTGAACGGCACAGACACTGTGGCGCAGGGTTAGGCTACAAGGTGAGAGTTACCTGGGCACAAGCACCATGACACCACAACCATCAGCATAACAGCGGAGATGGCAACACATGCAGTGTGACACGGGACAAAGGGATGGCTTGTGTTCTGGGCAAGACACAGGAGGATGTTGCAAGATTTCATCATGCTGCTCAGAAAGGCGCAAAACTTAAAACAAGTGAATTTTTTATTTCTGGGATTTTTCCAGTTAGTATTTTTGGAAAATGACTGCCCACAGGTTAATTAAGACTGCAGAATGTGGGAGGGAGGGCTACTGTACTGGGTAGGTACTGAAAAATAACTGAGTGGCATGAGATTCAATGGGTAGATAAGGGGATGAAGGTGAGGATGCAGAGGCAGTGCTGTGACCCACATGTACCCTTTGCTCCTCTAGCCTGGAAGTGCTAGCAGCACACAGGTGCTGCCTCTCAGCCTCACAATATTTATATGGGGTAGATCAGTCATCATGCAGAATTAAGAAGGAAAAAGATAAGAAAATTAGCGAAATCAACTATGAAAAGAGACATTTTCAACTGACACCACAGGAATACAAAGGATCAATAGGGACTGTGAGGAACAACTATGTGCCAAGAAACTGGAAAACCAGAAGGAAGGACTAAACTTATATGAACAAATAAGCTGCCAAAATTGAACTTTGAGGCCATAGAAAACCTGAGCAGACAATAACAGGCAATGAGATTGACTGAGATAACTCAGAAGATAAAACTTAGACCTTTATTTCTCACTATATAAGAAGATCAACTCAAAATGGGTTAAAAACATAAAAGTAAGACCTGAAACTATAAAACCACCAGAAGAAAATATAGAGGAAATGTTTCAGGACATTGGTCAGAAGAAAAAAATTTTTAGATACAACACCAAAAGCAAAAATTTATATATGGAATTAAAACGCTTTTCCCAGCAACAGAAACAGCGAGCAGAATGAACAGACAACCTAAATAACAAGAGGAAATCCCCAAAGGATTCATGTCCAGAAAATACAAGACACTCAAGAGAAAAAAAAAAACTGATTAAAAATTGGGCAAATGTCCTGAACAAATATTTATCAGAAAAAGATACAGAAGTGAACAAAAAGCATATGAAAAATGCTCAACATCACTTGTCATCAGAGAAGTGCAGATCAGACCTGTAATAAAATACCATCTCGCTCCAGGGAGAATTGTTATTAAAAACACAAAAATGACAGAGGCTGGTAAGGATGCGAGAAAGGGCAACTCCTATAACTGTGAGACTGTCAATTAGTGCAACCATTAAAAGAAACACTGTGGAGGTTCTTCAAAAAGCTGAAAACACAACTACCCTGGGATCTAGCTGTTCTATGACATCCATGGGTACATATCCAGGAAAATGAAATCAACATGCAGCTGCCCCTTGTTGCAGCTCTGTCCATACAGCAACGATACAGAGCCAAACGAAATGTCTACTCGATCAATGGATAGTAAGAATGTAGTATATATGCAGTGGGACATTATTCAGCTATAAAAAAATAACATGAGTTCGACTGGAAGATATGTTAAATGAGACAATCAGTCACAAAAGGCAAATCCTGCATGTTCTCACTTGTATTTGGAAGTTAAAATGCTGATCTCAAGTAAAGAACAGAATGGAGCCTGGGAAGAATGTGGAGAAAGGAGTGATAGAGGATTTTTTTTTTTTAAATAGTCCAGGCTGTTCCTGTAGCCCAGGCTGGCCTCAAACTCAGGGCAATCCTCCTGCCTCAGCCTCTTGAGTGTTGGGATTACAAATATGTGACGGGACACATGGCTAATTTCCATGTGGTGCTGGGGAATTGAACTCAGGGCCTTGCACTTTCTAGGAAAGCACTTTAACCAAGCTGCACTCTCACCCCCAAGAGGGGAAATTTAATGGGTATATGCAGGCAACTGAATAGGAAAAATAACTTTTAATGTTCTACAGCACTGTAGGATAACCATGATTTACAACAAGTAGCTAAATATTTCAAAACAGCAAAGATAAAGGATTTTGGATGTTCCCAACACAAAAAAATGAAAAATGTCTGTGGTGATGGCTATGCTAATTACCCTGATAGGATCATCCCGTGCCATATAAAGACACGTTGAGATGTCAATCCGTATTCAACAAATATGTACAGCTATAGTGAGTTAATTAAAAATGAAAATATATTTTAAAAACAAAGTGGGACTTTTATTGTGACAGAAATCTAATAAACCCAGACATACCAAGACTCAGAGCCAAGAATTGTTTTTCCAGGTTAACTGTTTCAGGCCCAGTCAGAGGGGCTGCTCCCCTGGGGGATCCACAGCATCCCTGTCTCTTCTTCCTTATTATAATTTTTTATTATTTTGGGTGGGAACTTGTAGGTATTATTTGACCAAGAAGTTTCCATTTTATCATGGATGAAGTGAGTGAGAAGGTCTATAAGGCATGGGCCAAAAGTAAAATCATCAGGACAGTTAAACGTCCTGTCAAGGGGCCAAAGGTCCCGCCAAGGGGCCCACCAAGGTGTTCAGCCTCTTTACTTTGTTTGCCCAATTTCAGTTACCTGGTTTTTTTTTTGAGACTTAATTTGTATTATATTATTTATATAAAATAACAGTTTTAAAAGAAGTATAGAGTCCTCCTTTTAGCAGTCATAAGGTTAAAGTCCTCAGCAGGTGGGAGTACAACCGTGGCTAGAGAGTCCAGCTGACTCTGCAGTGTCACGATGTTTTCCTGCAAAGCCTGAGGACTCCTCTTCTGGCTAAAAAGCTGGTCTTTATTTGTTGTAGCTGTCATTTCGGTAGTTGTGACACCTGCAAGAATGTCTAGGCAGCGAGTCAAGCAGATCTGTTTACAGGTGAAGACTTTACCTTGGCTGGCAAAATAGATGTCAGGTGATCAGGTTCCTTTCATAGTTGGCATTAGGGCCTATATAAACAGCTTTATTTATTTATTTATTTTTGGTCTGGCCCCTTTGGGGTAACCAAATTTTATATAAGTCATTTGATTTACTTTTAAGTGAATTTAGTCATCTTTCGATTTTTTTTAATCTCATGCCATGATTTTGGCCTCTTTTGTCAGGTACTTTTTCTTATTTGTGTGTGTGTGTGTGTGTGTGTGTGTGTGTGTGTGTGTGTGTGTGTGTGCTAGTCGCCACCTTAGTTGTTATACCGATGAGTTGGTCAGCATTTGCTCCTGTAAATCTATCAAACTTCCGGAGTTCCCAGAGTACAACTGCTCAGGATTCACAGTCTCTGGAGTAGCCTGGGTCATCAGCCAAGCACAGCAGCCTGATAATCATGCCTTCACTCCTCTGAATAGAGGGATTGCAGATGCAGGCGCACCTGGCAGTGGAGGAGGACAACCTAGCTGTACAGGAGCTAGCACTCTCGATGGGGTGTCAGGAATAACGGTCACTGCTTGTGTTGGCATTAATGAAGCATATAACGGAGGCCTGGCACTTGGCTCCAGAGCCTGGAGGATAGGAAGGGGCCCTGGTGGGTTGCCAACACTGCTACCAGCCTTCTAGGCTCACAGAACCATGGCCACCTGGGGGCATGAGCTGCCAAAGCACACGAGGAGTTGACATAAGGAAAGCGATCTGGGTGGCCTGGGGCTCTCCCACAGATATTCTGTACACAAGCCATGTTTCGGGCTCATCAAAATTGGAGATGCAAGCTCCTCTGCTCATTTTGTTGGTATCCCTGATGATACTGATACTGACTGTGGCATTTCACTGCCAGCTGATCACAGACTTCCTGCTCCTGATGGGCTCCTGGCTGGTACAGGCAGGCCTTATTCTCTACAGACCAGTCTCTGGCTACTTATGAGAGGATGATGATGACAGGGATAACACACCTGTCACCATCGTCTTCCGCTGACTCTTGATAATATCATAAGCCTGTTGAGAATCTGTGGCTTCCATTCCTTTGGCCTGTTATTACAGTCCCAGCATGAAACTCGTGGGGTCCAAAGAAGCTGCATATCACAGGAAAACTCCAGAGCCTCTCCACAAGGAGCTACAAAAGTGGAGCCAACAGAAGAGGACCAGGCTCTCCTCCTTTTAAAGGGCTCACACTGAGACAAGTCCTAGAATTCCTGGCATGTACTGTGCCCCATGTTCTTCCTGTGTGCTCTCTCAGTCTCATACCTAGCACCTTCTTTGGTCTCCACTGAAGGTAACAGTCCTAAAGGACAGCAACGGATCCTGACCATTGTCCCTGTCACCTAGCCTCTAGGAGCTGAGGGTGTAGGAGCAGAATGACTTAGCTGACTTGGATGGAATTATGTGGGTGAGGCAATGTGGAAGAGGAGGAGGGGCCCACGAGCATAGGGAAGTATGCAAGATACAGCCATGGGAAGAAGAGGATGATAGGGGATGACGGAGAAAAGACCAGAGTCCAGCAGGAATGCCATCACTAGCTGCTCCTCCAGGTTTTTAACCAAAGAACAAAGACTTTGTATGCATCAAAACTGCAGTGCTGGCTATTTTTGTTGACCAACTAAAATGACACTACCAGGTGGAAACATTTATAGTACAATTCACTTACCGTATTTGGATCAAACGACAAGAATCTCATATATGTATTTTTTTTATTTCAGTGGTCTTACAGCTTGAACCTGAAATGCCCACAAAAGTCTCATGTGCTTTGAAAAGTGAGTGAATCAATCGTGGGAGTTAGCTGGATTGGTGGATTAATCTACTAATTTCCTGAGTTCCTAAGAGGTGGGGCCTGGTCAGAAGCTGGGGGGAGGGAGGCAGAGGGATCTCTAGAGCATGACCTGGGAGGGAACACCGCCTTCCGATCCCCACCCTTATCTCTCCCTGTTTCCTGGTTGCTCTGGCTAGGCTCTCTGCCATGTCCTTCTACTATTGCCATCAGCCCATCAACACACTGAGGCCTTCAGAAACTGATTTTAAGTTGTGTGCAACAGGTATCGTGTCCCAGGGATGAGAATGGTTAAATATACTGTGGAGTACAATGCAGGACTTAACTAGGAGAGATAGGCATGTCTTAATATGAAAAGACTTCCAAGAGGAAGTGAAAATAGTCAAACACAGAATGTAGGGAGCATGTAATTCAGGTTTTGGAGGCAGGTGTGCTCTTGTTTTCATAAATCTAAAGTTGTCTAAATTGGATGCATTGGGGAACACCTGTAATCCCTGCTGTGATGGAATGTGTGGGAGGCTGAGGCAGGAGAACTGAAAGTGTGAGGTCAACCTAGACAACTTAGTGAGACCCTGTCTCAAAATTAAAAAGGCCAGGGGTGTATCTTAGTGGTACGGTGCCTGCCCAGCACTGAAAAATAGATAATAAAAGAAAAAACAAATAAATGTGTGTCATCTTATGCCTGTTGAGAACTGTTAGGCCCACTGGGCAATTAGGATGGAGGGGATTTTGATGATTTGTCTAATTTACCATACCCTAGAGTGAACTCTACCTTCATTTAAATAAAAATCTAATTGTACGTTAACCAATAACAAAACTGAAGATACAGTTTGCCTTCCAAGCCTGGACACTTAAGAGGAACAAAAGATAAATTAATTCTTTTTAATTTGGGAAAAAAACAAGAAAAAGCCAAACTTCTCCAGGCAAATAAAGATTTCTGGTTACCCTACCTAGAAGCTGAACAGAAAGCGTGCCATCTACCTTCCATTTGTCCTACTTCTCCACCTTGTTCTCACTTCCAGCGGCTGCCCTGGTCTTGAACACATCATTGAGCTACTCAATCTTCTAGCTTCTTGTAGGGTTTGAACAGAGCTAAGGCCTAGCTAGAATTAAGGAGGAGGAAAATGTCAGAGATTAACTTGGCTCCTGCCTCTGCACTCACCTCAGGCTGGTAATGTCCGATCCTGACACTATGATACTTAACAGTGCCAAAACAAATGACTAAAAACCTGGTGGCCAATAGAGAAAGCAGGAGCCTTCACATCTCTGGATGCCAGAAGTCTGAAATCAAAGTGCAGGCAGGGTTGGTTCCTCCTAAGGCTCTGAGGTATAATCTCCTCCCGGCCTCTCTTTCAGCTTCTGCTGACCGCTGGCCAAATAACTGCAGATTTCTCAAAGCAACCTTAAAGACCAGAAGGGCCTGGAGCAAACTCTTTCAAGCTTTAAAAGAAAGCAGTGTCAACTGAGGTTGTTGTATCCAGAAAAGGTATCCCTGGCAACTGAAAGAGAAGTAAAAATTTGTCATGACAAAGAAACCCTAAAGAAATTTATGACCACTAGACAAGAACTGCAAAAAAACATGAAGGAATCTTAGAGACAGACAGAAGAGCAGTGCCAAAGAACTTAGAGGAAAGGAAAAATCAACAGGAGAAGTACTACAAAAATAAAAACCAAAGAATTGACACCTTTCTAAAAACGAAGGCAAAGATAAGATGCAGCAAATACTTAGCAATAATAACTTTCAATATAATTGTCTTAATATGCCAATCGAGAGACATAAACTGGCAGAACATAACAAAAAATGAAACTATTTGTTGTCTGTAAGATGTAAAGTTTAATCACAAAGAAATCCACATACAGAAGCTGAAGAGATGGAAACTAATAGTACATGAACTACATACTACTAGAGTCCCAAAACAGGCAGGAGTAGCTATGTTATTCTCAGACACAAGATTTCAAACCAAAACAGGTGAGAAGAGACAAGATGGGCACTATATACAGGCACAATGAACAATACAACAGGAAGTGCTCACAGCTGTAGGCGTGCCTACAGCCAATGTCAGTGTACCCAATTTCGGAAAACAGAAACTACTGCACATAAAAGGTCAAATAGATCCCAACAGAATCAAAGTAGGAGACCTCATTACCCCGCTCTCACAAATAGGCCAGTCAAGCAAAACAAAACAAACAAAACAAAATTCAACAAAGAAACATCAGAGCTAAATCACTCCATGACAAACCAGCTTAACAGACGTCTACGGAGTATTATATCCAACATCAACAGGATACATTTTTTACTCAGCAGCACATGGGACTTTTTCCAAAATAAACAGACCATGTCTTTTACCATAAGATATGCTTTAAAGAACACAAAATAACTGAAATGATTCCTTGCATACTTTCAGATTATGGTGGAATAAAACTAGAAATCAACAGCAAAAAGCCCTAAAGTCTGAAACTTTAACAGACTGACCTCACACTTTCAACACTTCTCCCTGCTGTCTTTGTTCCCAAATGAATTAACAGAAAAAGAAAAAGGAAAAAAAAGAAAAAAGAAAAAATTAATTACATAAAGTATACAAATAAACTGTTATATTATAATACAATTACACTGACATTGTAAATGTTATACATTGAATAATACATGATTGAACAGGTAAAGGACTGCAGAAGAACCCAGGAAAGAAATCAAAACTTCCTAAAGTCAAATCACAATGAAAGTACATCATACCAGAATCTATGCAACCCAATGAAAACACTACTAATAGGGAAATTTAAAACTATTAATATATAGATTTTTAAAAAAACAGAGCAATCCCAAATAAATAGTCTGATAATGCAGCTCAAAATCCTAGAAAAATAAGAACAATCCAAATCTAAAAGCAGTAGAAAAAACTATAAGAATCAAAGTAAAGATTGATGAAATCTAAACAAACAAACAAAAATCAATGAATAAAGACTTGGTTCTTCGAAACAATAAATAAGGTTGATAAACTCCTAGCCAAACTCACCCAAAGGAAGAGAGAAAAAACTCACGTCAGTGCAATTAGAAAAACGGGGGTGTGGGTGGGTGGGGGAGGTGTTGGAGGAATGGCACAGTGGTTAAAGCTCTTGCCTTGCAAGTGTAAGGCCCTGAGTTGGTTACCCAGCACCTTATAAAGCCGGGCATGGTGGTACACACCTGCAATCCTAGCATTAAGGAAGCTGAGGCTGTAGGATTGCTGTGAGCCTAAGGTCAGCCAGGGCTACATAGTGAGTTAAGGACCAGCCTGGATTACAGAGCACGATTCTGTCTCAAAAAAGGAAAAAAAAAAAAAAAAAAAAAAGATAAAAGATGGCAGGATGGCAGTGGTATAGGATTGCTTCATCAGTGGCTCCATATGAGCTCAGACAGAAGACAGATTTAGTAAAGGAAATTCCATTATGGCTTAGTTTAGGAAAACAGAGGGACAGCTAGATCTGAAAGGTGGCCAAAGGACAGGCAGAAAAACTGTAAAGATCATCAGCCAGGTGAGCGTGACTTCCCAAACAAGGAAAGGGCCTTGAGACACTCCAGAGGCCTGCATGCCTAGCCAGCCCTTGTACTTCAGTGGACAGTGCCTGGGTAGAATTTCAGTCAAGACAGCAGCCCAGAAAGTGCCAGAAAATCTTGTGGCAATGTGCAACAGACAAAAAGGGCCGTCGGTCAGAGTGTGCCAAAGCCCAATCATTCGGTTGTGGAAACAGGGTGGGCTGTGAGGCTGCAAGGGCTCAGAGCTTAAAGGCTAAGGACAAAAAAGGCAGTGCAGAAGACCCAGCCAGATGGCATACTAGACAGGCCCACAGAGGTAACGTGGAAGTGCAGTTTGAGCTTTTCCAGGAAAAAGACTATTGACATGTCACACTCCAGTGAATTCAGGGACTCTCTTTGCCAATGATGGGAAGGGAAGAGTACCAGCAGCAGAGAAGGGGAAATGAAGACCGTGGTCCTCCTGAAAGATTTCAGCTCAACAGGAACAAGTCTCAGAAAGCAGATGTCTCATCTTCTGACCCCTGAAGCACAGGTGGGAGAAGAGTTAAATCACTTGGGAGTGCTGTGCCCAGGAGAAGGAGAATGTAACTCCCTTTGGACTCTGTGCCATCATGCCTGCCAGTTGAATCCAGCAGACTTTCTCCTCACCCCAACCTCACAGGAGCTGTGAGGGACACTTTGGAGCGGTACAGTTTTTCAGACTGAGACACAAGAAGAAAGGAAACTGGTGCCATCCTCTTCCTTGATCAGCAAGATCAAAGGCCTGGGCTATAGGGACTTCCCATTTAAATAACACAAGGAATTTTTTGTTTTGTTTTGGACTTTGGTCTCACTTGAAGGGTTCTTGGTGGGTATATAGAACTTGTATTTTTTCTGGTAGTGATTTGTGCTTTTTTCCTTTTCTTTCTGTTTTTATTTATAAATTTTTGCATTTCTTTCTCTCATAGTTTTTATGCCCTTTTGAAAAGCCCTTCAATAGATTCTGGAGAACATTCTTTCATAATTCTTTGTTTTTTCATACTTTCATCTCTATTGCTTAAGTATACCTACTTTATTCTGACCTGGGGCTGGAGCTCTGTCTCGCTTTTCTCTATCCTATATATACTCTTCTATCACATTTTCAATGCTAACCCTCAGTCTCAGTCTGCTCTCTTCCTATCCTACCACCCTTATTAATAGCATTGTTAAGTATTGATAATTCACAGCCATACAGCTTGGCATGTTGAAAATCAATAATTTATACTATTTATTTAGATGTAGGTCTTGAAGGAAGATTTGTTCTATATTACCAACAATCATATAGTGTTACCTTTAACAAATTTTTCTGATGAGTTACTAAACAATCTGTGCAGATATCCCTATTATTAGTATAGATCACATTCCTAATGTAGAGAGTATAATGTTTATATTAGATGATAATTTGTTATGATATATCAGTAGCTGGGATGTTTTAAGTTTTACCATTGATACTGCTCTCCATCTCATTGTTAAAGAGGGTATGGCAGTTGTAAGCTATTAAGAGATGATAACTTCTGGTCTTTTGGTTTAGCCTAGGTAAGCAATACAAAAGATTATTTTATCACTGATGGTGTCATAGTGTTGACATTAATGCAACATTTCAATGAGTTGATATTAAGTAGATACATTGATGGTATAGATTGTGCCTTTCAATATTAAGGGTAGGATAGTTATACTATTTAACTAGTTATTAAATTATGCCAATAATTTGCTAGTCTTAGGTTATAATAATATTTTAGATCTTTATTCATGTTGTGGACAGTGGGGTAGACATACATTCCAATTTACACCAAAAATTAGCTTGTCCTTAGACCACATACAGTACTGTAATCTATTTCTCCTTCACTGAAAAGTGGAGGAAATCAGATAACCAGCATAAGATTGGTCATTGAGAAGATCCCCAAAATTAAGAGAAGAGTTAAAAACAAACATAAATATTAAAATCTAAATGAACTCAAGGAAATTCCAAGGAAAGAAATAATCTAACAGAAGATGTATTAGTTTGGGTTCTCTCAAAAGGCAGAATTTACAGAAATTATAACAAAACGGATCTATTCTGAAGGCTTAAAAATTCAAGGACAGAGATAGGCCAAGATGGCAGCCTGCATGAGTGACAGCTGGAGTGTCCAATGGCTGCTCAGCCATGAAGTGGAACACCCACCAGGGACTGTAGGACAGTGGTGAGGGTCTACTGCAAATCTCAGTTGTTTGAAGAACAATGGCGAAGAAAAGAGACTAAAGATTGGCGATTGAAGATCACCAATGGGCAGACAGGCGCAAGCTGAGACTGCAGTGAATCTATGATATAGATCTGCAGCATATAGCAAATCGTCGTCCACAGACAACTGTGAAGGCGAGAGCTTTCCCAGAGGAAAAAGCTGTAACAATCTTTCTTTTTCCTTCCTTTTATACCATTCGAGTTCCTGTTGGGCCTCCCACAACTGGGTAGGTGTTCTTCCCTCATTCACTGGCCCACAAATCACTCACACTCTAATCCAGGCTGTTTTCAATTGCCTAATCTAGGCATCGTTCCCAAGCCCTAATCCAGGTGTGGTTTGTGATTGCCTCAATTTGACATAATCTCTCCAATGGTCACAGAAGATATCACCGTAGTAGAGACAAAGTTCATTGATACTACCTGCTCTACATTCCACAGCAAGAGAACCACAGAAAAGTGAGGCAGTAACTCACCTGAAAAAATTCCTGACTCCCAGAAGTTGATTATCATGGACCCTGAAGTAGCAGAACCTATAGGAAAGGAATTAAGAAACAAACAAACAAACAAAAAACAGGCCTAGTAGCCAATCAGCTCAAACGAAATATGCTTAAGCAAATGTGAGAGATGCTCAATGAGATTAAAGACATTTTAGTCAAAAAACAACAGTCTTAATAGATTAAAAAGTTTAATGATTATATGGAAGACACAAATGAAAGAATAAACAAGACAATACAATAAATGAAGGAATATTTCAGTAGAAAAGTAGAAAGACTGAAAGAATTCCAGGATCTGAAAAACTCATATGAAGACATGAGAAATTAGTTCAAACATTATGAAGACAACAGTATTGGATCTTGAAGATAAGGTTGACAAATTAGATCATATGGTCAGTGATGACCAAAAAAACAAAACAAAACAGAATGTAACAGCTGATGGACAATTAAAAATAAACAACCCCAGAATAATTATGGAAATGCAAGAGAAGATGGAGGACAGTGCAAAAGGCATCAGTAATATGTTCAATGAAGAAAACAATTTCCCAAATCTATAAAAAGAAATTAAAATTGGGTTACTGCAGGCATAAAGGGCATATAGAACACCAAATAACCTTGAGCAGAAAAAAGCCTCTCCCTAAAACATCATAATAAAAATTCTAGACACTCAACACAAAGAGAGAACACTAAAAGCTGCAAGAAAAGAAAAACAAAAACAAAAACTAACACCTACAAAGACAACCCCATTGGAAAACTTATGGATTTCTCAACACAAACCTTAAATGCCAGGAGGTCATCAAATAAAATGACTGAAGTGCCAAATGAAAATAAGTGTCAACTCAAACTGTTATTCCCAGCAAAATTATCCTTCCATATAAAAGGAGAAGTTAAAATTTTCATGATAAAGAAAACCTAAATAAATTAGTGACCACTAGACCAGTGATGCAGAAAATACTTAAAGGATTCTTAGACAGAAACAATGAGACTAAAAGATTCCAGAGAACAGGAAACATCAAAAAGAGGAGAATGATCTAATGGTGTACATCAATCAACACTGAAGCATCATAATGATGACATGATATAGCAAATATACCACTTTCGTCATGCATAATGTTAATGGTTTCAATTCTCCTATCAAAAGACACAGACTGCTAGATTGGATCAAAAAACAAAAACCAAACCTGGACAGGGTGGTGCACAACTGTAATCCCAGTGCTCAGGATGCTGAGGCAGGAGGATTTTTGTTAGTCCAAGGCTAGCTTAGGCTTCATAGTGAGTTCAGGACCAGCCTAAAAGAGACTCACTTTACTCATAAAGAAGCACACAAAAAGAAGGTAAAAGGATGTAACTTGATCCTTCATATAATCAGACCCAGAAAATGAGCAGAGGTGGCTATTCTCAGACACAGCGGATTTCAAACCAAAACAGATCAGAAACAACAAAGAAGGGCATTATATAGTGGTTAAGGGAACTATTCAACAGGAAGAAGTCACAATTATCAATATACACACACCCAACACCGAGACACCCAATTTTGTCAAACAAAGTAGTTTTACTGGACATGAAAGAATTAACAAGCCCCAGCACAAATACAGTAGGGAACTTTAGTACCCAATTATCACAAATAGGCCAACTAGACAAAAATTAACAAAGAAATATTGGAGTTAAATCACAGTATGAAATAATTGGACCTAATGGTTATATACAGAGTATTCCTTCCAACATCAATAGAATATGTATATTTTTTTTCAACAGCACATGAGACTTTTTCCAAAATAGACCATATTTAAATAAATCCAAAGGAATTGAAATAATTTCTTATATATGTTCAGATCATAATGAAATAAAACTAGAAATCAATAGCAAAAGAAACTAACTGAGCATGGCAGTGTATACCTGTAATCCTAGCACTCAGGAGGCTGAGGGAGGAGGATTACTATGAGTTCTAAGCCAGCCTGGGCTACACAATGAGATCAGGACAAGCCTGGACTACAAAGTAAGATTCTGTCTCAAAAAAATATTTAAAAAGAAACTACAGAAACTATACAAATACGTGAAGACTAAATAATACAACAATAGGTCACAGAAGAAACCAGGAGAGAAATCAAAAACTTCTTAGAGTCAAAGAACAATGCAAGCATATAACCGAACACAAAAGACACAATGAAAGTAGTATTAAGAGGGAGATTTATAGCTATGAATGCATACCTGAACAATTTGAAAAAAACAATTTAATGACACACTTCCAGTCGTAGAGAAACAAGAATACTCTAAACCCAAAAGTAGTAGAAGGAATTATAAAGATCAGAGCAGAAATTCATGAAATTGAAACAAAAAGTACAAAAGATCCACATGTCAAAGAGTTGATCCTTCAAAAGAATAAACAGATTGATAGACTTCTAGCTAAACTAACCAAAAGAAGTAAAGAAAAAAACCCACATCAATGAAATTAGAAATGAAAAATGAGAAATTACAACAGCCACTGCTGCTGAAATTTAGAGGACTCTAAAGAACTATTATGACAAATTATACTTCAAAATATTAGAGAATTCAAAAGAAACGGATAAATTCTGAGACACATAAGAGATTCCAAATTGAATCAAGAAAATATAAAAATCCTGAATAGGCCAAAAACAAGTATGGAAATTGAGGCAGTAATAAAGTCTCTACCTACAAAGCAAAGTCCAGGATCAGAGAGATTCACTGCAGAATTCTTTAGTACTTTAGAGAAGAGCTATTACCAATACTTTTCAAACTGTTCCACAAAATTGAAAGAGAAGGAACATTGCTAAACTTGTTTCTGAAAGCTAGCAAAAGCAGCTGAGATTATGATTCTAGACATCAGATTATATTACAAAGCAAGAGAGATTTTTTTTAAAAACATCTTAGACAGGTGACCCAATAGAACAGAATGAAGATAGAAACAACCCTGAGCTCCCTCAGCTATCTGATCTTTGGCAAAGGGGCAAAAACGCACACTGGAGAGAGTCTCTTTAGCAAATAGTGCTCAAAATCAAATCAAAATAGATCAAAGATACAGATTTTATACTCAAGTTTATTGTAAATACTATGTCTTGCGTATGTATATTAATAAAAATGGTGGGGAAAAGATGGAAACAGAACCTGCAGGAAGATAAAATGGGCAAAACCCTTAAAGACATTAGGTGTGGCAGGGACTTTCTCAGTAAAACACCCAATGCACATGAGATAATATCAAGAATCAACAAATGGGGTCACATCAAATTAAAACAAAGGAGACAATCAAGTGAAGACAGAATCAAAGGAATGGGGAAAAATTTTGTCAGCTACTCCTCAGACAAGGACTATAAACTAGAAAATACAAACAACTGAAATATAACAGACTCAATCAAAAAATGGGATCCTGAAGTGAATAGACAGTTCTCAGAAGAAGCCCAAATAGTCTCAAATAAATATATGAAAAAAATGCTCAGCATCTTTAGCCATCAGAGAAATGAAAATCAAAATAACACTGAGGTTCCATGTAACTCTAGTTAAGAATGGCTGGTATTAAGAACTCAAAAAACAAATGTGTCAAGGTTGTAGAGAAAAAGAAACGCTTCAGCATTGTTGGTGGGACTGTAAGGTGGTTCAAGTAGCATAAAAACCAACATGGAGATTGCTCAAGAAACAAAAAAACAATAAAAAATAGCCGGAGTTGGGGGAAGGGTTAGGGAGGGGGTGGGAGGGTCAAAAATGGGAAGGGATTGTAAAGTTGATATGATACATATGTGCATGAAATACCCAAATTCATTGTAAATACTATGTATTACATATGTATAATAAAAAAACAACAAAAAACCCCTCTTAAAACAGATATCCCATTTGATCCAGCTGTTTCTTTTCTGCATATATTCCCAAAAGAGTTAAAGTCACCAGACAAGAGTGACGCATGCACACCCATGTTTACAGCAGCACACTCATAATAGCTAAATCTTGGGAGCGGGGACTTTTTCCATCAACAGATGAATGGATAAAGAAGATGTGGCATAATTACAACGTGGAGCTCTGTTCTGACATGAAGAAAGATAAATTTGAGTCATTGGTAGGAAAATGGATACACCTTGAGACTATGGAGCTTAGTGAAATGAATCAGACACAGAAGGTTAAATACCACACAGTTTCTCTAATATGAGAAAACCAAACAAAAACAAGTACAAGAGCAAAGTAAAAGGGTGAGGAGAGAAAAACAAAGATATGACGTATATACGCACTGATTACTCAAAATGAGGATAATTATAGCACACATATACACTAATATAGTTTTTCTTAAAAAGAAAGTGGGGGCTGGAGGAATGGCTCAACGGTTAAAGTGCTTGCCTAGCAAGCACTAAGTACCCTAGTTCGATTCCCCAGCACCACATAAGCTGGGCGTGATGGCACACACATGTAATCCCAGCACTTGGGAGGCTGAGACAGGAGGATTGCCTTGAGTCCAAGGCCAGCCTGGGCTCTGAAGTGAGTTCAGGACCAGCCTGGACCACAGAGTAAGACCCTGACTCAATAAATAAATAAATAAATAAATAAATAAATAAATAAATAAATGTGAATTGTCAAGCATTCACTCCCGCTGGCCAGAGAAAAGCCAAGAGTTATGCTGTAAACCACCCCTGGGGTTCCTGTGGAAGGAGGTGAGAGCAGCCGTCCAGCTGCCCAGAGCATTGACTACTCAACAGCTGGTAGGAGAACAGGAATTTCAGTCCTAGACATGGAAGAAATTACATTTCCAACAGCTAGTGAGCTTGAAGGAATTTCTGAGCCTCAGATGAGAATTACAGACCCAAGCAATCTATGGACTTGAGAAGACTCAGATCACCCCATCAGACTTGAGATCCACAGGAACCACGGAATAATAACCTGTGTTGCTTAAGTTGCTAAGTTTCTGTTAACTTGTTACACAACTGCAGAAAATTCATTTAGGCAGTATTAATTTTTAGTGAAGGTTTACCCAGCCCTGGACAAGGATGGAAGACACTACATGATCTTGAGACAGGTGTCTCTGGGGCTGGAAGATGCAGGAAGCAAGGATCTTGCTGCTGAGTTCTCATGCTCTGGAAAGGAACTTGGATCAGGAACTAAAAGCACCATATGCTTATGTCCATGTGCCTGTTGTCATTCTAAGCAGGCCTTTGTGAACTTAGTTTCCTGGGTCCCAGAAATGCTGTGGCTTCAATCAACACATAAGCGTTCCAGGCTTTAGATGGTAAAGGTGGAGGAGAAGATTGCGTGGAATTAACCAGCGCCTCTGTGCTAGCAAAGCTGATGTCCAGGGCCTGCATATACATGAGCTGTTAGTGGCTTTCTCACTCTCTGACGACTACTAGGTAGTCAGCACATAGGAATTACAACAAAAGGCTATTTTTCTTATACATATAAAGAAAAATGCTAACATTCCTAGTGGGTAGGCAGCTTTCCACGTTTTTTGTTTGTTGGGATTTTTGTCTTTAAAGACAGGGCTCCGTCCATCTTGTGGTGTTCTCCCTTTTACAGCTTCTTAGTTCTCTATATTAAATCAGCTGATGCGAAAAAGAGAAGGCAAAATATAGAAGAGGGATTTTATGAGTCATATTTGGAGTGGTGGGCATCACTTCCATGCACTGGCCTGGACTCAGTCACTGATCGAGAAAGTCTTTGCCTGGGTACCTCGTTCCTAGCAACAACATCACACTACGGGAGGCAGCAATCTCTGGGGCCAGCTGTATTCTCACATTCAATTTGAAATTCAGAGTGGGGTTGCCAAATTGCAGAATTAAGGATCTTGAAAATGGGCTCTGGATTCTTAAGTGTTGATGGGGTAATTATGGGTCACATAGTGCTATCGGTTGAGCCAAGCCCACTGTTTGCGAAGGACTCAATTCAGTGGCTTCAAAGACGCACCAAAACTCATGGAAAAGAATTCCATAAGGTTGCCATGGCAACAGAAATAGGATTTGCTATAATGAAATTCACTGGCTTCTTTGTGTTGTTTCATAATCCTATTAATGACTTCATTTTCAATACTTTTTGGAAGAATGTGCTCCACCTTGGAGATTACTGAGCAAGAGTGATGCTTACAAAGAAAAAGTTTGTTGATATCTTCTGTGTTTTCTTTTCTAAGTTAAAATAATTTCAAAATTAAGGAGAAAAGAAATCCTGAACAAAAGAAAACAAAAGTTAGCTCCTAATGTGGAGATATCCATGCTGATTTAGAAGAGAAATGATCAATGGAAAAACAAACTCAGGGAGCAGGAGCTCTGGGTATATGAGTAATGGGTATAAGTTAATGGCATAGTTATAGGGAGATATAAATACAATAGGAGCTTCTATCTTGCCAAAAGTTTAAAAAAAAACTTCGCAGCTATTATAATGTAGTAGTTGAAAAATATCTGTGAGACAAGTATTGAAACCTAAGCCATGGTTATGCATTAGGGTAAATAATAAAGCTCAGTTGCAGGGGCCCATAATTGCAGCACTCTGAGAGGTTGAGGTAGAAGGGTCACAAGGTCAAGCCCAGCCTGAGCAATTTAGTGACTTAGCAATACCCTGTCTCAAAATCTTAAAAATAAAAAAGGAGCTTCCTCAATCCCCAACATCACAAGGAGAGACAGAGAGAGAGAGAGAGAGAAGAAAGGGAAAGAGAAAGAAAGAAAGAAAGAAAGAGAGAGAGAGAGAGAGAGAGAGAGAGAGAGAGAGAGAGAGAGAAAGAGAGAAAGAGAGAAAGGAACCTAGTTCATGGGCATGGTGGTACACACCTGTAGTCCTACCACCAATCTGGGAGGCTAAGACAGGAGGATCACAGTGTCAAGTCTATCCTGGGCAGCTTGGTGACTGAGATCCTGTCTCAGAATTTAAAAAAGAAAAAAGAAAAAAAGTGAGGATGTAGTTCAGTGTGAGGGTTCTGGGTTGAACCTCCAGTGTCATAAATAAATAAATCTCACATTATAAATTTTCTTTTAAATAGGAAAAGTCTAAACTGGCATGCCGGGGGTGGGGGGCGGGAACAAGGATACATGTCCATTTGAACTGGAAAATGAGGACACTGTTATCCATGTCTTGTGAGCCTTGTTTTGGGGAGTCAGTATAAAATGCCAAGACTTAGTGACCTTCACAAGAAATAAAGTGAGACCTGCAGCATGAGCAGGTGGCTTTCTCTGATTCATGCTGGTTTCCATGAATTCACTTACAAGTCTGCAGTCCCTGGCCTTTTCTCTCCACTTTGTGTTTCCGCCTTGCAGCATGGTAAGGTGCAATCATTTCTTTGATGATGGTGATATTTCTCATAAACAGAAAGAAGCTGAACTGTAAAATCTTTAAGCCCCATACTTAAATCCTGATTTTAAATTCATAGTGTACCCTTCAAGATACCATTACTTACCAAACTTCTACTTTCACTAAAATTTTAAAACACACATTCCACTCAATATGTGAGTCTATACTGTCTAAATGCATGAAATCCAATATGGTAGACATTAGCCACTTGTGGCTATTGAATAATTTTGATCTGGCTTAACCCAGATGTGCTGTAACTGTAAAATACACATTAAAGTTTGAAAACTTAGTATTAACTAATAAAGTTCATGATTTTTGTATGCATTATTTACTGGAATAAAGTTCTGAATATAGTGGGTTAAATATAATAGCTTATTAGTTTCATCTTTTATACTTAATATGGTTATTAGAAAATGTAAATGTAGATCAGTGACATTTGATTTCTATGGGACATTTAGTCTAAATGGCTCTCTAAGTGTGTGTGTGTGTGTGTGTGTGTGTGTGTGTGTGTGTGTGTGCGTGTGTGTGTGTAGAGGTATCATGCCTTCAATTGAAATATAAGCTCTTTGAGAGTAAGAACTGCTATCACATACTTCTTTATACATCTTGAGGCACTCAGAAGGATTTGCAGAAGTTAACAAATGTATGTTTACTGAATTTTTGAGAATCTTCTTGTTCACTCTGACATCTGATGATGCAGAACAAATGGAACTGGCCGTTTGAGGGGCCCTCAGGGATGTGGGGGAAGGCAGATCTGGGAAGAGTCTCTCTACAGAGCAGCCAGGTTGTAAAACCTTCCACAGACTTCTGTGGCCAAGGTGAGTTTTCTCCCATGAATCAGCTTTCCAGGTCCTCTGTGTCCACAGACTTGGAGCTGCCTGGTGGCTCTGCTAATCATTCACCACCCTTGGCTTCCTTCTCCACTACTGTGGGCAGAGTCTGGTTTATGATGGGCGATGCCTTATCTTCAAAGTCCTCAGATCAGGATGTTCATGTGTTAATGAACAACGCAGAGCCTTGATGCCTGGCCAAGGTGGGGGGACTGAGCATCCCAGGTGGGACGTTCAGTGGAGCTGCTCACCCGCATATGTGCCACTTTCAACTTCCCATTGCTTCTGGGTCAGTGCTCCTATTCTTCCTTCTCCACTGACCACTGATGCCCAGGTTGCAGCCGCCAGACACCACTGGAGAAATGAGTATGAGACAGAAGTAGGCTCCACAGCTCCCACCCACATAGGCCACAGCCCAGAGGCTGGAAGCAACAGTAGGACTGGCTAAATGCAGCTCTTCTTGAGACCTGCAGACCACAGGTCTGACCTAGCTAACACTTAGAGGGGCAATGGATCCTGTGCTTCTCCAAGAGCAAATCTAAGAATCAAGAAGAATCCATGGAGTCCTCTGCCTCCTGAATGACATCAGAAACATCCCTGTCGGAGACTGGAGGAATAGCACAACAGTTGAAGCACGTGCCTAGCAAGAGCAAGGCTCTGAGTTTGATTCCCCAGCAATACATAAACTGGGCGTGGAGGCACAGGGCCTGCAATCTCAGCACTCTCTGCTGAGGCAGAAGAACTGCCATGAGCCCAAGGCTAGCCTGGGCTACATAGTGAGTTCAGGACCAGGCTAAGCTCCAGAGAGAGACCCTGTCCCCCACCCCTCCTCCTCCCCCCTCCAAAAAAAGTCCCTCTCAGATTTTTCCCTTTGAACTAAGTATTCAGTTCTACGGTAGTTTCCAAGAATGTTGAGACTTCTCACAAAGGGAGAAAAGGATAAGAAGATAAATACACTCACTTCTGTGGGATAACATGCATGACTTCTTATTTTCACTTTAGGAAAAATCGAGTCTAGTATACTTTTCAAATTTTTGGTTATTTATTCATTGTTTCATTATTCTTCCGCAATGCTAAAATCAAACCCAGGGCCTTAGGCATGCTAGGCAAGCTCTCTACCATCGAGCTAACAACCCCAGCCTTCACCTCCCATTTCTGTATGCATGTATATAAGTATGCATGTATTTAGAGACAGGGTCTTTCTCTGAAGTCTAAGCTGGTCCTGATCTAAATATGTAGCTTGGCCTTGAACTCAGGGTATAGATTACAGGCATGTGTCACCATGGTCAGCCAATGCGGTGCTAGTGAGTCAGACAAATGCTTTAACTGCTGTGCTTTTCCTTGAGCCCCACTTTTCTTTTAGATAAGAGAATGACATTCAACAAGTCACAAGAAAACTGGAACTATAATCCAGATTCTGACTTTTAATCAATATATTTTCTACTTCCTGTGACTCTTCTTAAAACCTATGTCTCTACTTCATTGCTGACAGTAGCCACTGACTATGGGATCACAGGAAATTTTTTAATCTTCTTCTACTTATGTGGTTTATCTGACTTTTCTACAGTGACCATAACACTAAATAAAAATACCTACAATTTAAAATAAAATAAGTAGATTCCTTCAGAAGGCAGAACAAAATTTTGTTTTTCCGGTATGTTTTCACACTCGATTTCCCAGCTCCACCAAATATCTCAGTAGAAATAAGCATTCTCAATTATTTCTATACTTAAGGGCAGAAAAATCCTTTTCTGACATCAAGTGAACTTGAGAAAAGATTAGGAATAGTCCTAACTTACAATGCTTTGACTTAGTTTTCAAAATGGTGCAAAAGTAATACACATTTGTAGAAACTATTTCAGATTTTAAATTCTGATCTTTTCCTGTGCTATTGGCAGGCCGTGCAATTCTTTCAACTGCTGGATAGGGCCACAGGACCAAACCAGCCACTGGATTACAAGGGGAAAAAATGACAATATCCTACAGGGGTGGTAGTTATTGTTGTTTTTTTGTTTACACACACAGACACACACTTACACACAGAGACAGGGGTCTTACTCTGTAGTCCAAGCTGGTCCTGAACTCACTATGTAACCCAGGCTGGCTTTGAACTCACAGTAATCCTCCTACCTCAGCCTCTCAAGTGCTGGGATTACAGGCGTGCACCACCACATCTAGCTTATGTGGTTCTGGGGAACTGAACTCAGGGACTCGTGCTTGCTAGGCAAGCCCTCTAAGCCCTGTGCTATTGTTCCAGCCCCTACAGAGTCCTTCATTGCTATGATGTTTGGTAGGGTAGGGGTGTCAAATGAATTTTCAATTTACAATGTTTTCATCTGAGGATGGACTTATCAGAATGTAAACTCACTATAAGTTAAGGAGCATCTGTATTTGGGTCAGAGTAAGGCTCAGAGGCAGAGCTGTGACTTAGGCTCCTTCTCTGCACTGGGACATTATCAGGACACAAATGTGGATTCTCTGCCCTACAGCATTACTTACAGCGAGAATGGATGGCTAAGCAGAAGACTGAAGTCAGCAAAGTTCATAATATATGATAATGTTCCTCTTCCTTCAATATGCCTATTACAACCAGAAAAACAATTCCATGCAACAAACCCAGACCGCACACCACCGCCTCTCTCCCTATGCTCATTGGCTGCCATCCAATATCTTAGAAGTCTGTATTCCTAGATGCATTAGATACTAGTCAAATAACAGAAAGGAAACTGAGTGTTCTATTTCACATTAAAATATAAATGAACAACACCTGCTCATAGGAGTTAATCCCTTCCATGGTATCTACATTTCAAGAGCATCACCTTAGTTTGTTGACGATACAAGCAGAAGAATATGGGATATGTGATATGGGTCACAGACGTCTCATAAAAAGTAGACCTTACATACTTGTGGAAGCTGGGGACAAAGTCTATGGAAGACTGTTGCTCCTCTGCTGTCTGGGGAGCCTGGAGTCACTTCAGGTCAATGTGGTAGCAGTGAAGAAGAAATGTATTACATAAAGAAGTAAAGAGCGAGAACTAAAACCTGGGCTGGAAGAATGGCACAGCAGGTAAGGGCACTTGCCTACCAAGAGCAAGGCACTGACTCCCCAGTACCACATTAACCAGGACTAGTGGCACATGCCTGTAATTCCAGGAGTCAGGAAGCTGAGAAAGGAAGATTATCATAAGTTTGAGGGCAGCATGGGCTACACAGAAAGTTCAGGACTGAGCCTGTCTCAAAAACAATCAAGCAAACAAAAACCTGAAAGCTACTATGACAAATACGAGCCCATGCCTGCCTCTCACACCATTTCATACCTCAGTGGCAGGCAACCTGTGGAAAAATCTAGTACTCTTCATCCTGCAAAAAGCCAGGGGAGAGCTAGGCCCGGCTGCTGCTCACACCTGGCGGTAGGCCGGAAGATAACAACAAAGTGTGCAATGACAGTGGTGCGTGGCACCCTCCACATGCACAATGTACTTAGGCAGCTGCTTCACTTCTGCCTTCAGATTTTCTCAGAATTTCACTTGTAGCCATATAGGAAAAGGAATTCTGGGAAACACAGTTCATGTTTAGTTGTGCCAGCACACAGCAAAACAACCAGAGACCTAAAAGGCAGCTCTGCAGGGCTGGAGGAATAGCACCATGATTAAAGCACTTGCCTAGAAAGCGCAAGGCCCTGGGGATGTATCAGTACCACATAAGCCAGGCGTGGTGGTCTGAAAACTTATCTACAGACCAACAGAGAGGCTAAAGTGATGGTGGTGGCAATTTGGCAGGGGAAAGAGGACCCTGGAGGGTAAGGGGAGGAAGTGAAGGGAGCTCTTTTGGTGGTCTTCATGAGGCATCTATTACAGAAGAAAAGTCAGATAGGCACTAAGTGTGTGTTTTAGGGTCACATATCCAAATGTTTAGACATACGGGTTTAGAAAGAAGACATACAACTTTATAACTGAACCAGGGTTATGCCTGAGAAGTACTGATGAACTCTCAAGAGTTTATGAATGCGTAGGCTTTCTCTAGATACCCCAGTAACCCTTCTCCCTATTCTTTTAGCCTCTCTGCTTCTCTGAGCACTGAGCAGGATAAGAGAAAGGAAGTTGTGCTGGCAGGGACAAGTGTGACTAGAAGTTCCTCTAGGACTATGGAGAGGAGCTCCTGAAAGCCCCCTCTCCAGCTTCCTTCTTTGGCAGAGCCAGTTCATCCCTAATTTATCAAAGTGGAATACAACAACGAGGTCATGTTTAGCCAAATGTGCAGGCTTCTGTCAAGGAATGTTTCCTGTCTGTGGGGGGCAGTATATAATAAAAGTAGGTGGAAGGCCATTCTTTCCAAAGCCCAGAACTTGAGGTGGCCTGCGCCTAAGGTTTGAACTTCTCTATTTTGTAGTTCTGTAGCTCAATGGGGAACTTTATTGGTCACGTATGCCCCGGCCTATTTTTGGACTGTATCAGGCAATAGTGGACTGTATCAGGCAATAGTGGTCTCCAGAGCCGTGATATTCAGTGACTCTCTGTTGTACCCTCCATGCTCTCCCAAAAATAAGGGAAAGTGGGCCAGGCTGTGCAAGATTGCCTATGAAGGTCTGCTGAAGATAGCAGCTGGCTCCTTCTTGATAGTTTATGAGATCATCTCTATTGAAGGAGGGTTGATACTGATGAACAGGGAGATGCCACCAAGGTTCGTGAACCCCAAAGAGTGGCAGCACCTCACCATGTTTATCCTTCTCACCCTCAATGGCTGTGTAGATGTCGTGAGCAAGAGTGTACTGCCTCAGAGGTGTGTGGTCGTAGAAAAAGGTGCTCTGGTTCTGAGTTTCTACGAGCTTCTGCTGCTGTTGGTGTCACACATCAAGGACTCATCAGGAGTGCAGCTGCAAGTTCGTGCTCTACTCATCCTTGTGGTGTTCCTGATGATGTTGGTGTTGACCGCAGAACTGTGGGCTCCTGAGGTGTTTCACCTCTGGATGACTGAGACTTTTCTGATCATGGTGATGGGCTCCTGGTTGGTACAAGCAGGCTTTATTCTATATAGACCCATCTCTGGCTACTCATGGGAAGATGAGGACATCAGTGACCTCATGTTTGTCACCACCTTCTTCTGCTGGCATGTGATGACTGATGCCTTATGCCTGTTGGGAATCTATGGCTTCTCTTCCTTTTGGTACTATTGTCTTAGTCCCAGCTTGAAGCTTATGAGGTCCAAAAAAGCCTCATATTGTGAGACTAGTTCAGGACCTCTCTACAGCTTGCTGCAGGAAGTAGAGGAGCCAGAGAAAAATGACCAGGCTCTCCCCCTTTCAAAAGGCTCACACTGAGGCAGGGCCTAGAATGCCTGACGCATCCCCCACCTCATCATCCTCCTGTGTGTTCTCTCAGCCAAGTATACAGCACCCTCTCTGGCCCCACTGAAGATAACAGCCTTGGAGATCAGCAGTTGGTCCCCATCTACAAGTGCCTTTCCTGTCTCTGAGCCTCTAGTCATTGCCAAGAAGGTGAAGGGAGCCCTGAGCAGGGGACATCCTTGGAATCTAAGGAGATGGAAAGAAGACTACACCAGGGGTCGAGACTACTGTGTGGCCAGCCACAGGGGAAGAGAACGCAACAGAAGGGCTCCACAGGGCGGTCTCTGCCGAGAGCCATCGGAGTCCAGCTCTTGTGCTCTGTTTCCCTGCGGCTTCTCCAGCACCGGTGATTGCCTTTACCTGAAGGAATGAAGATTTCTCCCAATTCAAAACTGGAATAATTCCAATCTCATTCTGATGAAATAGGTACTTTAATGTGTTCACTGAAGTGGTGCCACCATGGGGAGGTGGCATAACAACATTTATAATTAACTTGGGTTGAAATTAGGCTTTTTTATTTGCTTTCTCCTCCTCTGCATCCCCTGTTAAGAATTGGCTTCATTTCAAATTTTTGTATAAAAACAAATTTTAAAATATTCATTAAGAGGCTGGATGAATGGCCCAGCGGTTAAAGCGCTTGCCTAGCAAAACAGCACCTAAGTTCCATTCCCCAGCACCACATAAGCTGGGCATGGTGGCGCCTGCCTGTAATCCCAGCACTAGGGAGGCTGAGGCAGGAGGACTGTATCCCAACTATACAACACATCTAATGTTTACTAAAGGTTTATTTGATTACACGATCTGTTTCTTCTAAATGTGTTTCAGAACAGGAAGAGGTTCCTCTGGGCAACACCAACAGTCCTAAAGCCTGAGCCATCTCCTTAGTAATGGGCCCTCTCTTCCTCATTCTTGGGGGCAGTAAAATCCAGCATTCTTTCCTAATTGTTTCCTCTGCTATTTCTTTCAATCTTCTTAAGTGTTTCTACCAGGAACCTCCAGGAAACTGCAGGTTGACTGTTCTAGTCTCACATCGGCCATGAGGCAAGACAGTATCTCAAGGGCAGATGTGTCAGACACAGCCTGCGATTGTCCTCCAGGCTACAGTGACTTCGCTAATGGCAATGGAGAATCAAACAAAACTTAAAATGAGAAAGAAGAGGAAAGGCAGAGCAGCCAAAAGGCCCTAGGGAAGGAAACTGCACAGTGTAAGTGGCCCGGACACCCCTAAAGGGTTGGATGTTATATTCTCTGCCCACCCTCACCCAAACTCTCACCTTCTCAATTTTGGGGCTCAGTTTTAAATTCGCAGACTCACATCCAAGTGAGAACTAAGGATAAGACTTGTTTAACTCTTAACTCTTGCCATCCCCCTTTATTCCTGGTTCCTAGACTCTTCCCAATGAGCTTTCTTTGGAAGACTTCTTTTTCTCTTCACCTCTTACACACTGATGAAGGGGATGAATAAGCACAAATGCTAGTAGCCACCGATTTCCAGTGATTTGAGGGCAACTTTATAGGCATCATCTTTTGGTAATCAAGCAATGCTCCCAATAAAATATATATCTTCAATATCTAGTGTAGGCAATGTATGTACATGTGCTTTATTAATTTACCATATATTAGATATCAAGATCTTCCACACAAAGACCAGCCAAGACAAAAACTTTCCAGTTGGGTGTGGTAGGTTTGCATACCTGTAGTCTTATTACTACTCGGGGAGGCTGAGGCAGGAGGATTCCAAGTTTAAGCCAAGCCTGGGCAATTAAAGGACTTAGCAAAACCTTATGTAGAAACTAAAAATTTAAAAAGAGACTGGAGTGTAGCTCAATATGAAGGTCCTGAGTTCAATCTCCAGTATACTATGAAAAGGAAAAAGAAAAGAAAAAAAATCTTCCTACTTAAGCTTTAGGAGAGAAACGTAATTCTCCCAAAATTCCACCAGAGGGCACTATATTCCCATTGCCGAGGCCACACATCTATTAGAGTTCATCAATCCAATAGTTTCCCAAGAACTCATTTAAAAGAGGGGGAGGTGAATGGAGAGTAAGAAAAACACAGGCGCAGAACAAAAGTTGCCCAAGCATCCAGAAAACATACCCTGGGGCTGTTTGTTTCCCGTTAAAATGTGGCAGAAAAACCTGAAATACACAAGGATCCCAATCAGATAATGGAATCAAAAGGAAGGGACTGTGGATACAGTTGAGAATTCCTTTTGAAAAGTATTAACTAAAGGGTGCATTCAAATCCACACAATTTTTATCAGAATGCAAAAATTTCCGGCATTTACAAATAAGCTTCAATAATTTTCCAATCAATCAAGAGCACCAAGATACATATGAGAATAAAGAATAAAACTGATTTTTCAAAATTCCAGATTCTCAAAACAAAGAAAATAAGAACAGGTTATTATATGAAAAAAAAAACATCTCCAAAGATTCTTTTACTGTAGTGGCAGAGGTGTGAGGTGAGGGGATGTGGTAGTGAATTCAGGGTCATAAGCATGCTAAGAGTGGGCTCTATCACTGAGCTACAAACCCCCAGGACTTCTAAAGCTTCCTTCAAAGACAGCCTATTACACAGTATGGCTTTTGGTTTCCAGTAATCTAGTTATCCACAAAGAAAATCTATACTACACCTGTTCTACACAGAAGTTACTGGGAAAACCATAGCTTAGGTTTCTGTGGTAAAATGGATGATCCTGTCTGTTCTGTGCTTCCCTTGGTGGCTACTGCAGAGCTTTTCCTATTGAACAAGTGGTGGCCCTGGAACTACAACACCAAGTCAAGGAGATAGCAAGCATAGAGGACCAGGAAAAAAGGCATCAAAGGAATGGACCTTGGTAGCACATTAGGCTGTGAAAGGTTTCTCTACCATGAATTGGTGGCTTTAATTTTCTCAATAAGAATTTACTTTTTCCATATTATAAGACAAGATGAACTTCACTCATCCTAACTTTCCAAGTAATTTCCTAGTAGAGATGTGACATAGGGTAGAGCTCAACAGGCCCAAACCATCCATCTGAATGTGCAGTTGGGAAGTGGAGTGCTCCCTATATTTGAAAGACTTCGATGGAAGTGTTCAATAAAAATCAGATGCTGGATGTGGTGGGACAATCCTGCCATCCAGGCTGCTTAAGGGTCTGAAGCAGGAGGATCACAAATTCAAGCTTAGCCTGGGTAACTTAGCAATTTACTGAGAGCCTATCTTAAAGTAAAAATGGCTAAGGATGTAGCTTAGTGCAAGGCCCTAGGTTCAATCCCCAGTACTACCAAACAAAGCAGAAAAACCTAGAATACAATGCAAATTGCAGGAGGATCACAAATTCAAGCTTAGCCTGGGTAACTTAGCAATTTACTGAGAGCCTATCTTAAAGTAAAAATGGCTAAGGATGTAGCTTAGTGCAAGGCCCTAGGTTCAATCCCCAGTACTACCAAACAAAGCAGAAAAACCTAGAATACAATGCAAATTGAGATGATTTGAAGTTCAAATTTCCTCTCCTGAACTGGTGTATCAAATGATCAAAAGATTTAAGGAATAATACCTCTCATGCTCACTGTTAGGTTACTGACCTGAAATATAACCTCACTGTTCCTAATTGGATAGGAGGAAATTTGAAAATTCAGCCAACTACAGCCTGTCTTCAAAATATGGTTTGAATACAGCATTCATCTTCCAGAGCTTTTTCTTATTTGTTTGTACTGGTCTGGTTTAGGACTCTATCATAATCTGTTCTTTTGGAAAATAACTGATGATGGTTCATGGAAAAATAAAAACAGTTTACAATCTGGGTTGGGTTTCCAAAGTATTCCTCCACCCTGAGTCTCCATTGTGTGTCTTTAGCCTGATTTAAAGTTTTTATTACCTATTGAAATCACTCAACAGGGCAAACTTCATTTCCCAAATAGGGTGTTATGGTGGTAGGTTAAGGTTCACTTGAGATGTATCCTAAATTTCGTGTCTAACGTGCGCTTAGCAACCACTGCTGCCCTGAGGAGGCACTCTGAACTGTCTCAAGGACTTCGAACCTGCAGAATAAGAATAGGTCCTGTAAGACAGAAGCTATGAGAATTCCCAGAGAAATTCCCCACCACCAGCAGCAGGCCTTCATTTCAGGCAGCAGGATAAAACTGAGGACATTAATTTAGTGAGTCATGGTGGCACATGCCTATAATCCTGGCTACTCAGGAGATTAAGGCAAGAGGATGGTGAGTTCAAGGGCATCCAGGGTGACTGAGTGAGACTCTGTCTTGTCAGAAACAAAAAAAAAAAAAAGGAGGCAAAGAAATAAATGTGTTTTGTCTCAGGTTATTTGGAACACAGTATTTCTCTGTGATACTGCTCTCCCACTCCACCCACGCCTGGGAAGGAACAACTCTGTCCTCAGAGAAAACCATGGCTTCCAAGCACACGCAAAAGAACGCCTTGTTGGCCTCAACACTGCGTGTGCCGAGAGACTGAGAGGCTCATGGGCTTCAAGGATCTCATGCTCTTTTTAGGGAGGGGCAGAAAGTGCGGTTGGTCGCATCTGAGGGAAGAGGAAGAAGAACAGAGGGCAGCAGACACAGCAAAATCTAAGCGGATGAAACAGGCTTTTCATTTTTAACTTCTCTAAAACCACATTCTGGTTTTCTGGGGGTGAACCAGTCACAGGATTCTTGTCTGCTTTTCCTTCCACGGTGTATCCGCAGCCCTATCGAGTCAGCTTTTGGGCACACCGCGTTGGCTAATTTGGCTGGCTGAAGTAAGTGTGGGGCAGGCCAAGCAGGCAAGGCCCCTTGTTCACTGCAGAAAGAGCCAGCAGTCATGTATTAGGCTCCTAACTCTCACAAAGCATGCCCCTGGTCACATGAAAGGATCAAACAAATCCATTTCCATTCTCGGAAAAACAGCTCAGAGCACATGTTCTCTTGATGGTGCCGCTGTCATTTCTGTGTGGTCAATAAACAGTTATTGAACGCTCACTCTGGATATTACTGGAGGATACGAAGATGAAAAAATTGTTTAAAGAGGTTAACATACTACTTGGCAGGAATGCCATAAGGTCAAAAAAACCAAACAAATCCTGTACCTGCTCTTTACTCTTCCTCTTCTGTTCTGCTTGTCACGGCTTCCTCAGGAGCTGGGTAGTGAGTGCAAAGGGCTCTGCCTCAGGCTTTGCCCGTCTGGCATCTGGAAATCAACATATTCCAAAATAAGACCACCACCTTTCCTGTCTGCTCCCTCCCAACCCTATAACCTGAAGACTCTAGAGAAAGAAACAGAATGAGGACAACCCAGCACACTCTGCCACCAGGTCGAAGTTACTCTTATTAAATCAACAGGGAACTGTTATACTGAGTCAATGGTATTTCACAAATGGCCGTGGGGAAAGAAATGATCCAATCTCCAGATTATCTTGGCCTATCAAAATTACTGTTTTCTGAGAATTTACTATGGGGCTGAAGGAATAGCACAGCAGTTAGACTGCCTGTCTAGCAAGCATAAGGCCCTGAGGTTGATCCCCTAGCACCACATAAAAGCTGGGGATGGTGGTACAGGCAGTACCTGTAATTCCAGCACACTGGAGGCTGAGGCAGGACTGCCATGAGTTTAAGGCATCCTGGGCTACATAGTGAGTTCAGGACCAGAGCGAGTCCCTGACTCAATAAATAAATAAATAAATAGATAGATAGATAAATAAATAAATAGTATAAACTCCCATTATGGGGAAATCCCCATATCTGGGTCCCCCTTCTGACTAGCACAATTTTACCCTCCTTTTTTTCCTCCTATATTTTCCCCAATAAAGTGTTTTCTTCACAAAAAGTAAATATAAAAATTCACTATGTCCCCGGTCACTCCCTAAACTCCTTGGCCTAGGCTACCACTTTTAGTCCCTATAATGTATAAGACAGCTGTTATTTTTTCCTATTTTATAGGCAAGGAAACTGAGGTTTCGTATGGTTAGTTAACTTGGTCAACCCAAAGGTGGTAAGAGGTAAGCCCAGATGTGAACCTGGGTTTGTCTGATCTAAAAAACCCTCCCTGGAACCACCACAGGGTTAATTAATGCTTCGAACTGCAGCACTGAAATCTAACAAGGAATTTACAAGGTGCCTTCACAGGTCATAAAACACCCCAAATCCCTAATTGAGGTGAATGCTGCATCTGTCATTTGAAAGTGCAACAGTGTCAAATACACATAGGGATGTTGACCAAAGAACCCAAATTATGTGGGTATGTGGTCACAGGAAACATTTATTTTTCCATATTTGTGGTACAAAACATAACCAGAAGAACAAACTTCTTCCCTTCCACTTCCACATTGGAAGCATGACTTCTTGGTCTTTAAGCAGAAAATCTCAAATACTGGGGCTCCTGAAAGAATAAGGCCCAGTACCATCAGATAGGCTTCGGCCACTAAAAATAAATCATCCAAAGATGGTGTTCACATCACTGCAAGGCCGTGAGGAGGAAGAAATACTTATTCTCATTTTCAAGATTAAAAGGAAACCACAATGAATTACTTAAAAACAAAGCTGGAACGTGGCCTGGTGGCTCAGGCCCGTAATCCCAGCACTCCGGCAGTTTGAAGCAGGAGGATCAGATCAGAGGAGCATCCCGTCTCCTCTGAGGCAGGAGGTTCCTGCCTGGGCAGTTTATCAACTTAGTGAGATCCTCTGTCAAAATAAAAATAACAAAAGGGCTTTGGATCCAGTTCGGTGCAAAGGCCCTGGGTTAAATCTCTAGTACAACAACAAAAAGCATTCCTTTTAGGAATGCCTACATTTAGGTGCTCTTAGGACAAATTTATATACAGAAATATCACGTCTGAGGGGTGACTCTGAAGGGCTCTATTTTGCAGATAAGGAAACCTGGACCTAGGGAGACCCAGAGACTTCTTAAGGTCTGACCAAGGGACCCAAGGCAGGTCTGGTTTTCTGCTGCTCTCCAGAGAGAAAACTGGAAATCCAGAAACACAGCGCTTGGTTAAAAATGTGAAATCTCAGGGTTGGGCTCACTTCCTCGAACCTGCTTAGGGAGCCGGGGAGACGGACGGGGGAGCCTCCAGGCCTCGGACGTCGCTGCAGCCCCCACAGGCGGCACGGCGGCCAGGCCGGGCCGGGCTCTGTGGCGGCCTCGCCCCGCGTTCCCGAGCAAACTTAACCGCAGCGGCGCGGAGCGATTCGCCTGGAGGCTCTGAAAACAAAGCGCAAACTCGGCTTCCGCGGCGCTGGGTTTCCACGGGGAGGCGGCTCGGAGGCGTGCCTTGAAGGCGGCAGGCGGAAGCCGCGCGGCCGCACAGACCGCCCGGGACCTCTCGCGCCGTCCGCCGCGCCCGCCCCTCCCGTCTCCTTCCTCCCCGCGGCGCCCGCCGGGCCCCTCGCCCAATGGCCGCGGGACGCCGGCTCTCAGCTGATGGGCCGGGCTCGGGCGGCGGCAGGCCAATCAGGGCGCCGGGGCGGTGCCGGGGGCGGTGCCGGCCGTGGATAAAGACCGCCGCCGCGGGCCGCCGGGCCGTGGAGCATGGGCGCGCCGCGGAGCGTCTGAGCCCCGCCCGGATCCGCGCTCTCCGCCTCGCTCGCGCGGCCCGCCGGTCTCCCGCTCGCTGCCCAGGTAAGGCTCGGCCGGCCCTGGGCGCCCTGCGCGCTCGCGCCGCCTGTCGCCTGCCGCGCTCCCGTCGCCGCGACGCCCGGCCGAGCCGGCTGCGGCCGGTGCTCCCGCGGGGCCGCCGGCGGCGGAGCTGGCTGCTGTACCAGCCACTTGCGGCCGGAGGCGCCGCCCGCACGCCGGCGCCGCGCTGGCCTGAGGCTCGGGCGTGCCGGCCAGTGGCCCGCTGCGGGAGCCGGGCGGGCGCGGGGTGGGCGCCGGCGCCGTACTCGGACTGGCGTCGTGGTAGCTGGGGTCCCGTAGGCCCCGTGTGGGGGGGGCGGGTGGCTTGGGGCGTTGCTCCGGCCCCGCTTGTGTGACCGAACAATGGAGAGCCCGGGCCGCCGCGTGGCCGGCGGGCGCCGCGGTGGGCAGACCCGAGCGGGGTGGGGCTCGGCGGCCGCGCGCGGTCCTTCCCGCTCGGCCGTGCCTCGGTGTGCCATGGCCCCCGAAGTGAGGCCCTGAAGTCCGCGCAGGCCGGACGCCCGATTCCGAGACATCGCTGTGGGACGGGGCGGCTCTCAAGGTGGATTACCCCAGGTCTCCCGGGGGCGGGAAGTGGGGATGGTCCCCCGACCCGCAGTCCCCAAGGAGGACCTCCCACGAGGGTGAAGACGACTGGAGCTCTCGGTCCTCGACGGCTCCGTCCGACCCCTCGGCCTTCGTCGGTTACTCGCCGCAGATCAAGGTTATGAACTTAAATCACCAGCCTGCCAATTCCTGCTCCTCCCGGTCCGACCGCTCTGGGTCCCCCCCTCCGTTGCCCTCGCCCAGAAAGCTGCAGTGCCCGGACCAGCGGGACCAGCGAGAGCTGCAGTGCGAGAAGCACGAGCATGGCTCCAAAAAGAGGAGGGCCAAAGAGGGCAGCCCCAGCGCCTGGGCGCCCTCCCAGTGGCTAGGGTGAGTGAGGGGCAGGCCGAGAGGAGAACTCCGGCGCAGCGCTGCAGAAACCGCCCCAAACCCGAGAGCCCAGTCCCCGCGTGAACCTGGCACCCCAGCACCGCGTGACCTGCTAGGCTGCTGGCTTCCAGCTGGTCTCATGAGAAAGAGCGACGGGGAATGGAGATCGCAGGGTTAGAGAGCGTGGTTTTGATTCTGGAGTTGGGTCCGACGGGAAGCCCAGACTGCGGACTCTTGAATGTTTTGGGGACTCTCCTGGCCTTTTCAAGGCAGAGGTGGGAAGTGGAGGTTGACGACCACATCTAGACACTGTAGGCAGAAGACTGTCGGTTCGGTAATAGGGCTTGACAGGCGGTGTTCTTTTTTCTTCCCCAAGGGGAAGGGTGAGGCTGTTGGAGAAGCAGTTGTTTTCAGCTGGGCAAACATGGAAGGTTGCCCATAGAAACTTTGCCACAATACTTCAGAAAGTTGCCCGAGTCATCGGAGGAGAACAATATGTTCCCTTTCCAGCCACCCTGGGCCAGAGGGAGGGGGGAATGTTCCCTCTTGTGCCGAAGCTTTTTCAGAGGTTTGGGCTGCAGCTTGTCACCTTTAGCTTCTCTTAGAGCTTCTGAAATGTCAGGTCTTTTTGATGAAAAGTGGGAATTTCCCACTTGAAGAGATTGCCTGGTTGAGTCTTGGGGTATTGTCATTTTCGAACTAAATCTGAGTTTGCCTTCTGAAGCAAGAACTTTGCATCAGACTAGTGAAAACTGCACAGCATGCAAACCTGAATTTGACTTGAATAGGTAGTTTTGTCTTCTTGGTGATATTAGTAATGGTGCAGACCTTTTGGGGGGACATTGGGGAAGCTGCCGTCCCTTTCTGTGTCCTTCTGGTAGTTTATTTTTAAAATCTCGTGGGCTAGGGGCTGGAGGAATGGCACAATTCCCTAGCACCACACAAAGCCGGGCGTGGTGGTGCACGCCTGTAATCCGAGCACTCAGGAGGCTGAGGCTGGAGGGTTGCTGGTAGTCCAAGGCCAGCCTGGGCTCCCTAGTGAGTTCAGGACCAGCCCGGGCTGTAGAGGGAGACCCTGTCTGTAAAACAAAACAAAATCTCCTGGGCTGGTAGAATAGCTCAGCGGTTGAAGAGCATGCCTAAACAACTCAAGGCCCTGAGTTAATCCTGAGCGCCACATAAAGTTGGGCGTGGTGGTGCATACCGGTAATCCCAGCATACTAGATAAGAGCCTGAGGCTGCAGGATTGCTGGGTTTGGGGCCAGCCTGGGTGGGCTCTGTAGTGAGTTCAGGAGTAGCCTGGATTGCAGAATGAGACCCTAGCTCAAGGGAAAAAAATAAACTACTGCCTTAGGTACAGTAAAGGAATAGATTTTTGGAATGGAAATTACAAAATTACAAGTGTAAATTGTAACTTGGAAATCTCACGTCTGCAGTAGCTGTGGAACTTTAACCTCTAGGCATCAGAGCCCAAAGAGGTACTGAGTTATTCCTGTTGTGGTCCTTAGCAACCATTTGTGCTTCAGTAACCTCAAAAATCTGGTAATCAAATTTTTACAGCCTACCCTCAAGATTTCTGCCTAAAATTTTAAGCACTCAAGAGGTTGAAGCAAAAGAATTGCCAGTGTGTTTGATGCCTTCTTGGGCTACAGAGTGAGACCCTGACTCTAAAATAAGACTTTAAAGTTAGAAAATAATGTGAACAACAGTAATTTTTAGGTGTATTGACTTCCCAAGGAAAGGGTTACCACCTGCTCTTCTAGCTAGATTCACCTGTCCCCAAGCCATTCCTGTGGGGATCATAAACTTTGAAGTACATAAAGAAAGTTTTTTTTTTCTCTCTTTAGAACATCTTCTGCCATGGCCACCTCAGCAAGTTCCCACTTGAACAAAGGCATCAAGCAGATGTACATGTCACTGCCTCAAGGTGACAAAGTCCAAGCCATGTATATCTGGATTGATGGTACTGGAGAAGGACTGCGCTGCAAGACCCGCACCCTGGACTGTGAGCCCAAGTGTGTAGAAGGTGAGGTGAGGTGAGGCAGAAGTGGGCTCATACTTGTGGGAGCTGCATGGAGGTGGGCAGCGAGGAGCCTTACGCCAGTTCTAGGAGCCACTAAATTTTACCTCTGCAAAATTTTTCTAAGGCAGTGCTCTTTCAAACTTAATTCAGTAATATTAAGCTCCCCATAGCATCAAAGCATAGCAACAAAAGAACCTTGTATTTAAAGGGAATCCAAGCCAGTATATTTTTTAAAATAAATGAAAACATGAGTCTGGTTTGTGGAGGGTAGGGCTAGACTCTGTTGACTTGACCATCCCTACTTAGCTAACTCTTAAGACCTGGGGAACCCAGTTTGAAAACCACTTACCCTGAACATGCCATCTGGCTTGAAAGCTATTGTGATTTGTGTTCAGTAGGCATGTCACCGGGTTTCCATATGTAAAGCATGTGCTCTGAAGAGACTTATAAATGGAGCTGACCATTCATTTCTTTTTAGTTGAGGTCACTTTTAGAAATTCTTGAATGGTCTTATATATCCTTTCAAAAACTATGTTAGTGTTGTGGCCTTCATTTTCTTAGTCTGGAACAAGCCAAGTTCTTCCCCTTCTGGGAAGGGAGGGGGACTGTCGCCAACTACCTACTTTAGAATGGCTTACTCTTCTAATAACGCTCACATCTGAGTGAGTGACTATAATAACAGAGTGTACACTGTACTTCCTGTGAGGGAGACATTCAACGGGCCCTGGGGATACAGGGTAAAAGTTTAAGAACTCATAGTTAGCTGGAGAGACCAGCTGGCCTTGAAATAGTGGGGAAAGCATCCATTTCTTCATCTGTAAAACAATGAAAGACACTTGAGCCAGAATAGTTAGAAGCTGGCTGGCAGGAGGAAGAAGGGATCAGAATCTTTCCTCCGTCTCAGTATTTGAGATGACACATGGTAAAATAAAATCAGAATCCCTGGTGTATATATATAGTAGATTTAGGGAAGAAGTGTATGTCCATTTAGATGGTTCTTGTGACTGTCACTCTTTTATGGAGCTTATACTGTGGTCCTATTTGGAACTCAGGAAGGACTACAGGGATAAGTTTACAAGTGTCAAGGTGTATAATTATGCTGACATTCATACCTCACTTTTTTTATGGTAGTGGTCCTTGACCTCAGGGCTTAAAAGTAAACACTGGGCTACATCCACAGTCCACCTTCCTCTGTCCTAGCAGCAGTTAAAGCAAGTGATTGCCTAGCATCACATAAATTGGGCGTGGTAGCGCATGTCTATAATCCCTGCACTCTGGAGGCTGAGGCAGGAGGATTGCCATGAGTTCAAGGTCAGGCTAGACTATGGAGCAAGACCCTATCTCAAAAAAATAAATAACAATCAGCTTGAGAATTTAATACAGTTTTAAAGCTCTGTCTCCCTAAATTGCTCAGGCTTGAACGTCTAATTCCCTTGGCTCAAGCTGCCGGGTGCTGGGATTATAACCATACCTGACTGAGCCTCACTTTCTGGGGAAGAGTAAGCCTTTAAAAATGGAAAGGTAAAGGAGGGTCTGGCTCTCTATTCTTGCCTGGAAAGTTCTATCTACAATTTTGATGGAATTTTCCCACCTTTTGTCTCAGAGTTGCCTGAGTGGAATTTTGATGGCTCTAGCACTTTTCAGTCCGAAGGCTCCAACAGTGACATGTACCTTCTCCCCGTTGCCATGTTTCGGGACCCCTTCCGCAAAGACCCTAATAAGCTGGTGTTCTGTGAAGTTTTCAAGTACAACCGGAAGCCTGCAGGTATGAATAGGCCGGGATTGAGTAGCCCCACATTGTTAGTGCATGGATTCTGGAAAGGGAGAAGGCATTCTGAGAGCAGTAGTGGTCAGGTGGATTAGCTCAGAATTGTTCTAGGAATCTAGGGGACTGGATGTTAATTCCTCTTTGAAAAAGAAGTGCAGTGGCCCATTCTTCATAGTCCTGCTGTTTTTTGGTCACATAAAATGTGTGAGATCTTCTAAATCTGTTGGCAATAGGAGTGTCTAGTGACATAGCCTTCCTGCCTGCCTGTAAATTCTAAGAACCCTGTAATCCAGAATCAGAATGTTGAATTTGAACCCTGGATCTGCCACTCAGACACACCAGTGAATTTAGACAACTTATTTACTCCTAGTGTTTCCATTCTTCTGATTGTAAAATGAAAGACAATACCGTCTCTCTGAAAGTCATTTGGAAAGTTAAACACACGCAGGTTATCTTGGAATAATAATCCACCAATTAGTAGTTGCTTTTTAATGCTAAGTAACTTGTGAACAGCGTGGTTCACTGAAGTACGTGTTTACCTGCAGGTTTGCAGTAACTGCACCTTTGGGTTCCTGTGTGCGCAGTGACCTGCCTGTTTCCCAGTTTTTATCAGTCATCTTAAACTTAGCAGAACTCCTGTGAAATCCCTTTCTATCCTACTAGTGAGACTTAGTGGCTCTGGATCGTCATTGTGTTAGTTTTGTGTAGTAAATGGCCTGGGCCCACAACCCGGATAACAATTTTTTTTTTTGAATTCAATCAGGTGGTTTTTCTTTTGAAATCTTTTTCTAGCATGGAAATTTTTTTTTTTTTTTTTTTTTTTTTTTTTTTGTACCAGCTAATACCTTCTGACTTAACCATAAACTCAGCTGAAATGTAAGCCTCCTAGTGGACAAATGATTCTCAAGAAAAATTAGATTTGACTGTAAGACCCTGAGAACCTAGGGACTTAAGTTTGACAACTGGAAGCAGCTGTCTTGTGAACAGAGGGTTATAAGTGCCTTGCAGTTGGTACTTGGGAAGTGGCCAACATGCAGATAAGGTGAACACTTGGCTCTGTTGAGTCCATTCCTGGGTGATTTGGTTGTAACTGAATTTAATTATAACTAAAGTCTTTGAGAGTCTCCTTACAAATTTTCAGTTACATGTAACCCTCCCATTTTCCTCACTTAGCAAAGGGAGGAAGTTGTCCTGGGTCAGTTCAGCCTTAGAATTAGAAGGTTGAACACTTCCTTGCACTTCATCTGTGTAAGAGTATACCGAGAAGGGGGCCGGGGGAGGGACCAAGTATACCTAGGACTACTTTTAACTTAAGACCCCAATTGACCGTACGTGTCTTGTATTCCTAATGCATGTTGACTCTTTGCAGAGACCAATTTAAGGCACACCTGTAAACGGATAATGGATATGGTATGCAACCAGCACCCCTGGTTTGGGATGGAACAAGAATATACGCTCATGGGGACCGATGGGCACCCCTTCGGTTGGCCTTCCAATGGCTTCCCTGGGCCCCAAGGTAAGTCCCCTTAGGTGAAAAGTGAACCCATTCCTCCCTCAAGTGTTTGCTATCCAGAAAAAAACTCCAGAAATGGGAGTGATTTCTGAATCAAAAAGCTGAGAGTGGTTTAGAGTAATGATAAAAGGCACAGCCCTCCCATTATCCGAATCAGAAATGGATCTACATGTGTAAAAATAAAGAGGAGGAGTTGGAGGAGAGACCTTTGGCCCCACTGAGGCCATGGCAAGGAGGAAGCCTTGGCTTCTCCATCTCCTGTCTGTGGTTGAAGTCAGGTAGTTAGGAGAGCAGCAAATATTAAGGGCTGTCTGATTTTTGACTTTGGGACTTACTTGGGTTTTTTTTTACTATTATTATTATTCATTTATTACTTTGTTTTGCTTCTTGAGATATACCGGGCCATGTAGATTAGGTTGGCCTCAAATCTGGTGGCTGTTGTGCTTCTGCCTCCCAGGGGCTGCGTTATGTGCCACCCAACCCAGCTTACCCCTTTGTCCTGATACCTCTGCAGGTCCGTATTACTGTGGTGTGGGAGCAGACAAAGCCTATGGCCGGGATATCGTGGAAGCACATTACCGGGCCTGCTTGTATGCTGGAGTCAAGATTACAGGGACAAATGCTGAGGTCATGCCTGCCCAGGTAAATGGCTCTAGTCAACACCTTCCTCCTATCTGAAAACTTCAGGGTAGACACACAGATGGGGACTGTGGCAGGTGAAGGATGATCACTGCAAGAGTGGGTAGAAGTAGAGTTAAGAGACCAGATAGGAACTTAAGTTGTGTTTCAAAGGCCAATCTTTTTACTCTTTTCAGTGGGAATTCCAAGTAGGACCCTGTGAAGGAATCTCCATGGGAGATCATCTGTGGGTGGCTCGTTTCATCTTGCATCGTGTATGTGAAGACTTTGGAGTGATAGCAACCTTCGATCCTAAACCCATTCCTGGTAACTGGAATGGTGCAGGCTGCCATACCAACTTCAGCACGAAGGCCATGCGGGAGGAGAATGGTCTGAAGTAAGTACTTTGTGCTAGGGCCATCGTTACTCTTAGGCAAGAAAGCTTGGGAAGGAGTGTCAGTCTCAGTCTCCTTTCCAAGATGACTCTGAATCTTTATTGGGGATGAGTAAGATGGACTTTAGCTACACATATGTGCCTTAGTTCTTGATACCTGGCTTCGATATTTTCCTAGTTTTATTACTTTGTTCCCATTTGAAAAGTACCTGACAGTACCTTTGGAATGAATTTAATAAGGTAATAGGACCAGTTCAAGTCTTTATTGGGATACAAAAATAACAGAGTAGTCATTGCCCTCTGAGGCAGAGTTATTGGGTTAGGACCACAGTTTGGTGAATTTTAGTCTTGGATCCATATTTGTTTCTGCCCTTGAAGGGCCAGTTTTCTAGGGACAAGTCCAGATCCTCCTCATCTTTCTGTTCCTGTAGGTACATTGAAGAGGCCATTGAGAAACTAAGCAAGCGACACCAGTACCACATTCGTGCCTACGATCCCAAGGGGGGCCTGGACAATGCCCGTCGCCTGACAGGATTTCATGAAACTTCCAACATCAACGACTTTTCTGCTGGTGTTGCCAACCGTAGTGCCAGCATCCGCATTCCCCGGACTGTTGGCCAGGAGAAGAAGGGTTACTTTGAAGACCGCCGCCCTTCTGCCAATTGTGACCCCTTTGCTGTGACAGAAGCCCTCATCCGCACATGTCTTCTCAATGAGACCGGCGATGAGCCCTTCCAGTACAAAAACTAAGTGGACTAGACTTTCAGCCCTTGAGCCCCCCTCCTAGTTCTTCACCCCGCTCCAACTCTTCCTGCCTCCCAGTTGTCCTAATTGTCCCCTTTGTAACTCAGAAGGGTGTAATACCAAGGTCTTTTTATTCCTTTTGCCCAGTTAATCTTGCTTTCTGTGTCGGGACAGAGGGGTCAACTTCTTAATCTCTTCACACCCCACCCCCCTTTATTCCCTTCCCTTGAAGCTTTCTAATGTAATAGTGGGGACAGAGAGATTTGGGGAACTAACCACTGCTTCCACCTCATCGAGTGTGCATGTCTAGTAGGAGTAGCTGTCCAAACAGAGCAGCAGGTGGGGCGCCTCCAGGATGGCTCCAAGAATGAGGCCTAGCTGTGTGTGTGAGGTCAGGGTGTGTCCTGGGCGGACAGCTGTCTTCCAAGGTATGACCGGCCCGATCTGTTACAGGAGGACAAGTTAGTGATGAGGGGGAAATGCCGGCAGTCTGGCTGCGATGCTTCCCCTACAGGGGACTGTGTGCCCTCTGAACAAAAGCTGACGATAAGCTGATGGGTATCCCTACCTGACAAGAAAATGTTTGTTACTTGCTCCTTCATTTATAACAAAGCAGAATAGTATTTTTATATTTAAATGTAAAAATGAAAAAATTATATATAGGTGTGTAGATATGTGTGTTTCTTCTAAAAGGGGAGAACCATCCTGGCCCCTGGGAGCCATATTTGTGGTATACAGTTTCCTTTAGAAATGAGAACCTCCTTTTGGAAGAGGTGGGAAATGTGTCCCTTAGTCCCTCCTCACCACGTAAGGGGTTCCTTTCCTTCCCACCCTCCTGCAGAAGGACACTGAACAGTTAGTGGAGGGATGCACAGTGCTAGCATCACCTGAGCCCTGTTGCTGGGCGTGAAAGACACACGTACATGTCCACACCTGGGTTTTAGAATAAGTATGAGTTGGCTGGTCAACTTGAGCATGTTACTGACGGGTATGGGGTTATTTTCTTGTGGAACTAGCATGTTACTAAAGCAGGCCTTTTGATATATTACATTTTTAAAAACCAAGTTTAGATTTTAATCAACTTTGTAGGTTTCTAAGTAATTTTACAGAATTACCTATCTGCTTCATCCTTCTCCACCCTGCTCGGAGGAGCTGGATAGGGCTGGAGTTGAAAAACACTTGTAATTTTGTATCCTAGTCTTTTCTCCTTGTGCAGAATATTTCTTTAAGATTCCTAAGGAGTTGTTTTTTGTTTTTTTTTTCTTTTATAATAAAGAAACCCACCTTCATCCCTACATTTCCTCTTGGTTTTGTGCTGGCTGTGGCAGGCTGCCTGTGGTTTTCCCGTAGCGTGATGATTTCTAATTGCCATGTGCGGTATGTTCAGAGTTAAGTAAGTCTTCATTGTAAACAAACTGTAACTGCCCAGACCAGCGCTTATAAATCAACCTAACATTTATGAGATCTCTTTTGACTTGTTTCATTGTGTTTTTTTAAAACCTATGTGCTATTTCTTTTCTACCAAAAAAGGGGGAGTGCTTGGTGTTTTATTACCAAGGCAAAATAACCTTAGGTGTTTGTCTGTTTGAATTTTTTTAAGAATCTGGAGTCATTACTAATCTTCATATACCTCTAACTGTGGGTATTGGGGTCTTTGAGATTCTGGTTTTGTTTTTTCGTTTTCCTCACATGGACTGTAAGATAACCCTTGTCCTTGGTCCTCCACTTGCTCTAGCCTTACTGCAACTTTTCATTTTTAGAAAAATTTTATTCGCATGTCACATCCTTTTTTCCATCCCACTTGGTCACCTTCCCACTTACCCCAACTTCAGTGTATCCCTGACAAGGTGGTCTAGGAGCTCACTCCTGTTACATGGAGCTATGCACAACCCTTTAGCAAAAAGCTATACTATCACGTGATCACTAATTTGTAGAATTACTAAAAGTATTACTAACATTGTAGGCAGTATTGGTTGTTAAAAGGCAGTGTGTGCTAACCATTTGAAGATAACCAGAACCTGTGATAGCAGTTCCTAAGAGGTGACAATTTTTTTCGAGCAAGTGTATGTTTTACCCTAGTCTTTAATTCATAAACCTGGATACATATGATTTTTCCTAGGAGAGTTTAAAAACTTTTTTAAGTTGCAGTATTGGGGTCTGAATCTAGGGTCTTCACACTGAGCTATAAACATTCAGCCCATTTTTTAATTTCAATTTTTGACAACAGTCTCATTAAGCTGCCGAGTCTCCCAGGCTCTGGGCTTGAACATGGGATCCATGGCTGGGATTACAGAGCTATAGTCACCACACCCATCGATAATGTTATTTTTCAGTCCTGTCTCAGCCTCATGAGTCCTCGGATTATAGACATGTACCACCATGCCCAGTTGATACGGTTCCAGGGAATTGAACCCAGAGCCCTGTGCCTGAAACAACTGCTAAGCTATGCTTTCCAGCCTTGTAATGAATGGCTTTTTGAAGGCAGGGTCCTTCCTAGTTTGCAGAGCTGGTTCCTGTTTACACCTAATGATCCAGCCTAAGAACACCCTTATTCAGCATTTTTCTGGTTTGATGTTAAAGTTGGGCTAGTAACAGTGATTGCAATCTTGAGGTCTACCTCTCCATAAAGTTAGTTTTCTTAACTGGGTTGCTGCTACAGTTAAAGAGTCTGAGCACTTCATGTTTCTATTTCCTACTAACCAATTTGCATGACCGAAAAAAAAAAAAGGAATTACAAGTTAATAGGATGAGAATTTGGGTGGGAAAAAGGTATCCTCTCGACCCTCTCACTTAGCTTTGATCTTCAGGTCACACTGCAAATCTCTAGTGTTTCTAAGGTGTTTTATGACTCCTTTAATTGCACTGGGTTACAAGATAACTTTATCAGTGGTAGATTAAACAAAAAGAAGGGGTCGATTAAACAAGGCTAGCCTTCATTCTTAAAAGAGGCAAGCCAGGGGCTGGAAGAATAGCGCAGTGATAGCTGCTGAGTTCTGTTCCCCAGCACCACCTAAACCAGGCACGGTGGGACACATGTAATCCCAGCACTCAGAAGGCTGAAGCAGAAGTGTTGAGTTAAAGGCTGGCCTGGGCAATATAGTGAGTTCAGGTCCTGTCTGGAGAGTGAAACTGTCTCAAAAAAAAAAATAAAAATAAAAAAAATTTTTTAAAAACCCTGAGTCTGGTGGCTCATGCCTGTGATTCCTGCTACTTGAAAGCCTGAGTCAGGAAGATAAGAGTTTGAGGCCATGCTGGAATACAGTGTAAGATCCTGTCAAAAAAATGTATTCAAATGTTCCCTGAACTCACACTATCATACTGTTATCCTGCCAATTATTGGATATGTGTTAAATGGTAAAACAGGCTAATCCAGGGTGCCAAGGAGTTCCTTGGGTGCTGCTTGTGGCCATTTAGTAAGCTAAAGCTGGGACTGGAGACATAATTCAGTGGTCAAAGTGCTTGCCTAACATGCACAAGGCCCTAGGTTTGATTTTCAAGCACCACAAAGGTTAGCTGGCTGGTATGCATGCCTACAATCCTAGCTTTCTGGAAACTGAGACAGGAGAATTGCCGTGAGTTTTAGACCAGCCCGGCTACCTAGTGAGCTCAGGAACAGCCTGGACCACCGCAACAGACTGTCTCAAAAAAAAAAAAAAGAAAAGAAAAAGAAAGAAAAAAAAGAGAAAGAAAAAGCAATGTGAGCCAGGCATGGTAGGACATATCTGTTATGCTTGTGAGGCTGAGGCAGCAGTCTTCTGAATTTATGTCTAGTTTGAGCCACATATCAAGTTTGAGGCCAGCCTGAACTATCATGTAAAGAGGTCCTGTCTCAAAGGAAAAAAAAAAAAAGCAAATTTTATAAAGGGGTTGGAATATAGGTAAGTGGCTAGAGCACTTACCAGCCTTGCATGAGCAAGGCCCTGGCTTTGATTTCCCAGCATTACATAATAATAAACCTGCTGTGGTGGTGCATGTTTATAATCCCAGCACTTGCAACGCTGAGGCAGAAGATTGCTATGAATTTGAGGTCAGCCTGGACTATACAGCAAGACTGTCAGAGAAAAAGAAAAGGAAAGAACCTCTGTCACCACCCAGAATGGCAAACTGGTGGGTAAATGAGTCCTTAAACCAGTGCCATGTACTGGTGCTCCAAATGACTCATCCTTTTTAGTTACGCATTCATCGCTATGAGAAATTGCCAGACATCCACAGCTTCAGGGAGGAAGGATTTATTTTAGCTCACAGTTCCAGCAGGTCTCACACTGTCCACGGGCAGCCGGCAATGGTGGAAGCACATGGCAGAGGCTGGAGAGCTGCTGGCACCGTTGCAGACAGCCAAGGGAGGTAGGAGCCAAGTGAGCCTGGAGACCCAGGCAAGGCTGGGGCTTTCCCAGGAAGAAGCTACCACCATGTTTTTCTTCCTTCCCTTATGTAGCTCAAGCTGCCAGTTGGCCCCCTATGCCCAGAATGTGTTCCCCCTCCCTCACTTTCCGGCCTGTAAGTCGATGACAACCACTGAAAGCTCTGCCTTGGGCACCCTCAGTCTCAATAAGCTGACATAATCCAGGTCAAACCCCGAGCATCTGCCCCTTCCATGCAGGCCCCTCCTCCCAATAACACATGGCTCCACAGTTATTCCACTGCATCCAAACACATGAGACTTCTGGGGACACAGCTCCAAATCATAGCATCACCCAAAGCCTAACAGATGACTCCATCTACTACTATCCTTATTTAAGTCAAGTGCTAAGCACCCAAGGTCAAATCCCCAATACCACATAAGCCAGGCATGGTGGTGTATGCCTTTAATCCCAGCACTCGGGAGGCTGAGGCAGGAAGATTCCAAGTTCAAGCCCAGCCTGGGCAACTTAATGATGTAGCAAGGGCCTCTTTCGAAATATAAAATGAAGAAGAGGTGGTAATGCAGCTCAGTGCCAAGCCCCACGGTTCAATCCTTAATACAAAACAAACAACAAAATGCTAATAAATAAAATGGGGGCCAAAGCAGCACAGTGTTTTGGTGCAAGCAAGGAAACCAGGAGGCCATATGGATGGAACTGTGTTCTCTTCTGCCCATCCTCTCACAACGAAAGGCTTTCACCAGCTTCATCGAATACTACGGGACTTCTGGGACAACTGCTGTATATTCTAGCTGACTCTCAAATGATTTTGTGAGCAGTTTTGGTAATTCTACTCAAATAATAACATAGAAGAAGATCAGTGTCGTGCTGAGAAAGGGAGGCAGAATGGCTTGGAAGAAGTGACCTCCTCTAGAATTTTCGAAGGAACTCCTGATCTAATTAGGACCCACTCTTTCAGACCTTCCTGAATGAGAAAAGACCAACCTCCCCAAAGAAGCAGTTTCCAAGCTAATTCCTGAGTAGAATTAGCATCCAGAAACTGCCAACATATTAACATTATTATACAAATATACACCTAGCCTAACAGCCAAGAGAACTTTCAATGAATTTTTAACTTAAGCGGTCAGAAAGGTCACTATGAGGTCTGAGCTTGTAGTTCAGCTAACTTTAGCAGTTAGTTAGGCCTAGCAAGTGCAAGGCCCTGGGTTTGATTCCGTGCATACCACATAAACTAAGTGTGGTGGTACACACCTGTAATCCAAGCACTCGGGAAGCTGAGGCAGAAGGATTGCTATGAGTTGAGGCCAGCCTGGGATAGACCCTTTATCCAAAATAAAAGAGTCACTAACAATATCCCTAGCTAGTGGAAGTGGTTAAAGAACCTGCCTAGAAAGCTCAAGATCCTGGGTTTGATTCCCCAGCACTGCATAAACGGGGCATGGTGGCACATGCCTATAATCTCAGCACTCAGAGGCTGAGGCAGGAGTATTGCCATTAGTTCAAGGTCAAGCCTGGGCTCCACAGTGAGTTCATGACCAGCCTAGATAAAAAAAACCAAAAAATTGAACTTGTGATCCTCCTGCCTCAGCCTGCCAGAGGACAGAGATTTTAGGCACATGCCCACACCTGATTTGATATTTCTTTGTGAACAACCAGGATTGAAGAACTATAGACTATAGATATCCCTCAGAGGACAGAGTCACCATAAAGGCTCCTGCCTTTTGGACTAGCCAACTGTTGAAAACCAAGAAACAAAGCTGAGCGTGGTGGCGCACATCTGTCATCCCAGCACTTGGGAGGCTGAGGCAGGAGGACTGCCGTTTGTCGAGGTCAGCCTGTGCTCGATGGTGAGCTCAGGACCAGTCTGGACTACAAATCAAAGAAAAAAAGAAAGAAAAGAACAACAACAAAATCAAGAAACATTTCCTGGGCCTACTACGTGAACGTGGGCTGTGCAACGCTTTTAAAAGAGGAGCTGAGTGAGAATGGAAAACACGGAAAATCTCATCTAAGGACGCTTCTCCCTCCACCGCCACCCTCCCCACCCCTCTCTCCCTGTCTCCCTTGGCCCGCTTTCTCTGCTCTTCAGCCCTGAAGAGCTCCCAAACCTGGCTATTGTCTCAAGAGAGACTTAGAGCTAGCGTGCTGGAGGTGCCCGAGCCCCTTGCAGCGGAGCGTCCTTGGAGAAAGTCCGCACAGCCAAGCGGTGCCAAGTGCTGGCGCCTTCTCTTCGCTGCGGCCTTCTCCCAGCCCGGCGTGGCAGGCAGCAGGGTATTTGCCTTCACACGCCAGATTATGTAACTAGAATCTTAAACCGTGGCGCTGAGCCAGCTAAGCGCTCACCGCAAGAGGGGCGGCCAGAGCGAAAGATCAAGGGACCGAGATGAGGAGGGCGAGCAAGAAGAAAGGATGAGAAAGGAGAGAGACGCAGGTGGGACTGGAGGCAGGGTGACCCCTTCGCACCTGCCGCCTGCCCGTGCGTTCCGGTCTCCAGCGATAGGACGCGCTCCCGGAGGTTCTCACCCCTGGCTGTGGCTGGACGCCGGAAGCAGGGCCTCTTGCTCCCAATGGCTGAGCTGGGTGCCAGCAGCCTGCAGGAACCGCCCCAGGCCCCCGGTGCGCCTATCAGAGACAGCCGCGGCGGCCGGCTGGTGGCTGTCGGGGGGAAATGAACAGGCCCCATTCCTGGCGTTGGCTCCCTGCACCCAGCCTCCGCCAAAATTTCCCGCTGCCTCTGTGCGTGTGGAGGTCAAGGCTAAGAGAAGCACAGGAAGCCCTGGAGACCTAAGCTCTGTCCCCTCTTCTGTATTTCAGGTCATAGCCTGCCACTTCCTGTCCTCAGCACCCGGGGAATCTCTTTTCGCTCCAGTTTACTGGAGGGCTGGGAGAGGGGATCTGTTTCTCTTCCATGTGACAGACGCTGTGCTCCTGACTTTGGAGTGATCATAAGGACATCAAGTTTATGGCCATTGCCTTTCATTGGATTTTTAAATCTTTCTCTTGTTTTTCTCGGAGTCACTGAAAAATGATTAAACTGCATTATCATGAATTCTCCAATAAAATAAATGACAAAAGCTGAATGGGAACGCACAGGACATCCCGCGGCAAAGCTCTGAAAGACTTCCTTCGAGGACGGAGTCAGTTATCCATCGTGTTTTATGAATACTGAGTTTGCTGCAGATGCAAATGCAATTAGATTTCTGTAACCCAGCTTTCATTTTTTTCTTTCAGCTTGTTTAGTTTGCTCACAAGAGACTTGTCGTGGTTAGCATCTGGAGTGTCCCTCAAAAGTCCTATGTATTTTAATGGAACCATGTGATGTTGGTGGATTGGGGTCTGGTCTGGAGGGGTGGATTGCAGTTAGGTTAGGATTAACGGTGTGTAGTGGCCACACCTGGATGCAGGAGGGACTGGTTACTGGGCAGAGACCTGAAAGGATACATAAGCTGCACTTGCCTTCCTGGAGGACGGGGACTAGTCTCAATTAGCCTCAGCTTGTCTTCCTGTTGTGATGTCCGGGGAAGCCGCCTCCACCTCTGTCTCTGCCATGTACTTCGATTGTTGCCGGCCGTCCCTGAATGAACTGTGACCTTCGAGACTGTGAGCTAACATAAACCTTTCCTTTCCTAAGTTTGTGGGTGTCAGGTATTGAGTCACAGCAACGAAAAAGTAACTAAGACAGGCTTTTTTCAAATGTTTTACTGAAATCAAGACATGTTATGGAAAAAAGAAAAGGAAAGAGAAGAAAAGAGAACAGGAGAATGGAAGAGAAAGGAAGGAGCTGGAGGAATGGTGCAGTGGTTAAAGCGCTTGCCTTGCAGGTGCGAGGCCCTGTGCTCACTTCCCTAGCACCACATAAAGCTGTGCCTTGTGGGAGATGCCTGTAATCCCAGCTCTCAGGGGGCTGAGTGTGACTGTTGTAGAAATTATGTCAACTCGAGGGAATCAGGAGCCACACCTACACTGGGAGTTGAGAACCAGCCTGGACTTGAGTGTGAGTGATTTGTGGGGCAGCCAGTGAGGGAATAGCACCCACCCAGATCTGGAAGGGCCAACTGGAACTCCAGCGGTATAAAAGGAAGGAAGAAGGAAGATTGTTACAGCTTCTTCCTCTGGGAAAGCTCTCGCTTTCGCAGTTGTCTACGGACGCCGACCTGCTGTGCACTGCAGATCTTCATAATGGATTTGCTCCAGTCTCGACATCCGCCTGTCTCCCCATCATGCTCTTCAGTCGCCGATCTTCAGGCTCCCGTCTTTGCCATTGTTCTTTGAGCAACCAAGATCTGCAGCAGACTCTCATCTTACTGGCTGTCCTATAGTCTATCACGGCTGAGCAGCCATCTTGGACTGTATCTTATTCTCGAATTTGTCAGCCTTCCTAACTGATCCTTTTTGTTATAAAATCTGTAAATTCTGCCTTCTGGAAGAAACCAAACTAATACACTGAGGCAGGAGGGTTGTCCTGAGTCCAAGCCCAGCCTGGGCTACACCAGTAAGTTCAGGACCATTCTGGGCTACAGAGAGATCCTGTCTCAAAGAAAGAAAGAAGGAAGGAAGGAAGGAAGGAAGGAAGGAAGGAAGGAAAGAAAGAAAAGAAAAAGAGAAAAGGGAAGGGAAAGAAAAGAATAGAAGAAAAAGGAAGGGGGAAAGGAAGGAAAGGAAAAAAGGAAAGGAAAAGAAGAAACCTAGCCAAATGCTCATGAATTCTCCTTCATTAGCTTACTTGTTCATCGTGATGGAGCTTTTATTTCTGAGTACCATTTGAAATTTAGCTGTAATAATCTTTCCAGAATTGTTTTTCAGTACAAGAAAGCTCACCAGTCTCATTACCGAAGTTTATATTTTAAGAAATTTGTATCCAGGACATGTGGCACATGCCTGTAATTCCTGCACTAGAGAGGCTGAGACAGGAACCCTTGAGTTTGAGGCTACCCTGAGCTACATAGCAAGTTTAAGATTACCCTGCTGTACATAGTGCCACCCTGTCTTTAGTTAATTAATTTTTACAGAGAAAGCAATCCGGGCAGGATGCGCCCAGAGCCCAGCATCCTGACTGCGCCTCTGCCTGTGGTGTTTCTCAGACTTTGCTGAGGATTGTCCCAGGATCACACCAGCAGGCATTTCTCTCTTGCTGAGCCCTCCTGGGTTTCCTGCCTGAGGCAGCAGGTAGGTAGATTTCTGTTTCTTTTCCTCAAGGGAGAGTTAGTTTGCTGGGCAGAACCAGGAGGCTGCTAATAAGGCCACCCAAAAGTCCCTGGAGAAAGCCGCAACACTGTGCTTCTTATGGGGAGCAGGAGCGGGTACCCAAGAAAAGGGGCCTCTGAGAAGATTGTTTTTTCCAATACTGGAGAGTGAACCCAGAGCCTTCGTACTGAGTAGCCCCTTCTTGGAACGTTCTCATTACGTCACTAAGTTACCCAGGATGGGCTTAAATTTGCGATTCTCCTGCCTCAGCCTTCCAGATGGCTAGGGTTACAGGCCTGTACCACCATGTCTGGCTTCTTTGGGACTATTTTCCAAACCTGCTTCTGAGAAATCTAGAAACTCTGATGACGTGGCAGCAGCCACCGCCTGCCCCCTTGCTCTGGTCTTCCACGTACTAAACAGTTGTCCTGAGCAGGGCTGGGGACACTGGCGACGCAGAAGCAGAGTTCCCAGCGGGAACAGGGATCTGAGTCCAGTGAGAACTCCAGATTTAAAAAAGATGCAGGGCAGTCTTTGGTTGTGATTTGCCCAGAAGGAATGCTATACTACTGTCCCTTATCTGTGGGGTATACTTTCCCAGGCCCCAGTGGATGCTCAGAATTTGAGATAGTAGTGAAACCAATATATACTGTTTTTCCTAAACGCATGTACAGAAATGTAATACATTTTTATCTTAACTAGGCACTTAAACACCATGGCCCCATCTTTTGAAGTTTGAAACATGCTGGTCAAACCAGCACATACTGCATTTCCCTTCACAATTTCATAGGTAGATTTATTTTTACCATAGGTCTTAGCAACCTATTTTTTCTTCAGTCCTTATTGAAAATTTTCACATTTTCACTTAAACAAAGCATTCTTTAAAAATAGCGCTAGAGATACAGCCCTGGACCTTCACGTTGGGTTCCATCTCCAGCCTCCCCTTTTTAATATTTTATTTGTTTGTTTGTTTGTTTGTTTGTTTTTGAGACAGCATCTCGCTGTATAGCCCAGGCTGATCCTGAACTGACTGGTGTAGCCCAGGCTGGCCTTGGACTCAGGACAGTTTTTGTGTCTCAGCCTCCCTAGTGCTGGGATTATAGGCATGTGCTACCATACTCAGCTTTATGTGGTGCTGGGGAATTGAACTCAGGACCTTGAGTTTGCAAGGAAAATACTTTAACTGCTGTTTCATTCCTGCAGCCCCTAATATTTTATTTTATAATAGAGTCTTAACAAGTCACAAAGTTGCTCAGGCTGGGCTCTGCGTTCTCACCTTCCTGCCTTAGCTTTCCAGAGTTCTGGGATTAGAAGCATTCCCCACTGGCCCAGCGAACCTTCTCTTTGGCGTCCTACCCTTTTTTGTTTTGGCTGTTTTGGAGACAGAGTCTTGCTTTGTGGTCCATGCTGGTCCTGGACTCCAAAATCCTCCTACCTCAGCCTCTCAAGTGCTGGGATTACAGGAAAGTGCCCCCATTCTGGCTTGGTTTATATAGTGCTTGGAAGTCAAACTCAGGGCCCTGTGAGCGCTCTACCCTCTGTGCTTTTTCTCCAGCCCTGGCATTCCAACTTGCCCCACTGAAGCACTGTGTTCTGATAAACAGAGATGGCTACTAAGTGATTAAGTGACCCATGGCCCAGTAGCACTTTTGGCAAAGATACATTGAACAAAGGAATGAGTCTTGACCCTGGGCAGGGCCAGGCAGGATGGCTAGTCTTGCTACAGGATAGTGCGTGATTCAAAACTTCTGAGTTCTTTATTTCCTGGACTTTGCATTCATGTTTTCTGACTGAGGTTGATCTCAGATGACTGAAGCCTCAGACCGCGGGGCCCTAACTAAGGACAGACTATGACTTGGGCGTAAACTGTATGTAGATGGGCACACTCCCACAGATATTAGGCATATAGTGTATTTACAGATTGTCCCTGGAGGGGCCACAGTTAGGAGAGCAGTGACTTATTTTGGGGACAGGCAGAGTAGAAAAAAATGTTTGGTGTTTTTCTCTACCGTTTGGACTTTTTAAAATAATGCAATCATCGTCTTTCCACAAAATACATTTAGCACTTGTGAGCTGGGGAAGGAGAGCTGTCTGATCCTACTACTTCTGTCCAAGTCACTTGACCTGCCTGAGTTCATTTCATCACCTACAAAGTGATTACAGTGACAACAGGACCCAGGACCAAGAAAAGCCACCCTGAGAACCCGCCAAACGCTTTGCAGGGGACATAGCAGATGTGCGAGAACGCCTGTCGGGCTCCCTTTTGTCCCCCACCTCCCTCAGACGGAGACAGAGCTGCTGCAGTCACCGCTCTGGCGTGGGTCTCCTTTTTCAGTCCAGGAAAGTCGCTGCACAAGCTGCAGCTATTTAAGTCAACTGACCTTTCCTGCTAAGGCTCCAGGACACCTCTGTCTTAGGCTGGAGGTGACGCAGCTGCTGACGATGAAGATTGCTGGGGGCGTGAGGGAGGTGGGGCAGGGGTGGGGCGTGCTTTCCTCAGACCCAAATAACCTCTGCTCTCAGGCTTGGCTAGGTTCTCCTGAGAGAGGTGCCTGCGCCTGTGATTGGTAATCTTGGAGGAGACAGAAATAGCAGGGCTCTTGGTTCCAAGTCCCCTCAGCTCGCTGGCCCGAGGTGTCTCTCCAGTGTTGCTGGAGTGTAGGTTTCCTGTGTCACCAGGCTGCCTTGAGCCCTCTCCCGAGGGTCATGGAGCTCTGTGAGAGGAGCAACTCTGGGCTGGTAGGTTCCCAGAGCAGGACCGGGAACACTGGCTGACCTGGACAAACGGACAAGACCATTTCCTTATCTCCTTAAGAGCGACAGCCACACACACTTCCTTCAAGCCCAGGGACACAACTAAGAGGAAGTTTGGAGTACTTTACCCACCACCATGGTCTTTTTCAGCTTGACTCACCTCAGTCCCTGTCATCCAATCTTTCAAAAGCTGAGTTTGCCCATGTAAGTCACAGCAAGTGACTCACTTTCACAGAATGCTGCATTATGGCATAGAGCATGTCACTCTTGTTATAACTAGACTTCCTGGTTCTTCTCTGGCTGGGGGCTTTCTCCCCCAGGGTGTGCACCAAAGAGATAAAGGGGGCAGGCAGAGAGACCACCACCATGTCACGCAGACAGGTCCAACCCTGCCAATCCGACTTAAGCAGACCAATCACTTTTTTGTCTTAATAATAGGAGACCCCCATTAGATTTCATCCAGGAAGACCATGGGCTCTGCCAATGGGAAAGCAGCAGGCAAGACAGAATTGGGGATGAAACCTCCTCACCAGTCATATTTTCCTGTCCTGGCAGCAGTTTCGAGGTAGACACCTACCTTACAAGGCTGTCGTTGAAAGTGGCATTTTTCTGTCCTGCATGCCCTTCCTTTGCTTGGACAGGTGAGCCCTTTGACACCACATACCACAGAAGGTCCAGACAATGAGCCACAGGTGGAACATCTGAAATGATTTACAAAGCTTTACACAAATATGGTAGGAGACGTGATTATACGAAGCTCCAGTAGATTTTTTTTTTTTTTTTTTTTTGAGACTGGTTCTCACTCTATAGTCCAGGCTGGCCCTAACCTCACTATGTAGCCCAGTCTAGCCTTGAACTCATGACAATCCTCATGCCTCAGTATCCCAAGGGCTAGGATTACAGGCATGAGCCACCACATCCAGCTTCAGTCGTGCTGGGGAATGGAGCTCAGGTAACTAGTGCTTGCTAGGCAAGCACTTTAACCATTGTGCTATTCTTCCAGACCTTTCCATTAGATCTTCATAACTTTTATATAGAGAAAGCCTTTGTAAACATACCACGGACAAGTTGTATGCAGAGCTGACAAAGGTTCTTGACCCTTATTCTTTTTGAACCAGCTGCTACTGACCATCACGAGGACCAGCCACGTGTGTAGCTTCCACAAGGTACACTCATTCTTGGCCGAATTTCGTCCAATTCCTACTAGCATAAGACCTAAGTTTTTCCTACTTAGATGAAGAAACTGAGGCTCCAGGAAGTAAGGTGGCTCGCTGAAGGTCACACACCTGAGCTTGGCAGAGTCGGGGCTCGATCCCTGGTTTCTTAATTTCAGTTCAGTGCTCTCCCCTCTACAGCACTGGCTGCCCATAGAGGTCAGTAAGGTTTGGCTCATTCTAGCTGGCATTGTCTTGATTTAGAATGTGAAAAAAATGCCAGTGAGTAGAATTTCGCATATTGTTTACAGTGGTTCTCCCACATTCCCTCTTCACTCATTGTCTACAACCCTCACTTTAGGGAAAGCGAGATGGGGCCAGTTCACCCTTGAAGTTTTTCACCTTTCAACTTGACAAAAGCTAGAGACCCTTATCCTTTTTTTCTTTTTCTTTTCTTGCAGTTCTTGCAGGGACTTTGCACTGAGCGATAACCCAGCTTCTTTTATTTTTAATTTTGAGAAAAAGTCTCATTAAGTTGCTGAATTGCCCAGGCTGGGTTCGAACTTGTAATCCTCCTGCCTGGGCTTCCCAGAGAGCTGACCCACGTGGCCTGGCCTTGGGCTTAGTACTTTCCTGGTCATCATGGAAGATTTGGCAAGTCCCATCTCTCTCCCGTTCTTTTTATGCCAGCCTTTTCATGCTAAAGAAAACCTCCTTTCCCTCCTACTCCCATCAGGGCATAGGAGCGAGTTGGGAAGGACCGCTGACCCTGAGAGGGGCTGGTGGGAGAAGCAGAATGTGCTTTAGAATAGTGGAGAAAAAGCTGCAGAGGAAGTAGAAAGTAACGGTGAAGAGCCTGAACTCTCTGAAGCCGGATCACATGGACTTAAACCCTGCCTCCGCTCCTCAGTGCCCGCCTGACCACAGGCGAGTTATGTAACCTGTATCTACCTCATAGGGTTGATATAAAAACTAAATGAGTTAACGGCACAAGTGTAAATTTTCTGTTATACATACCCTGTGTTTGATTTTATAACCCCCAAACTGGCCCGGGGACTTGGGCGTCTCCTGTCTTCTCTCTGACCCCCACTGTTGTCATTTATAAAGTGGGGGGAGGGGGGTTAGATTGAATGACACAAGTTCTTTGCCAACTTCCAGGTTCTAGGCTCCTGACTTACTGTTTGTTGGTTTGTTTTTTTGTCATTGGAAGGTACTCTTAAGATTTATTTTATCCAGAGCTGACCCCGTAAGCTGACAGTTGGCCTGTCATTTTTGTAGTCACATTACCCTGGTCACTCGGCGTAGAGTTTCACAACATTGTCTTTGTACTTTACACATTGTTTGAACTTACTTAAGTGTGTCCAGGTGAGAAAGAAAGGAGACAACAGGATTGCAGAGAGAAGGGGTGGCAGAGGAACATGGCTGTGGCCCGCCACCACCCACACTTTCTCTCAGTCGATTCTTTTGGTCTGACTACTTTCTTTGCCTATGCCTACACAGGCTTGCCTTTCTCTGTTCTTTAACTCCACCATTTGCTACATTATTACCACACTTTTTCATTCCACTTACTGCAAGACTTTAAGAAAGGGTGACCAGGGCTGGAGGAATGGCTCAGTGGTTAAAGCGCTTGCCTAGAAAGTGCTAAATACCCACGTTCAATTCCCCAGGACAACGTAAGATGGGTGTGGTGGCGCATGCCTGTAATCCCAGCACTCAGGAGACTGAGACAGGAGAATTGCTGCCAGCCTGGGCTCCATAGTGAGTTCAGGACCAGCCTGGGCTACAGAGTAAGACCCTGTCTAAAAAAAAAAAAAAAAAGAAAGGGTTGTCAATCGACCCCCACCATCCCCGCATCTGGCCTACCCACATTCACTCTCACTCGCAGAAGAGCTTGCCCGGTTTGTCTCCTCTGTTAACTCTCTTGAGAGACCTAGCAATCTTACCCTTCCTCTCTTCCTCTGTCTCCTTTCTATTTTTGAACAACCTATACCTCTAGTCAAGAGGACAGTCAGCCAAGTGCAGGCCCAGTGGTGCTCAGAATCCCATCAAGCGAGACTCTGAAAACACCAGGAGCCCTTTGGCGAAAGGATGATGCCCTGAGAGTTAGTCATCCCCACTATTCCGCCTCAAGTGTGGGTGTTCACCTTTCTCCCAAGCTCCATTTAGCGCCCCCAACTCTTTCCCGTCCTTGCTTGCCTTTTCAACGCGTGTTTGGGAGCTGCCTAGGCAGGCTCAGGCAAACAGCTGTGGAGAGCACCACGCCCTCGCTGCAGCACTTGCCTGTGCTATAAGTGGAATCAGACCGTAACCCCAAATGCCGGAGCGACATTGCTCACACGCCGCCCTCTAGCACGCGCTCCTGCTGCCCTGCGTTGTGCTCAGGGAACCAGAGACTCCCTCCACCACCCCGGGCTCCACTCCACTCCACCTTTCCTTGTGGGTTTGGATCCCGCAGCTCTGCCTGGAGGCTGGGTGTGGCAGGCACAGCTGGTGATTCCAGGCACCCTGGCATGGAGCAGCAACTCCTCTCAATTTTTAAAGCCAGGCTACAGGAGATAGGAGGGTAGCATAGCAGTTACAGGGCAAACACAAGGCCCTGGCTCCCTTTCCAGGCACAAAACTATGGACTTGGTAGCAGACGCCTATAATCGTGGAATTTGGGAGGCTGAGGCAAGAGAATTGCCTTGATTTTAAGACCAGCCTGGATTACAGAGTGGGTTCAGGACCAGCCTGGACTGCAGAGCAAGACCCTATCTCAAAAAAAAAAAAAAAAAAAAAAAAAAAAAAAAAAAAGGCCTTTCAGGCATTTCTGTTCTCTGTTCCTTCCCACACCTGGACCCCAGCCAGGGTGTTCATTATCCTGCACTTGTGAGCATGGAATGGAAATGGACAGTAGGTTAAATGACAACAAAAATGGTTTATTTTCATTTTTCTCTTGTAAGAAGAAGTCAGGGGTAAGATAGGACCAGGCTTGTCATCCCTGCACCCAGGGAGCCTGAGGCAGGCAGACCACAAGTTCAAGCCTAGCCTGAACAATGTAGTAAGCCTTGGTCTAAAAAACAAAAATAAAAATAGTGTGTGGATATAGCTCAGTGTCAGGGCCCTGATCTCAATCTCCAGTACCACACACACACACACACACACACGCATGCACGCACGCACACATGCACTAAAAATGTATCAAATTCTTTTTGCATTTGTTTATTTTTTGAGGCAGGGTCTTGTAGGTCTGTGTAGCCCAGGCTGGCCTAGAACTCATGGTAACCCTTCTGCCTCAGCCTGCTTCAACCACCAAAGGCCAGTTTCAGCTTTTATGTGGTTCTGGGGATTAAACTTAGTGTCTCATGCCTCCTAGGCAAGTGCCAGGTCGTTGAGCTGCGCCCCAGTCCCCAAAATCTTCATCTATGCTTTGATCCACCCTCCTTAGCAAGTAGCTCGGTCCTTAGGATCCAGAGATGGCTTCCTAGGGCCCAAGGTCACACCTGTGTCCTTGGGGAAAGCATGGATGGGTGATGAGGGGCAGAAGGCCAAATTGCACTTAGCAGCTGTGTCTTCCCCTCTCCCAAGATTTCCTAGAAGCAGCCTCCATAGCTCAGTGGCCAGAGCCTTGTCATCTAGGTGTCCTTATGTGAATGAGGCCGAGAAGTTTGTTGTAAGTGACTTTGTTGTCTGACACTAAGCCAGCGTTCCTTGGTAGAAGGAAAAGGGGAAGTGGAGAATGTAGGTAGCGAGTCCTTCCTGTGGCACAGGGCTCTTTCAGAGTGCCCAGCCAAGTTTACAAGGACTCCCCAGTGCCAACCGTGTGGCTGGAGATCATCCCCCCTGGGGCCAAGCACCTGTCGCCTCATCTAGTTTTGGGAGTACAGAACAGGGGCAATCGCATCTGGGGCCTGACTGGACAGTGGGAGTTTTTACCCCTTTGACCCTTTCTCTACCTCCACCCCCACATCTGAAATAGAGTTCAGATCACCAGCTCTGCGGGCTTGGCCAAGTCACTCAGGACCCTGGTTTTCATGCCTATAAAGCGGAGAAAGCTATTTTTCTAACTTCCTAGGGTTGTGCTCATAGTTAATGACTGAGTGAATACATAGCCCGTGGTACATTATAAAAATTCCATTGCTCCACACGACATGGAGAAGTATACTTCTCATGTAAAGATCAGGACTCTTCAGGTAAGGATGATGCTGCCTGCTCTGCTCCTCCTCTTTTGCTTTAATCATTGAAAGCAACTATTTTAATCATGCGATTCATATGCAAATTCACTTCCCTTTATTTATTTAAAGAAATAAATAAAATACTAGGAAGAAAGTCACCATCCCCTTTGACAATCTTACCCATTCCTCTGTCTTTTCCCAACCCCAGAAGCAAACATTGGAAACAGTGTCTCACTCTGTAGTTCAGGCTGGTCCTGAACTCACTATGTAGCCCAGGCTCGCCTTGAATTTATGGCAATCCTCCTGCCTCAGCCTCCCAATGCTGGGATTACAGGCGTGTGCCACTGTGCCCAGTTTATGTGGTGTGGGGGAATTGAACTCGGGGCTTTGTGCTTGCTAGGCAACCACTTTAACTGCTGTGCTATTCCTCCCACCCCCTTTCAGGTCTTTCTTTACACATTGCATACACTACACATATACACATATGGAAAATATAAAAAAAATTTAAAATATCACTTGCATTATTGTGTGGATAATTCTTCACCTAACTAAAAGAAAATTCAGCCACTTAGCTGGGCATGGTGGTGCACGACTGATATTCTAGAACTAATAAAGCTGAGGCAGGAGGATTGCCTTGCATTCAGGACCAGCCTGAGCAGCACGGTATGAATTCAGGACTAGCCTGGACTACAAAGTGAGACTCTGTCTCAATAAAACCAAGAAAAACATTGATTTTTCTGAATTCCAACGCCTTCCCTTCCTTTGTTGAGCTGTTCTCAGCTTCCCCACACTCTTTCCAGAAGTTCCTGCCCTCAGCACTGTGAGCACGACGGGGTGATGGGTGATGGAGCAGGGAGATCTGGACTCTGGGAGGCAGCCCTGTGCCTTGCATATGGCAAACAGCACCCTGGATGGCGCCCAGTAGATGCCAGGAGCCCTCTTCTCCCTCCCCTCCAGCTCAGCAGAGCCCTCCAAGCATTTCCCTGGGAAGCAGTCCCCCACCTGAGAACCCCTGCTGCTAACTCAGTGTGAAAGGAGAAGTAAAGAGAAATTTCTCCTGGTCTTTTAGCCGCTAAGTATGCACAATGATTAGATTGAATTGTACTTCTGTTCCATTTTCTACTCCAGAGCCAGCTACCTGCTGGTCTAACGAAGAGGGCTTTATTTAACCTATGTGCATTAAACAAGGTTTCAAACAGAGAGGAGAGCAGAATGAGAAAGAATGAATTTGTTCATTCCTCTTTCCAGCTAGTGACCTTGATGGTGAGTTCTCAGCAGTGACTTATCTCAAGAACTGTTTGTCTTTTACCTTTGATAAGTCATATTTTGGGTACTGAGTCAGTGCTATTGTGGTTTCCAGTAAATGTATCAAAGTTAACTTTAGAAAGTTGAAACATTTTTAAAATGTGATCAATTTGTATCCACATCTTGATTAATCTCTGCATCAAAAGTTATTTTTTTTGGGTCAATAACTCTCTCAATGTGGATTTCTCTGTAGAATAACCACCGGCCTCTGACAGAGAATGGGGGAGTGGGAAGGAGTTCCTTTCATGTTTTTCTGAGAAACAATCTGTTCTTTGCAGAAAGAATAGTGGAATAGGTTTCCTAGCCTAGCACATGCAAGTACACCGAGAGGCCAGAAAACTTCACCCATGCAGGTTCTCCTATGAGCCTTCTGCATCTGCTAGGTAGGGCAGGCCTTCCCACCCTTTCCAATTCTGCCTGACATGGTGAGTGGGGACATGTGTCCCCCTTAAACCTGGACCTTCCTTTGGTTGGGAGCACAGTAGGGACATGAATTCATTTCTCTGTATCTCTGGAATCCCCGGACCCAGGGTGATACTTGGCACATACTATTGCTAAATAAATATTGATTTTGCTTGGATTGGGTAAATAATTGAGCCTTTCCTGTCAAACCTATGACTGCTTTAGAAGTAATATTTTTATCCTTTTTGGAGGTTATGCCTTTGGAATGTCTCTTTTATGCCCAAAGATCAGCATTTCTGCATTAAATTCCATAAAAGGTTAATTTTTTTAAAATTTATGACTCTTATTGAGGTTAATAGTATAACTAAGCTCATCCTAAAACAATTTGCAATGCAAAATTATTTTACTCAAAGAATTTGAGTAATTTGAATGCTAGAAATTACAATTTTCTTTCTTTATTTTTTTTTTCTGAAGCAGGATCTGGCTCTGTGGTCCAAGCTGTTTCTGAACTCACTACATAGCTCAGGCTGACAGAAATCACCCTGCCTCAGGCTAAGTGCTGGAATTACAGGCATGTGCACCTCGCCAGTTTTCATGAAGGTGGGGAATCAAACTCAGGGCTTTGTGCTTGCTGAGCAGGCACCCTAACCGCTGTTTCTCCAGCCCTACATTCTCCTTGACAACGGTGTGGATCTCATCTATTACCATAGATACATTTCTAATTGTCTTATTTAGTTGGTTTTCAAGCAGCAAATTCATGTTTTCTGAAACTTTGACGTTTTCTTGTAACTGACAAAGATCTTTTTTTTTTTCTGAGTCCATCAGAGAGGGTTTTGTTGGAAATTTCCAAATTTAATATTGTTTTTCATCTCCATTTGTGTTTTCTTCTGGCATTTGCTGAGTTGTTCTTCTTTTCCAATTTTTGCTGGAAGCTCCCTACATCTACCATTGCACCATTATGCATGGTGAGTTGAATTTTTTTTTTTTTTTTGAGACAAGATCTCGCTCCATAGCCCCCGCTGGCCTTGAACTCACAACAGTCCTCCTGCTTAGAGTCCCGAGTGCTGGCGCACCACCATGCCTCTTTGATGCGGTGCTGGGAATTAAATCAGAGCTTTGAACTAGTTAGGTAAGTGCTTTAACTGCTGTACTGCGTTCCAGCCCCAAGTCCTACATATTCTTCCATGTTGTGAGAGGAGACAGTGGGGTTGTAGGCAGTTAGGGATTCAGGGTTCCCTAGAAATGGAGAATCTGCTGGAAGGTAGGATTACAGAAAAAGCAGCTGGATGTAACTTGAGACAGTCTGTAGCTGACCACTCCCTAGAACTTAGTTAAAAGCCAATAAAGAGAAAGATCTTTAAGGGAGAAGTGGGCTTAAGGGTGGAGCAGCTTAAGGGTAGAGAACCTAGCAACCAGCCTTAGCAACCGAAGTGCTTAGCATAGAACAGCCCCTCACCCAGCCACACTATGAGGAGTCCAAGCCAGTGAGCCACACATCAACCCACGTTTCCTGTCCCCGATCTGAGCAGAAGCTTTGTCCTCCTTCTATCTTTCTTTTCCCCTGCTGTGAGTTTCCCGGTAAAGTGTTCTCTTCACAGCCTGCCTCCCATCTTCTGCGACTTACTCTTCAAGACTGTGGAGGCGGGAACTAGCAGAGGCCTGTCGGAATCGGGGCAACCACTAACCACGTCCTTCAAGTCCTATTTTACTGTTGGAGCTAGAAGTCGTAACTCATCTTCTGGTGTATCTTCCTACACATGACTCAGGATCTTCAAGACTTTGTTCATCTCTTGAGGAGTCCATTGGTTTCTAATAAAAGCAAGGTTTGTGGCATACCACTTTAAGACACCTGAGCTCAAGCAAGTGGTAGCCCAAGAGTATAGAGTATTCCTTCAAATCCTTTTCAAGAAGATAGCACAGGGACTGGGGATGTAGCTCAGTGGTTAAGGCACTTGCCAGCAGGCACAAGACCCTGGGCTCTGTTATTCCCCAGCACCACATAAAGATTAGCTAGGTGTGGTGGCTCATGCCTGTAATCTTAGCCCTTGGGAGGCTGAATCAGGAGGAATGCCTTGAGTTCAAGGCCAGCTTTAAACTGAACTACAGTGAGATTTTGTCTCAGAAAAACAAATAAAAGTAAAAAAGGCAATCACAATGTCCTCTATCAAAATAAACAAAGGCCATTAAGAGACCCCTGAGGGTTGTGATCATCTGAGACTTCTTAACCTCCGAGGGCTTCTCCAGTTGGGTGCAGTGATGTCGCTAGCCCTTTTGTCGTGTGTTTGCTCTTTCCTTTCTAATCCGTCATGTGCCACCTTAGCTATTGTCTTCCTCAAGATCATCATCTGTAGAATCATCTTTCTTTTTGCCATTTTTCCTCCTTTCATCTTTATTTATTTATTTATTTCTGAGACGGGGTCTCGCTCTGTAGCCCAGGCTGGTCCTGAACTCACTATGGAGCCCAGGCTGGCCTCAGACTCATAGTAATCCTCTTGCCTCAGCCGCCCAAGTGCTGGGATTACAGACATGCGCCACCACACCCGGCTTACGTGGTGCTGGGGAATCAAACTCAGGTACTTAAGTTTAAGTGCTTGGCTTAGCGCATGATTTAGTGCTTGCTAGGCAAGCGCTGTAACTGCTGAGCTATGCCTCGAGCCCTTTATCCTCCCCCCCCCCATTTTGATGATATGTATAAGTGCAAAATTTAAGGTTTACAATGAAGTTTAGCATTTTATGCACCTACATATCTTGTCAAGGTGACAAGGACTTTCCCACTCTCCTTTTGTCCCTCCCCCTACACAACCCACCCTCCCACCCCTCCCTCCCAGCCTTACCCCTCCTGTTTCACTTTATTTTTCCTTTTAAGTTCCATAGGAGTTGTGATCTGGGTCTCTCATATCAGAGAGACCATTCGATGTTTCACCTTCTGCTTCTGACTTATTTTACTAAGCATGATATTCTCTAGTTTCTTCCATTTGCCTATAAAAGTCTCCACGCTGTTGGACTTTATAAGATGCATAGTATTCCATTGGTTATAAATACAACAGTTTGTGTATCCACTGGTCTGTTGATGGGTATTTTGTGACTTCCATATTATAGCTATTGTTAGTTGTGCTGCTATGAACATGGGTATACACATGTCTCTGTTATGTGTTGTTTTGGCCTCTTTTGGATATATTCCCAGGAGGGGTGTCGCTGGATCGAAGGGGATATTTATTTCCAGTCTTTTGAGAGATCTCCATACTGCTTTCCAAAGTGCTTGTACAAATTTACATTCCCACCAGCAGTGCAGGAGGGTTCCTTTTTCCTCACAGCCTTGCCAGCACTGATTACTACTTGACTTGTTGATATAGGCCATTCTCTCTGGAGTGAGATGGCATCTTAGCATTGTTTTGATTTGCATCTCTCTTATGGCTAGAAATGTTGAACAACTATTTATGTATCTATTGGCCACTTGTACTTCTTCGTGAGTGAACTGATTCTTCATTTCATTTGCCCACTTTTCAATAGGATCTTTTATTTTGGTTGGCTTACTTTTCTTCAGCTTCCTGTATATTCTAGTTATGAGCTTCCTATCTGAGTTGTTGGTGGTGAATATTTTTTCCCAGTCTGTTGGTTCTCTTTTTTACACTGTTGATAGTTTCCTTTGCTGTGCAGAAGCTCTTTAATTTGACAAGATCCCATTTGTTGATAATGGGGATAATTTCCTTTGCTCTTGGTGTCTTGTCAAGGAAGTCTTTGCCTACCCCTATGTCTTTTAGATATTTGCCTAATGTGTCTTCTAGGAGGTTCAGTGTTTCACTTTTAATGTCTAGGTCTTTGATCCACTTTGATTTGATTTTGGTGCATGGTGATAGGTGTGTGACTAGATTCATTCTTCTGCATGTGGATGTCCAGTTTTCCCAGCACCATTTGTTGAACAGGCTATCCTTTTTCCATTGCATGCATTAGGCCCCTTTGTCGAAGATTAAGTAATTGAGGGTATTTGGGTTTGTCTCTGCATCTTCAATTCTGTTCCACTGGTCTATCTGTCTGTTTTTGTGCCAGTACCAAATTGTTTTTAGAACTATTGCTTTATAGTACAGTCTGATGTCTGGAACTGTAATGCTTCCTGCCTCGGTCTTGTTACTCAGGATTGCTTTGTCTATTCTTGGTCTCTTTTGGTTCCATATGAATTTAAGAATTGTTGTTTCAAGTTCTTTGAAGAAACTTGTAGGTATTTTGATAAGAATTGAATTGAATCTATATATCAGTTTAGGTAGTATAGTTATCTTGACTATATTTATTTTGCCTATCCAAGAGCAGGGGATGCCTTTCCATTTTCTAATGTCTCCTATAACTTCTTTCTTCAATGTAATGTAGTTTTCTTTATAGAAGTCTTTCACTTCCATGGTTAGGTATACTCCTAGGTATTTAACTTTTTGCTGAGCTATTGAGAATGAAATTGTTTTTCTGAGTTCTTGTGCCATAAGTTCATTATTAGTATAGGGAAAAGCTATTGAGTTTTTAGTGTTAATTTTGTAGCCTGTGACTTGACTAAATTTTTTTTTTATTTCCAGGAGTTTCATAGTGGAGTTTTTAGAATCTTACATGTAGATAATCATATCATCTGCAAATAAGGAGAGTTTGACCTCCTCCTTTCCAATGCAGATTCTCTTTATTTCATTTTCTTGTCTGATTGCTATGGCAAGTGTTTCAAGGACTATGTTGAATAAGAGTGGTGAAAGTGGGCAGCCTTGTTGTGTTCCTGATTTGAGAGGGAACAATTTCAATTTTTCTCTATTTACTATGATATTTGCAGTAGGCTTAGCACTTATGGCTTCTATGAGTTTTAGGAAGGGCCCTTCTATACCTATATTTCTCAGTGTTTTTATCATGAAGGGGTGCTGGATTTTTTATAAAGGCTTTTTCTGCATCAATATAGATGATCATGTGGTTTTTGTTTTTGCTTTTGTTGATATGGTGTATTACATTGATTCATTTTTGTATGTTGAACCAGCCTTGCATCTCAGGGATGAAGCCCACTTGATCATGGTGCATGATCTTTCTGATTACTTGTTGAATTCTGTTTGACAGAATCTTATTGAGGATTTTTGCATCTATATTCATTAAGGATATTCGTCTATAATTTTCCTTCCTGGTTAAGTCTTTGTCTGGTTTTGGGACTAGTGTGATGTTAGCCTCAAGAAATGGTTTGGTAGTATTCCTTCACTTTCTACTGTATGAAATAGTTTGAGGAGGATTGGAGTTAGTTCTTCACTAAAGTACTGAAAATATTCTGCTGTGAATCCATCTGGGCCTGGACTTTTATTTGTAGGTAGAGCAGCTTTTATTACTGCTTCAATTTCTGTGTATGTGATGTTGTTGTTCAAGATTTTTATATCTTCTTCATTTAATTTTGGTATTTTATATGTGTCTAGGAGTCATCCATTTATTCCCAGTTTTCAAATTTGTTAGAATATAGGTGTTCAAAGTAATTTCTTATATAATATTTTGAATTTCTGCAGAGTCTGTTGTAATTTCACCCTGTTCATTTCTAAGTGTGCTAATCGGTGCCTTTTCTTTCCTTTCTTGGTGAGGTTGGCCAGAGGTTTCTCAATTTTATTCTTTCAAAGAACCAGCTCTTAGACTCATTAATCTTTTTTATTGTCTTTTTAATTTCAATCTCATTTATTTCAGATCTGATTTTATAATTTCTTCTCTTCTAGTGCCTTTTGGGTAAGTTGTTCTTGTTTCTCTAGGTCCTTAAGGTGCATCATTAGCGAATTTATTTGTGACTGTTCTGTTCTTTTGATGTGTGCATATATGGCTATGAATTTTCCTCTAAGGACTGCTTTCATCATGTCCCACAAATTTTAATATGTTGTGCTTCCATCATCATTTAACTCTATGAAGTATTTGATTTCTTCCGTAATCCATTGTTTGGTCAGTAATAAGTTGTTAAGTGTCCATGTGTTTGCATATTTTCTTCTGTTGCTGTTGCTGTTAAGTTCCAGTCTTGTTCCACTATGGTCTGAGAGTATGAAGGGAATTATTTCTATCACTTTGTACTTCTTTAAGGATGACTTATGTCCTAGGACATGGTCTATTTTAGAAAATGTCCCTGTGCTGTTGAGAAGAACGTGTAGTCAGTTGATGTTGGATGGTAAACTCTGTAAACATCTGTTATGTCCAAGTTTTCTATAGTGTCTTTCAGCAGTTGTGTATCTTTGTAGATTTTTTGTCTGGTTGATCTATCCATTTGTGATAGTGGGGTCTTAAAGTCCCCTACTATAATTGTATTGGGGCCTATGTGTCCTTTCAGATCTACTGACTTTTGGTTTACATAACTGGGTGCTCTATAGTCGAGGGCATATATATTGACAGTTGTGATTTCTTCCTGTTCTAGTGTTCCTTTAACCAGTATGTAGTGGCCATCTTTGTCTCTCTTCACCTGTTTTCTTTTGAAATCTGATGACTCTGACATTAATATAGCTATCCCTGCTTGTTTTCTGGGTCCTGTTGCATGAAATACTGAATTCCAACCTTTTATTTTGAGTGTATGAGTTTCCTTGTGGGTGAGTTGTGTCTCTTGTAGGCAGCAAATTATGGGTTTCTGTTTTTTGATCCAGTCAGCTAGTCTATGTCTTTTGATAGGTGAGTTGAGGCTGTTCACATTTAGGGTAATTATTGAGGTATGTTTGGTGTGTCGTGCCATGGTTTTAGTTTTTCCATGTTGTTTACTGATTTTACTTTTTTCTCAGCTCATTCTCCTCAAGCTTTTGTCTTTTTTTCCTCTGGGGTCACTTGTGTCGTTGGCCTCTCTTTCACTATCCAAGTTTCCTTTGAAAATTCTCTGCAGTGATGGCTTAGTGGCTACAAGTTCCTTTAAGCTTTCTATATCATGGAAAATTTTAATTTCTCTCTCTAGTTTAATAGATAGTTTTGCTGGATATAGTAGTCTTGGTTGGAATTTATGTTCTTTTAGTGTTTGAATGACATTGCTGCATGATCTCCTGGCTTTTAGCGTCTGGATTGAGAAGTCTGCAGTTATCCTGACGGGCTTATCATTGTAGGTCACCTTCTGCCTTTCTCTTACCGGTAATCTCTCTTTGTCTTGGCTTTCTAGTACTTTAGTTACGATGTGTTGGGATGAGGTTCTCTTCTGATTCATATTGTTTGGTGTTCTATATTGCCTGCAATAGGTCAATGTTCATTTCTCTTCTTAGATTTGGGAAATTTTCTTCCATAATTTCCTTGAATATGACTTTTAAGCCTTTTGTTTCATCCTGTGTCTTCTCTTGGACTCCCATAATTCTCAGGTTGTTCCTCTTTGAGTCATCTATCAGTCATTGTAATGATTCACTTTCTTCTTTTTTTACTTTGTGTTCTTAGGGTCTTTCTGTTCCTGCTCCATCATTTTGTCTTCTAAGTCTGATAGTCTATTTTGAAATTGATATCATTGCTTATTGTGACCTGTGTGTTTTTCACTTCCTGGATATCTGCATTTATTTTTTTATATCTCTGTTGTGTTCTTCTCTCGTTTCTTGTATTATCTTCTTTGTCTTCTGGTTCATTTCTTCTTTGATCCCCCCTACTCGCTTCTCAAAGCTCGCTTTTAGCTTAGCTAGAGCTTGGTATAACTCTTGCTCTATGACTTTTATTTTCTGCTTCATTTCCTGCATTAATTCCTGCTTTAATTCAATGTATTTCTGGGCCCAGAAGTTACCATAATTTTTGTTGTTTTCATCTTTATATTCTACATTTTCAGGATTTCTAGTATGCTCTTCTGGTATGTCAAGACTTTTTGAAGGAGATTTATTTCCATGTTTCCTCATGGTTCTGTTGTCTTTGGTTGTCTCTGGTTGTCTGTCCCTGGGTTTCCCCTAGGGACTTTCCCCGGCACGGCTCTGCCTGAGGCTGGGAGATCATAGCCTCAGTGCTGACCACCTCTGAAAGGAGCGGGGGAGATGGCAGCGAATTCCCCTTTGTCTAGTCCGACGCAGCTCTGCCTGGTACTGGTAAAGCCCAGACTCCGTGCGGGCGTTTGCTGTGAGGGGTGACAGGGAAGGTGGCACGGAGTCCTACCGGTCTATTCTGGAGAGGCTCTGCCCGGTGCTCGCAAAGCCCAGTGTCCACGCCGGCCTCTGCTGTGAGGGTCAGTGGGGAAGATGGCAAGGAGACCTACTGCCGAGCCCAGGATCCACTGTAGGTCTCTGCTGCATGGAGCGGCAGGGAAGATGTCCAAAAATCCTACCATCCCCCTGTAGCGCAGCCCTGCTCGGCTCTAGCCAAGCCCAGGTTGCACTGTAGGACCCACCTCCCCCCAGGCGAGTGGCGGTGGGGAAGATATCTGGGAGGCCTACTAGGCTTCTCTGGAGTGACCCTACCTGGTGGTAGCCAAGCCCTGGCTCAGCCACGGGCCCCTGAGGTGAGGAGCGCTGAGGAAACTGTCCGTGTGTCCTACCAGCCTCCTCCGAAGTGGCCCTGCCTGGTGCTAGCTGAGCCCAGACTCAGCTGGTGGGGGGGGGGGCCCTGAGGCGGGGAATGGGGGGGCAGGGGTAGATGTCCGAGAGGCCTGCCTGCCTTCTCAGAAGTCTTTATCTTCTTTTTATCTTTATCTTCACCTGATTTTCTGACATCACTTTTAGTTCATCACTTTCATCATCTTTCTCTTATCTTTTCCCTCCTTCCTTTTGCTTTTCTTATTCCTTTTGTTGTCCTCTAGCTAAGGAAGAGACTTGTATATTCTGACATCAAAACCTCTTAGAAGCATTCGTTGAAAAGTTCTCCAGTGGGGCAGTGGGGCTAGTGGAATGGCACAGTGGTTAAAGCGCTTGCCTAGCAAATGCAAGGCCGCGTGTTTGGTTCCCCAGCACCACATAAATCTGAGGTGGTGGTAAATGGTGGTGATAAATGTCTATAATCCCAGCACTGGGGAGGCTGAGGCAGGAGGATTGCCAAGGGCAGGCTGGGCTACACAGTGAGTTCAGGACCAGCCCGGACTACATTAGGAGGGATCTTCTCTCAACAAATAAATAAACAAAGATGCAATCCCTCAAATGGATATTCCTTATTAGTCTCTAGCCTGATTCCAAAAGGCCACTCAAAGACATGATGCTCTGAGCATCACCTAGCGGTACCAGTGGCACACTGTCCAAGTTGGCGGATCTTCACATTTTCGCACTTTACATGACCAGGTGACCAGACAAAGGCGGAAGGGGGGAGAGGGGATAAAGGTCATGATGCTGTGATAAACTTGGCCCTGAGTTGGTGCCTTAGATTTTCTCGGGAAGATTGTGCATCCTGCCAATAGGAAGAGGCAGGGGAGGGACCTGCGACCTAGGGATTTAAGCCAGTACCCACCATGTTTTTGGTGTGCCTCTCTCCACTTGCACGTAGGAAGGTCACCCTTTTTGTAAAAATAAAATTAAAGCCTCATATTCTGTCACCTGAGCCTCCCATGACCATCCTTTGTTTTGACAGGTAAACTCCTACAAGCTGTTTCTAACAGTGCTACAATTGAAAGCTCGCCCTCCCCTCGATCTTCTCAATCAGCCGCTGCTGGCACTCTTGGAGAAGGGTCTCACTGTCTGAGCTGGTAGGAAGGCAGTGCCAAACATCCAGGGCAAACAAAACGCCTGCTCCACGTGAGCTGGAACTCTGTGTCCTGGGGGATCTCCTCAGGCCAATGGTAAGGAATCTTTGCAAAACAGAACCACTGTGCGCCTACATGGGGAAATACCTGTCAGAGCCTCACCACAATGACTAGCAAGCAGCTTTAACCACCATAGAATTAAAGCCTTTTTCTGGGTCTGGTCTGTCCTGCAAAGGAGATCAGTGCACACAATGGCCAAAGCTTTGTCCTTGCCTTTCATGCCCACTTCTAGCAGGAATCCATCTCGAAGTTCTGTGGGTCTTCAGAGAGAGAGCATGACTCACGATGTGAGACCCCTGTGTTATACCCGAGCAAGACAGCACCCCACGGGAGAACTGCCACGCAGTGCAGAGAGGTCAGGAGTTGCTATTAGCCAGCACCCGAGGGTGGGCTCATGTCTCAAAGAATCCTCAATGCCGAAGGGGAGCTTTGTGAGGCTTATCAAGACAAACACCTCAAGAGTGGGAAGGATTACAAGAACTCCATGGAGGAAGATAACACCTGTACGTAAGGCGAAGGGCCTACGCTGGGGAATCAAACACAGAATAAGCAGCAGTAGACGACAGACTCAAATGGCATCAGCTAACAATTACTCAGGATTTGTGCCTTGTGCCTGTTTTCTAGCGAGATTACTGATAGCAGCCCAGGAGGCTGAAAGTCAGCAGAGGGCGAGTCCCACGTCAGGAGGCAGCTACACAGGGCAGGCGACTGGGGCCAGGAAGACATCAGGGAAAATCTGGAAGGGCAGAGCTCTTACCACTCCAGCCACGCCTGGGCTAGCGGCACCCCCCACCCCCCACCTTGACGCTGTGCAAGCAGTCAGGACAGAGAGCAGCCATCAGCAGGTCTCTGCTTCCCCTTCCTGAAGATCTGACGGTGGAGCTAACCTTTGCGCCGGCTGAGGCTGGACCCGCGGACCAGAAGCTGCCCACAGCTTTCTGCTGTGGCTGCCGAGTCCGCGACGGTGGCGTGACAGAAGCTCTTGAACTCTGCGCCCGCAGCAGTGACTGAGGCTGGGCCGGCCTGACACCAAATGTCGCCGGTGTGCAATCGGCCCCAGGACAGCAGGAGGGATTTTGGGTAGGACTGGGCTTGGGACTGGTTCTGATTTGGTAGCGTCCGAATCCTCTGAGCAGAACAATTAAAAGGCATATCAGGGAAACAAATACGTCACCTGCTGGGGTTTTCCCTTGGGCAGCTGAGTTGAAAGAATACACCTCCGCTCACCCACCCAAGGCGTCACGTGGCCTGGGAACAATTCCTGGGAGACAGGCTCTTTGAGGCGAGGCTGCTGCGGACCGGACCTCGGCGTTGGTATAGTGCAGTTACGTGTGCCGCCGGCTGAGGACCAGACAGGTTACGCTCGCGGGCGGCGCATAGCCGGCTGAGCCGACAGGCTCTGCACACGCCCCAGGCCTGGCCGAGGTCGGGGACGTCGCTGTCACAACGCACCTGCTGTGCAACACAGAACAAAGTGCCACAGAGCAGCAGGGCACCGCTGCCGCGGGCTGACGGCTGGCACGGAGCGGCAAGGCCCGCTGCTGTCCGTGCAGCTTGCTGCGTGGAAGGGGTGGGAGATGCTCCAGGAACAGTGCAGGCGAAACACCCAGGGCATCGTGTCCCAGGGCCCTGGGAGGCTGGAGCAGAAATGCAAGTTCAAATCCAGTCTGGGCAACTTAGCAATTTAGCCAGATCACGTTTCAAAAGTAAAAATAAAAAGGTTTGGTGGGGCTGGAGGAAGGCCACAGCAGTTAAAGCACTGGCCTAGCAAGGGCAAGGCTCTGGACTGGATTCCCCAGCACCTCATAAACCGGGCGTGGTGGGGCACGCCTGTAATCCTAGCACTCGGGAAGCTGAGGCGGGAGGATTGCTGTGAGTTGATTTTGAGGCCGTCCAGGGCTAAGTAATAAGTCCAGGACCAGCCTGGGCTACGAAGCAAGACCCTGACTCGAAGGTTAAAAAAAAAGAGAGAGAGCTGGTGATATCGCTCAGTGCAAAGGCTACACAGCTCCCATCCCCAGCGCTGGGGAAAACATAGCTAACAAGAGTTGGCAAGGAAATAAGGAAATGAAACCGGTCTGTACTGGCTGTGACAGCTCAGTGCTGCGGACTGAGTAGCCCCTGTGATGGGTTCCTCTGCCCTCCAAACTGAGGCAGGATGCAAGGAGAGAAAACGTTCTGCTTGTCTTCTATAGCGGTGATCCGAGTCAGGTCCCGCCAGCACCAAAGCCATTTCAAACCTGTCAGACTCATCAAAAGGTAGATTTCATCATCATCAGTAAGTTCACTATACTAAGCACACCATATATGCCAGTCATATCACATATAATTTAATTGGCTATTATTTTTCAATTACTTTGAAAGTAGGCCTCTTCTTTTTTGCCCTATTTGGGGTTGAGCCCAGGGCCTCCATATTGAACTACACCCCAACACTTTTTATTTTATTTTATTTTACTTTTTTGAGACAGGGTCTTGCTTTGTAGCCTAGGCTGGTCCTGAACCCACTGGTATAGCCCAGGCTGGCCTTGGACTCAGGACAGTCCATCTGCCTCAGCCTCCTGACACTCTAACACTTTTTAAATTTTTATTTTAAGGGCTAGGGGTGTAGCTCAGTGGTTAAGGTGCTTACCTAGCAAGCACAATGCCCTGGGTTCAGTTCCCCAGCACCACATAAACTAGGCATGTTGGTGCACACTGTAATCCTAGCACTATGGAGGCTGAGGTAGGAGGACTGCTGTGAGTTTGAGGACTATACAGTAAGTTCAGGGCCAGCCTCAACTGCAGAGTGAGACCCTTTCTCAAAAAACAGTAAAGTAAGTGTTCTGGAGCCTACTTGTCACATGAGCTAGAAATTAAAGCTCAGGGGCTAGAGGAATAGCACAGTGGTTAGAGCTCTTGCTTAGCAGGCTCAAGGCTCTGACTTCAGTTCCCCAGCGACACACAAGCTGTGCGTGGGGGTGCACACCTGTAACCCAGCACTGAGAAGGCTGAGGCAGGAGGATTGTTGTGAGTTGATTTTGAGGCCAGCTGGGGCTACATAATAAGTTCAGGACTAGCCTGGAACAGAAGGAGGGACTCTCAAAAAATTAAAATAAAATAAAGATTTCTCCTCCACAGGAACAGATCTTTAACCTGTTAGAGTTGGAAGGACGCATCTGGAGAATTGGTCACACTGCAGGGACTACAAGAAGTCACCTGGGATAGTGGGCCCCTTGGTACCATCCGACCTTATTTCCTCCTTCCTAGCATTGTACAGGGAGAGGAACAGCAGTCTGAACAGAATATCAGAGGCGCAGCAAGCAGGAGCCACTCAGATGGGGCAGGGCATCAAAGTCTTCACCAGACCTGGTCCTGAACTCACTACGTAGCCCACACTGGCCTGAAATTCATGGCAATTCTCCTGACTCAGCTTCCTGAGTGCTGAGACGACAGGCATTCACCACTAGGCTCAGCTAATTTTTATGTGCAGCTGGGGAATCAAACCCAGGGCCTTGTGCATGCTAGGCAGATGCTTTAAGGCAGGTAGGCCCCCAGTCCACGCAATTATTTTTTTATTTTTTTCAAGCAATTATTTTTGTGTAGGGTTTTTTTTTTTCACTTTTTGCTCCTGCTCCATATTAGGTAGGGTGACTTTGTAATTTATTGTCTAAACTAAGTCAATTTTAAGAATAGAACACTATTAATAGTCACGCTATGTTACTAGGTGCCAATCAGAACTCTCCTGGAGAAACCAGAACAAATAGTCGCCTTTTTTTGGAAGGATTGTTTCCATGAACTGTATCTTTGATTGATTGGTTGATTGATTTAAAAAAAAATTTTTTTTTGAGACACTGTCTTGCTCTGTAACCTAGACAGGTCCTGAACTCACTATGTAGCCCGGGCTAAACTTGGATTCTCCTGCCTCAGCTTCCCAAGTGCTGGGATTACAAGCATGAACCACCATGCCCAGATTTATATGGTACTGGGGAATTGAGCCCAGGGCACTGGGCTTACTAGGCAAGCATTTTAATCACTGTGCCATTCCTCTAGCCCCCACTTTTTTTTTTTTTTTAAGCATAGTCTCACTTGTAGTCCTGGCTGGTCCTGAACTACTATGTCGCCCAGGCCTTGAACTCACAGCAATTCTCTTGCCTCAGCCTCCAGAGTGCTGGTGCAGAGTGCTGGTGATGCTCAGTGTGTGTGGTGCTGAGGAATCGAACTCAGGGGCCTGTTCATGCTATCTAAGCACTTTAACCACAGAACTACACCCCCCAGACCCGAGCTCCTTGAATGTAGGGCCCTACATGGCTGGCTAGAAGGCTTCACAGAGCAGTAAAGTTTATGAGGCCTTCTCCAAGCTGGATAACCTTGTGTGGTACCAGGGAATTGACTCCAGGGACTTGTGCACTCTGTTCCTGTGGCCTCCTGTTTTTATTTTTGATTTTGAGACAAGGCCTGACTAGATCACTAAATTATCCAGGTTAGGCTTAAACTCATGGCGATCCTCCTGCTTCAGCTTCCTAAGTTCTTGGACTAAAGGCCTGTGCCACCATGCCCAGTTGTTATGTGGAGCTAGGGAATCAGACCCAGGGCTTTGGCATGCTAGGCACGTGCTTTAACCACTGAGATACACGCCCAGGTCCCAAAGGCTCATTTTATTTGTAAACAACTTTGTGTCACGTCACTGGCATGTATTTGGGGTGTGCTCCTCGGAAGCTCCTGAGGGGCCATGGTAGAGGAAGATTCCTGGGGGTGGACATCCCACCAAATCTCAGAGTGTCTCCGACCACAGCCAGTCTCCTCAGTTCGCCTGCTGCAGTCCTGACTCGGGGAGCTGAAGTTCTAATGGCTGCCCCCCTCGCGTTTTCCTAGCCCCCAGCCTGCTTCCCTGCCCGGCAGGCGCCCTCACAAGTCCCTGCAGTGCTGTCTCCTGAGGCAGGAACGGTGCCCTGACACCAAATCAGAGTTCAGCCGTTCATGTTTTGATTAAGTACTTAGCATGTGTCACCCGAGTGCTTTCTGATCTCACTTAACATTTCCCTGACCTTGGAGGACGAGGGCAGACGTGCGCTGAACTAATTGAAGGCTGAGGGTCTGTGTGGTTGTTCCCTTTCATCCTTAGGAGTGTTTGGAACTGGGGCACAAGCCTGAAATTTCAGCGCTCTGTGAGGCAGAGGCGGGAGGGTTGCAGGTTGCAAGCTCAGCACCGGCGGTTTAGACACTTAGCACGACCCTGGCCTGGGAGTGTCGCTCAGTGCAAAGGCCCTGGGTCAGATTTAAAAAAAAAATCATTAGGATATATATATATATATATATATATATATATATATATATATATATATATGAAACACGGTCTCACTCTGTAGCCCAGGCTGATCGTGAACTCACTGTGGAGCCCAGGCTGGCCTTGGACTCATGGCAATCCTCCTGCCTCAGCCTCCCGGGTGCTGGGATTACAGGCATGTGCCACCACGCCTGGCTTATGTGGTGCCAGGGATTCAAACACTAAACTCAGGGCCTACTGCTTGCCAGGCAAGTGCTATAACCACTGTGCCATTCCTCCAGCCCCTGATTAGGAATTCTGCCAGATCCAGTGCCCCCTCTCCATCTCCTGGGTCCACGGTGACTTCCTGGCACGAGTAGAGGTTGCCTCAGGACCGCTGAAGCCACCATCTCCTGTCCCCGCCACGCCCCGCCTCTTTCCTTCCGGCCCTGCAGCCGGAGCCCCACGTGCAGGCATGTGGAGCCCGTCTGTTATGTGAGTTCCTGGTCACCCAGTGCAGTGCCACAGTGCTAGGGTGCTGTGTAGCCTCGGGCAGCAGTGAAACTGGAATGGAAAACCAGCCTGCCAGCTGCGCCTGCAGAGCCCGCAGCCATGCGGTCGTGGGAACCGTCCTGGGGCCGCTGCAGATCAGCCTCTGTGGATTCTACGCGGCCCGCGCCGATTTCCTGTTTGCTCCCCTCGGCACCTTTGGCTGGAGGTCACAGAAGGTTCGCGGTCAGCGCCACTTCGCCCGGGCCGCTGCCCCTGGGTCCCTGGCATGCCCACTCCAAGTTCGTACATGGAAGCCCTGATTTCTAAGGGGATGGTGTCGGGGTGGGGGTCTTCGGGAACTGACTGGGCTCACGTGAGGTCGGGCTGTTGGACGTTAGTGTCGCCTCTTTTTTTTTGGAATGGAAATTGAGCTCAAGGCCTTTACATTGAGCTATATTCCCAGCCTGCTTATTTTTTAAAAAAAAATTTGAGATAATATTGAGTCTATTCAATAACTTGCTAAATTGCTCAGGCTGGGCTGGGAGTGCAGTGCTCCTGCCTCAGCCTGCCAGAGTGCTGTGATTGTAGACGGGCGCCCTTGGGTTAGTGCCTTGACAAGACCAGAGACGGACGTGGTAGGAAACAGAGTCCCAGCAGAGAGTCTGCAGAACAGGAGACTGCACCCGGCGGACCAGTGCGCCAGTGCGCCGATACTGAGCTTCCTTCGTCCAAACCCCTGAGAGAAGGGTCTGTGGCCCGAGCTACCCTGCCCATGGGAGCGCCCGTGGCCTGAACTGGCTGCGCCTGTCCCCAAGGCCTTGGAGCTTGGGCAAGGCACAGGCAGAAAGGGATTCTCTCTCTCTCTCTCTCTCTCTCTCTCTCTCTCTCTCTCTCTCTCTCTCAAACACGGTCTCACTATGTATTCTACGCTGGCCTGGAACCCATGACAATCCTCCTGCCTCAGACTCCCAAGGATTGGGGTTACAGGCATGAGCCACCATACCTAGCTGATTTTTAAGTGGTGCTGAGGAATTGACCCCAGGGCCTTGTGCATGCTAGGCAAGCGCCTTCATCACCGAGGTGCGTGCCACCTCCCTGATTGCGGCCGCATCTCTGGCTTGCGCTTGTCTCCTTCCCCTGCTTTCCAGGACAGGGACAGGTGCTGGCATCTTCTTAGTAATTATTATTATTATTATTATTATTATTATTATTATTAGAGATAGGGTCTCGCTCTGCAGCCCAGGCTGGTCCTGAACTCACTGTGGAGCCCAGGCTGGCCTTGGACACACAGCAATCCTCCCTCCTCAGCCTCCCGAGTGCTGGGATGACAGGTGTGCACCACCACGCCTGGCTTATGTGGTGCTGGGGAATGGAACTCTGGTACTCAGCGCTGAGCCATTCCGTCAGCACCTTCTAATTAACTATTAAGCTAAGACCCAAAATTTTGTGTGCAGTACTGAGGGCTGAGCCCAGGGCTTTGGCATTGAGCTGCATCCCCAGAGCCCTTCCCCTGCCCTGCCAGCCCCTCCCTGCCCCTGATGTTTTTGTTTACTTACTTGTTTTTTTTGAAACAAGGCCTAAATTGTTAATGCTGCCTAGGCTGGTCTACTTGTGACCCTCCTGCCTCAGCCTCCCAGAGCGCTAGGCTTACAGTCCTGAGCCACCAAGGTCAGCAATCCCAGATTGTAACACAGATTCACCCACCAGCAAGGCGACTGTGGCCAGGCAAGCAGCCCCCTTTTCTCTCTGCGCCACAGGGACGCTCCTGACGCCTGCCTCAGGATGGTCCTTCGTTCCACCCGCAATATCAACGGGGCTACGCTGTGCCTTGTGCCGGCTCGGCCTGGTGGTGGGATGCGGTGCTAAGCAGGGTGGCATGTGAGCTACAGGTGAGGAGGCAGCACCGGGCAGGTAGCTGCTGACGGTGCTAAGCACTCTGAGGGCCGGGGTGGAGCCGTGGCAGAGGGAGTGACCTGGGGGGCGGAGAGTGCCCTGAGGTGCTGCGACTGCAAAGCCCCCGCCTGCAGGCTGGGCAGGCGCCCCACCCATCATCAGGAAAGAGCTTTCCAGGCAGGATGAGCCCCGGACAGAGACAAAACGCCTCGGGAAGTTCTTAGTGCAGCGCAGATCAGACTTGATGTGAGTAACGCAACCCTCATTCTCTGATCGGAGTCTGGAGTGGGCGCAGCCGCCCAGGGCCTGGGAGGTGTGAGTCACAAACGGAGGCCAGAGTTAAGGCTCCGAGCAGGAGGGCATGGGAGAGTCGTGAACGGACCAGGGGTCTGTTTGTTCTCCTAGGCCATGCACAGGTCCTCCTGTGCGGCCTTGGTTCCCCAAGTGCTTCAGTCCCTTGCAACCTTTCTTTGTGCGTTCAGCCGCCTGGCATTCACAGAGCACCTGCTAAAAGACGGACCCTCGCCTCCTCCGAGCCGGAGCTCAGGAAGCAAGGCTCCTCTCCCCCTCACGCTCTGGGCTCCGCAGAGGCCGGTGCCCTCCTGCTGACCTTCGGCCCGCATTGGCTACGGTCCAGCTAGCTTGTTATTTTGTTCACCGGCTCGAAACCCTGGAGAGGCCAGAGGAGCCCTCAGAGTCTCGGCATTTCAGCAGAAGCTGGGATGCGAGGAGTGTCACACAGCACACCCTCAGGGGATCACCAGGGCTCCGTTCCCAGAGCAGGCAGCTGGGGAGACCAGCAAGGTGGGTGTGGCGGAGTGCTGTTGCGCCCTCTGAGGACCTTTCCCTAGAGCCAAAAACACTGCACACAGCCACAATCTGGGATCTCCGCCTGATCTCAATTTGGTGTCTCTTAGTTGTGACCCTGCAGTGCTGACATCTTTTTTCTTTTTCCTTTTCTTTTCTTTCTTTCTTTCTTTCTTTCTTCTTCTTCTTCTTCTTCTTCTTCTTCTTCTTCTTCTTCTTCTTCTTCTTCTTCTTCTTTTTTGAGACAGAGTCTTGCTTTGCAGCTCAGGCTGGTCCTGAACTCACGATGGAGTCCAGGCTGGCCTTGAACTCAGCAATCCTCCTGTCTCAGCCTCCTGAGTGCTGAGAGACATGTGCCACCATACTTGGCTTATGTGGTGCTGGGGAATCGAACTTGGGTACTTAGCCTTGATGTAGCACTTGCTAGGCAAGCGCTGTAACCACCGAGCGATTCCTTCAGCCCCAGTGCTGACATCTTATATGACTTAAGGGGGACAGTGGTTTTCTAACTTCAGTAGATGCTCCTGCAATTCCAGCTATTCAAGAGGCTGAGGCAGGAAGAGCCCAAGTTCAAGACCAGCTAAATTGCTAGCTCATTGTGGAGTGGAGCAGGTACCTACCCTACCAGCTGTCTATCCCTGCTTCTCAGTCTGTGCCTTCTCTGCCACCCCAGGCTCTGTGTCACTTCTCAGCATTGGCGCTGGTGTCCCTGCTCACCAGGGACACCTCTGCGCTCACGCTCCTGCTACAGGCCCTGCCTACCCCAAGGACGCCCGTGCTGGCTTTACCTGAGTTGCGCTTTGCTTGCTACCCTCACGTTAATGGACGCATGCTTTGTTTTTTAACTGTTTCTTACAGACTCCTTCCAGTTAAGCATCTTGCCAGCCTTGAATACTGTTAGCCTGTGCTCAGCAATTATTTGCCAGACAGATGAATGGTGAATATGTGAAAAAAGATTTCTCCAGACCCAGGGTTCTCAAGCTTTAGCGTGCAAAGAAGTCACCCACGAGGTTTCTCAGCCCAGGGCTGCACAACCTTCATTCCCCCACTCTGGCTCTGATTACTAGGGCCACGGAGAGGCAGGGCATTTTCACAAGCCTCAGGTGTTGCTGCTGTTCCTGCCAGTTCAGAGATGGCACTTGGAGAGCCACCAGGGTAAGCCCAGCTAGCCCTCTGAGTGGTGTGATGATGTTTTGGTCAATGCTTGATTGCATATATGTTGGTCCTGTCAGCTGAAAGATTCTTATTGTCTAGTGACATCATGGTCATCCCATGTCTTAAGGAAGCACATTCCTCATGCGTTCACGGTGATGTCGGTCTAAGCTAACCTCCTGCCCGGCTGCCATATAAAATACAGATAATAAGCTTGATTGTGATATCGCACTTTTTCTATCATTATGTTAGGGCATACTCCCCTCTACTTAAAAAAAGGGCGTGGCGCTGGAAGAATAGCACCGCGGCGAGAGCACGTTCCAAGTAAGCGTGAGCTCTTGGGGCCGGTTCCTCAGCACCACGTAAGTCAGGTGTAGTGGCCGGCAGTGATCCCAGAGGCTGGGGTGAGATGATTGCTGTGACTTGGCTCATAGTGAGTTCAGGACCAGCCTGGCAAGCCCCTGTCTCAATAAATAAATACATAGCAAGTTTAGCGCAACATGACATGCTGTCCTACACCAGTAGCGGCTTTACATATTTTGATGCTACACACCTGCAGGCCCACACAGGTGCACGGCAGGCTGTACAGTCTGGGGCTGTGCAAATGCACTTGTACTCCTTTTGCACAAATATGAAATTGCATAACGAAGTTTCAGGCTTGCTGCTAAGAGGTGCATCACAATACTCAGTGCTTAGTCGCACCGAGGAGCCTGGGGGAAAGGGTGTTCAGGTGGAAGGACAGACCTCTAGGACAGTGCTGAGATCTCTTTCATCTCAGAGACCCCAAGCTCCAGAGGCAAAGAAAGACTGATTCCCAGGCTGTCCTCCCAACTCACCATAACGTACTGCACCAGCCTCCCCGAGTGCGAGGATTACAGGTGTATGCCATTCTATCCGGTTTATCAGTGCTGGGGAATCAAACCCAGGACCTTGTGCTTTCTGGGTAAAGGCTTTAACTGTTATGCTATTCCTCCAGCCCTCATCCAACGTATTTTTGAATTGTGGTGTTGACCTCTGTTTCTAAATGTATTCTGCCTTCCACAATTTTAAAAGATCTAAATCAGAGATAGATTGAGAGTGGCAGGGGAGTTTTTTTAGACAGGGTCTTGCTCTGTATCCCAGGCTGGTCTCAACTTCACAGCAATCCTCCTGCCTCTGTACGACAATGCCTGGCTTTTGTGGTGCTGGGAAACTGAACCCAGGACCTTGAGTTTGCTAGGCGGGTGCTTTAACTGCTGATGTTAATCATTATTGCCAGCCCAGGAGAGACTCTTATCTCCATCCAAGGCAACCTTTCTCAAAATGTGTTCTGAGGAGCGGTAGTGCTGTAGGTCACTCCTGGTCAAAGAGTTCTATGGCCAAATGAGGTTAGGAGATGCTGAAAGGCACACTTCCTTCTGGGAGACCCATAGCACATACCTGGAAAGTTTTGTAGCCCGGAAATCAGTTTATGATTGTGAATTTCAGTCTGTAAAAACGGGACCAAAGAGCATTTTTCTCATAGCACATTATTTTAGAAGCATGTGTTTAGAGAGGCCCTGTTTTTGGGCCCCTCTGTCTTAAAGGGAGGAATTCTGTCTTGTTCTGGATGAAAACTTTATGTAGAGATTTGAGAATACAGACACAGACAGGCACACACACACCACGTCCAGATTTAGTCCATGGTTAGGCAGGAACGGAAGCACCTGGAACGAGCAGTCTAGCTCTCCTCTCTGCCAGATGGAAGCTGCCCTGAAATGTGGGACCTTCCTTGCTGCCTGGGTGAGGACCTGGGCCTGCTCTTTAATGGGACAATGAATGTGAGTGGGGAGGGGGGCGGAAGAGCTGTAACTGGGTGATAGGCGATTAGGAAAGCCAAGGCCCCAGCAGCAGAGTGGAAATTTCCCCTGGAAATCCTTTGCAACTAGAGCGTATTTGAATGTTGCACTCATGGCCACCTAGATCCCCGGGGCACAATGGCTTCTTCATTGCCAATAATGATTAACATCTCCTCAGTGAGGGCAGTTTGGAGGTAGCTCTTGGGCAAGAGAATGGAAACAGGAGAGGAGCCTGTACCTGAACCTTCAGCAAAACCTGCTCACTGACTGCTGGTGGGCAGGGAAGGGACTGAAATGCTTGTGTTGGGGAGGACTACTCTTTTTTTTTTTGAGATAGATTCACTCGCTGTAGTCCAGGCTAGTCCTAAACTTACTGTGTAGCGTAGTCTAGCCTCAAACTCATGGCAATCCTCCTGTCTCAGCCTCCCAAGTGCTAGGTTTCACAGATGTGCACCGTCACGCTAGACTTATGTGGTGATGGGGAATCGAACCCAGGCCCTTGTGCACACAGACAAGCACTGTAATCACTGAGCTACGCCCCCTCAGTCCTGATTTTGTCTGTTTGCAAAGGGGGATCTCTCTTCTCTCTTTTTTTCCCCTCTCCCCTTTCCCTCAGAAAAATGAAAAGAGTAGAAAAAGTTACTGAATTTGGGAGAAGTAACAATAGATGAGCATCAGAATCTGCTTCAGGAGTAAAGAAAGAGCTGCCTTTTCCATGACAACATGCAAACCAGGGAACATCAGGACACAGGGGACCTCAGAGATTAGCCCTGCCCCCCCCCCCCCCAAGGGGGAGGTTACCCTCCTGCATGGGACCCTCATCAGAGGGTTGGAAGGGAGGGCACTCTTTGTTAGGTATTTTTGAGCTCTGTCTTGAGGTCTTTGAAGCCCAACAAGAGGAATATTCTGGAATTTTATTTTCTTTGTTTTTTGTGGCAGTGGGGATACATCCCAGGGCCTTCACATTTAGCTATATCCCCAGCTCATTTTTGTTTTTGATTTTGAGACAGGGTCTCCTAAATTTCTGTGTTGCTTGGGCTGGGCTTAAAATTGTGATTCTCCCATGTCAGACTAGAGTTTATATATATATATATATATATATATATATATATATATATATATATATATATATATAAACAGGGTCTCACGCTGCAGTTCAAGCTGATCCTGAACTCACTATGCAGCTCAGGCTGGCCTAGAACTCACAGCAATCCCTCTGCCTCAGCCTCCTGAGTGCTGGGATCACAGGCGTGTACCACCATGCCCAGGTTTATATGGTGCCAGGGAATCAAACTCAGGGCCATGAGCTTGCTAGGCAATCCCTTTAACTGGTGGTGGGCTGTTCTTCCAGCCTGGGCATGGAATTTTAGAGTGGAGCGTCCTCTGTACTGGGTGGGAACATGGCCAGTTAGTCGTATCAGTATGCTGACTAGCTTGAGGCAGGAACCAAAATGACTTTAACCTGCTAAGAATGGCTGCTTATCCTAACACACGCTTGTTGCTTTTTAAAGCACGTACCCACAGTGAGAGTATGTGAGGCTTTTAGAAGAGAGAAAGCCAAGCTGAGCAAAGTGAGACACAGCCCCGAAGGCCACATTTAGGCTGCGGTGGGAGGAAGCCCCGATGTAACTCCACCTCTCAGTCTTGTCACTTCCTCATTCCTGTGAGGTGATGGTCTGGGGTTCTGGCCTCTCAGCTGCGCTGTGAGAAGCTCTCCCCTGCAGAGGATAGCCACCATGGGACTCAGTGCCTGAGATGGGCCCAGGCCTTCCTGGGCTTTGTTCCTCTTCCAGGGGAGCATCTACGTGCCCCTGCTTAGATTCCAGGTCTCTTGGTGCTGTGCCAAAGTGTTAGGATGACAGGCATGTGCCGCCACCGCTGGATAATTTTTACGAGGTGCTAGGGAATTGAGCCTAGAACCTTGTGTGTGGCTAGACAATCACTTTAATCACTGAGCTATGCCACACCCCCTTATTTTTATTTTTTGTACTGGAGAACAAATCTGGAGCTTTCATACATCCCTAGCTCTTTCGAAAAATTCTTTATTATATTTTGATACAGGGTCTTGCTAAGTTACCCAGACTGGGCTTATATTTGCAATGCTAGTGGTTAAAGCTCTTGCTTTAACCTTGTTTAACCTTGCATGACCTTGAGTCGATTCCCCAGCACCACATAAAGCTGGGCATGGTGGCACAGGCCTGTAATCCCAGCACTCAGGAGGCTGAAGTGGGAGGATTGCCCTGAGTCCAAGGCCAGCTTGGCTTACAGAGTGAGACCCTGTCTCAAAAACATTTTGCAATTCAAAGTGACCACTCATCACAGATCTTATTTCTAGGTCTGTATTCTCCTGGGATCCTGAGGTCTTTTCTTTCTGAGCCCCTGTATCTTGGGATCTGCGCATTCAGCCAACATGTGTTGAATCCCTTGTAGTTGTTCTATGCTAAGCTGTGACACACAGACAGACATGAATAAACGAGGCCTCAGTATAGACTGAGGAACAGAGATTCAGAGACATGCCTTCATTAGAATCTGGTACATATTGAGACATACCCTGGCTCCAACGGAAGCCCAGAATGATTTCTGGAAAAGTTGTATAGTGAGTTATGTGTCCCTTAAGGATGAGAAGAGGTAGGCCAGGCAAAAATAGGTGGTGATGCCCCTGAGTGGTGGACCCAGGGGCAGGAAGCCCTTGCTACTCCAAGAACCGGCAAGTGTCCTGGGTCTGGCCAGAGCATCTTTCCTCATTACTCCACATCTTCCTTTTCCTGCTCTCGGGGCTTCTCCCAATCTTTTCTTCGGGTACTAGACATTAGAGCTTTTCCCAGTCTTGGTAATTCTTGCCTGTGTCCAGAAAGCTGCTTCTCTCAATAGACCTGATTATGTGCTGATTTTACTAACAGGAGCAGGATGCAGGAGCAGATTTTCAGGTGCTTGCTTGCGGAGAATAAAGAATCGAATACCTACATGCTGGCAAGGGCACACAACAAGGTTTGTTGGAGTGAAATTACACTCAAAATGACTAGTCTAGTGCAAGTGAAGGGAAAGTGGCTCGAGCTCCAAGGATATGGGGTGTATGTGTGTGACTGACACATGCACTTTCCCGCAATTCATCGTTATCATTGAATGCATGAGGTGCATCCTGTGTACATGAACTTTCAAATGAGAGGAAACAAGATTAGTAGAGGGCATGCAGGGAGGCCTAGTGAACCCAAGCTGGCTTTGAGTTCTTTGGTCTCTGTTGCCCTTATTTAAGTGTTTTTCTGCCCCTAGGAATGTAGCTCAACCCCTTCACACTGACCTACATCTCCAGCCCATTTTTCTTTTCTTTTTTTTTTTTTTTGAGACAAGGTCTCACTCTGGAACCTGGGCTGGTCCTAAACCCACTATGGAGCCCAGGCTAGCTTTAGACTCAAAGCAATCCTCCTGCCTCAGCATCTCAAGTGCAGGGATTATAGATGTGTGCCACCATGCCCAGTTTATGTGGTGATGAGGAATCCAACTCCAGTGCTTAGTGCTTTTTCTAGCACTTGCTAAGCAAGTGCTTTAACCACTAAGCCATTTCTCCAGTCCACATTTTTTTCTTTTCTCTTTCTTTCTCTCTCTTTTTTTTTTTTTTTGAGATAAAGTCTTACTAAATTGCTAAATTTCCCAGGCTGTGCTCAAACTTGCAATTCCAGAGTGTTGGGATTATAGATATTTGCCACCATGCCCAATTCAGTAAATTGCCCAGTTCAGTATTTTTTTTTTTATGAGTAAGAGTACACTTTAAAGTAATGATTGAGGGCTGGAGGTATGGCACAGTGGTTAAAGCACTTGCCTAGCAAGCACAAGGGCTTGAGTTCATTCCCCAGCACCACATAAAGCTAGGCATGGTGGCACAGGCCTATAATCCCAGCATTGGGAGTCTGAGGCAGGAGGATTGTCCTGAGTCCAAGGCCAGCCTGGGCTATAAAGTAAGTTCAGGACCCCAATCTGGGTTACAAAGTGAGACCCTGTTTCAAAAAAAAAAGGTAAAGATCAAAAAGTGATACACAGTTTTTGTGGTTTGGATCTGGAATGTCCCCCCAAAGCCTCATGTATTTGGATGGTATGGATTATCTACGGAACCATGTGCTGTGAGGATATGGGGGTCTGGTCTGGAGGGGTGGATAATGGGTGTGTGGTGAATTACAGACTGCAGTCTTGCGATGGGGCCTAAATCTAGAAGGGGTGGAATGCTGAGGCTGGACCTAGAAGGGGTGGATCATTGGAATAGTCCCTTCCTTCTGGGACTGGACTTGGCTTCCTGTTTCTCATGCCATGAGGAGCTGCCTCCATCTCTGCCATGTGCTTCCACTGTTGCTGGCCGCCCCTGAATGGACTGTGACCTTCTGAAACTGTGAGCTAAAATAAACCTTCTCCTCCCCTACTTTGTGCATAGTAGATATTCTGTCACAGCAAAGAAAAAGTAACTGAGAGAGCATATCGTAAACACTCAAACACATAGACCAATACCACGGTAATTTATTTTCACAATCGAGTCTATGTACTATGCATAATTGTAGGTCCTATATTTTTAAATGTGGCTGACAGGGCAGAAGGTCTGTTTATACCAGCATCAGCACAAACTCATGAGCCATATGTCTTGCCCTGAGAAGCAGGAGGCAGTACGAATTGTTCCTCTCTGTCATAATCCATAGGATCTCCACTGACAGTGAAAATTGTCATTGACTGAACTGTGACACAGCCGACGACTGTGGGGAACACCTGAGACATGACCACCTGCCCCATCCCCAGACACCTTCCAACCGAGAGTCCTCACCCTCCCACCCACCTTGCCCTGTCCTACAGGTGGTATTGCTAACAGCGCTTCCTGATGCCACCCTCCATGTTCCCCAGCGGAGCAGGAGGAGCACTTGCTACGAACACACATTTCAGCTGCTCAGCAACATGCTGCTTTAAACGTCTGCCAGCTGTTCCTCAGGTCATAAGAGATTATACTGAGGAGCCAAGTTTGCTGAGTTAGAAATTTAGGTGTCTTTTTATTTTCATTTTTTCTGTTTTTTTTCAAAGAAGGTTTTGTATCTAGGTTCATAGAACCCATGGCCCATTCAGGCATCTCCAAGGGCCAATTTCAGATGGCTTGACCTGGAAGTTAGAAAATCCTAGGGTCCCCTTTTATTTTTTATTTATTTAATTTTTCTTGAGACAGGGTCTGGCTCTGTAATCCGGGCTGGTCCTGAGCCCACTGTTCAGCCCAAGATGGTCTTGAATTTATGGCGATCCTCCTGCCCCACCTCTGAGTGCTGGGATTACATGTATGAGCCACCATGTCCAGCTATTATGTGGTGCTGGAAATCGAAGCCAGGGCCTTGTGCTTGCTAGGAAAATGCTGTCACCATTGAGCTACATTCATACCCCTGATCCCAATTTTGATTGTTTTCAGAAATAACCTGGAGAATGCAGTGACAGCATAGCTCTTGTGAAGCAAGGATGTTTTTTGGAAACTAGGACCTTTACATGGTAAGATTCAATAGTATTCTTATAAACTATGTAATATAACAATAATTACATATAGTATATAACAATGCAAATATAAATTTATATATAAAATATATTGAAATAATTTATAATAATTGAATATATTTGAGGGGAGGAGAGGAATAATAAGTCCTGCCTATTTTTTTTTCTGGTTTTCACAGCTCATTAAAAATTGAGAATAGGGCTAGAGGAATAGTTCAGCAATTAAAGCGCTTGCCTAGTGAGCTCAAGGCCCTGGGTTCAATTCCCCAGTACCACATAAGCTCAGCGCAATGGCGCACGCCTAAAATCCCAGCACTTGGGAGGCTGAGGTAGGAGGATTATAGTGTGTTCAAGTCCAGTTTGAGCTACATAGTGAGTTCAGGACCAGCCTGGACTATAGAGTGAGACCCTGTCTCAAAAAAGCAAAAACAAAAAATAAAAGAATAGAAAAACTTTATATAAAATGTCAATTTTAATTTCCACATTGTTGTTTGCACACACACAAATCAAAACATGATATCTCCTTGCTAAAACTGTGGTGCAGGACTACTAAGGTCACCTGGTTTTTCAAAGGGGATCCTGGGGGCTAGAGAAATGGCACAGCAGTTAGAGCACTTGCCTAGCAAGCAAAAGGCCCTGAGTTTGGTTCCCAGAAACATATAAGCCAATCCCAGTCGTTGGGAGATTGAGGCAGAAAGACTGCCGGGAATTCAAGGCCAGCTTGGGTTATACAGTGTTGTGGTTAGGATCTGGAGTGTCCCCCAAAAGTCTCATATATCTTAATGGAACCATGTGATTTGGTGGATTGGGGTCTGGTCTGGAGGGGTGGATTGCAGTTAAGTTAGGATTAATGGTGTGTAGTGGCCACATCAGGTTGCAGGAGGGACTGGTTACTGGGCGGAGACCTGGAAGGATACATAAGCTGCATATGCCTTCCTGGAGGACGGGGACTAGTCTCAAATAGTCTCAGCTTGCCTTCCTGTTTGTCCGGGGAAGCTGCCTCCACCTCTGTCTCTGTCATGTACTTCGATTGTTGCCAGCCACCCCTGAATGGACTGTGACCTTCAAGACTGTGATCAAACATAAACCTTTCCTTTTCTAAATTTGTGGGTGTCGGGTATTAGGTCACAGCAATGAAAAAGTAACTAAGACATACAGTGAGTTCAGAATCAGAAGCAGCTGGGACTACAGAGCAAGCCCCTGTCTTGGAAATAAATAATAAATAAATAAATGGGATCCTGGAACTCAAAAAAACTGACTCACTCATTCATTGTTTTCATTATTCTTTCATTCAACATTTTTTTTTTTTGAGACACTCTGTACTCCAGTCTGGTCCTGAACTCACTGTATTGACAAGGTTCATCTTGAATTCACAGCAATTGTCCTGTCTCAGCCTCTTGAATGCTGGGATTATGGGTGAGTGCCACCATGCCTGGCCAACTTTTGTTTTTGAGTACTCATTGAATATGAGGCACTCTGGGGCTGGGAGAATAGGTCGGTGGTCAAAAGTTTTTGCCTCGCTTGCCCAAGGCTCTGCGTTTGATTCCCCAGCACCCATAAAGATCAGTCAGGGTAAGCCAGGCAAAGCTGGGTGTGGTGGCATACACCCGGAATCCCAGCACTTGAGAGGCAGGAGAGTTGTTTTGAGGTTCAAGGCCAGCCTGGGCTACAGAGGAGTTCAAACTGGACGACAGACCAAAAACAGGAGGCACTCTGTTAGGCTCAGAGAATAAAATGCACATGATTCCCACCAGCAATGCATTAATGTTCTAGTGAGGGAGTTCAGGGCACAGCAATAAACAAGTAACACACAAAATACCCCCTGTGACCGACTGAGAGAAAAGAAATGAAGGTAAGATCTACTGACCCAACTAGTCTCTGCGTTTCTCTCCAGGCTTTACGTTTGAGCTCCTCAACTACCGAGCATGACAAATGCCTCAATAGACTCAGTTTTAGTTCTCAGTTATAACTGAAAAGTATGTAGATAATCTCAACATCCTCAGAACTGCCTCTGTTCCAATGAGCTGCTTTTGTCCACTAGGCTACTGACAAGACTAAGGAGTTTTTTTTTTTTTTCTTTTTTCTTTTTTTGGAAAGGGGTTCTCACTCTATAGTACCGGCTTGTCCTGAACTCACTATGGAGCCCAGGCTGGCCTTGCAATCATGGCAATCCTGCCTCAGCCTCCTGAGTGCTGGGATTACAGGTGTGCACTACCACGCCCCGCTTATGTGGTGCTGGGGAATCAGACTCGGGTACTTAGTGCTTGTTAGGCAAAAGCAATAATCTCAGAGCCATTCCTCCAAGCCCTGTTCCTGATTTCGAACTGGTGTTTTTCTAAGTTCACCTGTGCACGCAGACAGTAAAGCAAAAAAAAAAAAAAAAAAGTGACATTGTGAAACTCTTGTAACTCAGTGGTGAAACTGCAGCTCAGAATCTAGATATCTGATTTCTGGGCCTCTGTTCTCCAGGCACAAGATTAGCTCCACCACCTCACTCAGATTAGATATGGAATGCACACACAATATAATCAGGGTACTGTGGAGTTCAAGCACATTCGAATTCTGTCTTTGCCGATTCTAGGAAATGTACGCTATCACTGACTGAAGGCCAGCTCTCTCTCTCTCTCTCTCTCTCTCTCTCTCTCTCTCTCTCTCTCTGTGTGTGTGTGTGTGTGTGTGTGTGTGTGTGTGTGTGTGGCATCAAAAAGTGAACCTAGGGCCTTCACACTGAGCAATTTAGAGACTTGACTAAGCCCTATCTGGAAAAACAAGATGCAATAGCTCAGTGTTTGGGCTCTGGCTTCCATCCTCAGTACCACAAACAGAGGTGCACTGAGGCTCTTCTTTAAACAGCACGCCCTCAGCACTCCTGAAGTGAAGACGTGCAAAAATATCTCAAATAGACATGGACTTGAATGCAGGGAGCTATGAAGCAGTCATGGAGAGCAAGGGCCACCGCTCATGCCCAGTGCTGAGGAAGTTTGCCTGCCTAGACTGAAGCACTGTGTCCTATCTCCAAATCGAACAGGTTTTATTTTTCCCTGTGCACTTAATATCACTCAGCCAATTCCAGAATCTCAGCACAGGCCTCCTAGACCCCAAATTCAGCTCTTCTGGGCAATGCTATCTGTGGGGAGTACTTATTTCTAGGCAGCAAAGGGCTGATAATTCTATCAGTGTAGCTGCTGAGTACATGGGCAGAGGGAGGGAAGCTGTGGGGATCAGACGTTTCCCATTATTAAATCTGTCTCAGCTCGCAGGCACACCCTCACCCTTTGGGGCACTGGTCCAGCCATTGTACACTGTCAATGTTTGTGTTAGCATACAGTTCAGCCCCGGTGCCAGGTATGTGCCAGGGCTCAGTATTTGCATAAAGGAAACAAGGAAGCGCTTTAGGGAAGTGGGTTTCTTAGGCACTTGGTTACGCTGTCAGTGTCTTTTGCTGTTGTTACAGTTGTTGCTATAATGACACAGGCCCTCCTCTGATTCCTTGTTTTGAGTGCAGTGCTGGTCAGCGCTCATCCTTAGAGGGTACCTCTCTCCTTTGTTCAGTCACTCTCGGAAGTCTGCGTGTGGGTTTTGGCTAGTGCCCCTCTTCTGCCCTGGGAGAGATTTGCCCAGGGCCAACTGCTCAGTCCTTCTTTGGCTAAAGGCACAGCAAAGGTCTTTTCGGGAATGTGACCGTGGCAAAGGAGCTTGTAAATTCCTCACAGATTCAGGAGCATAATCACCCAGCCGAGACGGCCACATACCAGCTGCCTTGAAAATCTGAAGGCAAAATCTTTTCTTTGAGACAGAGTCTCGCTCTGTAGTCCAGCCTGCTCCTGGACTCACTATGTAGCCCAGGCTGGCCTTGAACACACAGCAATCCTCCTGCCTCAGCTTCCCAAGTGCTGGGATTACAGGCGTGGGTTAACATGCCCCACTGGTATGTGGTGCTGGGGAATTGAACCTAGGGCTCTACGCTTGCGAGCAAACTGCTGATCTATGCCCCCAGTCCCTAGAGGCAAACCAGACAGCTGCTTTTTTAAAAAAAAATAATTAATTTCTTTAAAAATAATTTTTATTTATTTATTTTTGAGTCAGGGTCTCTCTCTGTATTCTAGGCTTGTTCTGAGCTAAATAAGTAACCCAGGACAATCCTCCTGCCTGCCTCGCTTTCTTCAGCCCCCAGAGTGCTGGGATTATAGGCATGAACCATCATGCCCCTGCTAATCTCGGCATGATGCTGCAGAGGGGAACCCAGGGCCTTGCATGGGGTCGGCAAGGACCTAACAGCTGAGCTCCACCCCACGCCCCCAAAGCTGATTTTCTTACTACAGCCTCACAGAGCCTGGAAACTCCAAGCAGGGCTAGTCCAGGAGGGGGGAAGAGGGCAGGCATCTCTCCAGCATCAAAGGTGGTGTGTTTGGTATCTTCTACCAAATAATTGATCTACTACAGGCGTGTGCCACCACACTCAGTTTATGTGTGCTGGGGAATTGGACTCAGGGCCTTGTATTTGCTAGGAAAGGTTTCTAACTGCTGAGCTATACCCCATCCCCTTTGTCTATTTTTTGTTTTTGATTTAGAGACAGGGTCTCACTAAAAATTCCCCCAGCTGGGCTTGAAAATGAGATCCCTCTGCTTCCTCCTGGCAGAGCGCTGGGGTTACAGGCCTGGCCAGGAACCCGGCAGACTCTGAATTTTTAATTGTTTTCCCCAGGAATTTGGAGAACTGCCTCAGGCTCTCAGCCCCTTATCTCTCATGCTTCCCTCTCTACGTGGAATTCCCGTGTTATTTCCACAGGGCAGGTGTCCTACTCAGGGTCCCTGGTTCAGCTGACTCCTCCAGCATGTAGAGTAACAGTGTGTGCACAAGTTGTAGAAAGCCAGTCAAAAAATAACGATACTGCTCCCACTTTCTCCTCCCAGCTATCTCGCCACTTATACCCTTTCTAGATTCACAGTTATCTAAAATTGTCTTACTAGCGTGTTCACTGACCACTCGTCACACTCCCAAGCACATCGGCAAGAAACGCTGCTGGGTGGATCCTTGTTGGCCTGCGTGGTTCCCTTGAGCTCCACGTGGCTGTGAGAAACAGCCAGCCTGACCTGAGGCAGGCTTTGAGAATAAAACACACCCTGGGGGAGTAGCTTGGGGATTGGAGTGCTTGCCAGGTTTGACCCCAGAGCACCATGTTATACCCACCACATTATATGGGCATGGTGACACACACCTGTGATGTCAGCTCTCTGGAGGCTGAGGCAGGAAGGATTTTTAGGAGTTCTAGGCCAATCTGGGCTACATATTGAGCTCAGGACTGGCCTGGACAATAGAGAGAGAGACTCTGTCTCAGGAAAAACAACAACAAAAACAAAAAACCACACACCAGACTTTGAAGTCTTAGAATAAAAATTTTTTAAAAAACCCTACATTTATTTTCTTTATCATGTGACACTCCGGGAGGCTGAGGCAGTAATATCACACAGTCAAGCCCAATCTGGGCAACATAGGAAGTTAGTGAGATCCTGTGTCAGAATCAAAACCAGGGTCTGGAGGAATAGCACAGCAGTTAGAGTGCTTGTTTAGCAAGCTCAAAGACCTGAGTTTGGTTCCCCAGCACCACATAATCCAGGTGTGGTAGTACAGGCCTATTATCCCACCACTTGGGAGGGGAGGGAGAGGCAGGAGAATTGCCTTGAGTTCAAGACCACTCTGGGCTACATAGTGAGCTCAGGATCAGACTGCAGAGCAGAACCAGAGCCTTGAGTGAGATCCTGTCTTTAAAAAAAAGAAAAGTATGGTGGGGGAGGGACTGGAGGACTAGCTCAGCAGTTAAAGCACTTGCTTAGTAAGCTCAGGCCCTAAGTGGGTTCCCTAGAACCACATAAATTGGGCGTGGTGGTGCACGCCTGTAATCCCAGCAGCACCTGGGAGGCCGAGGTAGGAGGACTGCTGTGAGCTGTAGGCTAGCCTGGGCTGTAGAGCAAGACCCTGTCTCAAAAGAGAGGCAGACAGGTTGGCAAGGGCAGGTGTAGTTCAGTGTGAAGACCTTGGGCTTGATCCCCAGTGTCACCAAAAAAAAATTTTTTTTCAATGCAACTGCAGAGATTTTAAAATATATATGTGAATGATCTCAATATATAATGATTTCTCTTGGACAGGACAAATCTGTATCATCATAAACTCCTCTCAAAGTACATTTATTTATTTACTTATGAGACAGGGCCTGTAGCCCAGGCTGGTCCTGAACTCACTACAGAGACCAGGCTGGACTTGGACTCATGACAATTCTTCTGCCTCAGCCTCCCGAGTGCTAGGATTATAGGGGTACACCACCATACCTAGCTTATGTGATGCTGGGGAATCGAAGCCGGGTACTTAGCACTTGATTTAGTGCTTGCTAGGCAAGCTCTTTAACCGCTGAGCCATTCCTCCAGCCCCCTATTGTTTTTTTGAGACAGGGTCTGGCTCTATAGTTCAGACTGGTCCTGAACTCAGTATGTAGCCCAGGCTGGCCTTGGGCTCACAGCAGTCCTGCTGTAGCCACCTGAGTGCTTCAGTTATGTGTGTGCACCACCACATCAGGCTTATATGGTACTGGGGAACTGAACCTGGGGCCTTGGGCTAGCTGGGCAAATGCTCCAATGCTCTACTATGCTTTTCTTGCAGCCCTCAATGGGCATTTTGAATACTGTTTACTGAATGAATGTTTTAGTTGCTCCTAACTTTCCTCTGAAATTTGCTGAAGAGAAGTGGCCTCGAGGATTGCCAGCTGTTCTTCATTTCCTTATTCCATCTGTTTTGAGTTAGGAGGAAGACAAAGCAAAACTCAATACAAGTACCACCAAGATCAACAAAGGAAATTCCCCCAGCCATCGGCTTGGCTTCCCCAGCCCGCCCTGGAAGGGGAGGCAGGGATTTGGGAGCCGGTGGGGAGGTGGGAGCAAGCAGCTTCTTAGGCCTCTGCCCAGGATCGCCCTGACAAGGCGCAAATATGTACACAAGGCCCCAGGTGGTCAGGGCCTGGCCTCAGCATGCCCTGCTGTGGGAGCCCCTGCCATGCAGCCATGGAGCTGGGGTAAGTTGGCCACAGCCAGCCAGTCCCCTGGAAAAATATTTTTCTGTGGGAGGTGGGGAAATGGCAGAAAGGAGAGAATCAACGTGTGGTGAGGGAGGGAAGTAACGGATGCCTGGAGAAAGCCCTAATGAGTTTGCTTTTCTAGTTCTTTTAAGAGCCATCAGAGGCTGAGGGGTCTGAAACTTCAAATCCGGAAGATGTAAAAGCTCAACTGAATCATTAGCTGGCTTATCTAATTATTCTTGGGGAGCCTGGGCCATAATTCAATCCAAGAAAATTTACTTAAGTATGGAAAGTTTAGTAGACACTGAATCAGAGACCTCATCTCATTGGTGGGGGCAGCGGGTGCAAAGGAACGAGAGAGAGCCTGGAACTGACTGGTCAGTGGACAAGAGTCCTGGGGCAAGATGGAGCTATCCTCCCTTCCCACCTCACTGTCTTCCGGCTCCATCATTAAATCATTCTACAATCATCGTGTGCCCACTGCAGGCCTAGTCTTTGCTAGGGCTGTGTGTCGGGTACAACGTTGAACAAGGTACAAAAGATCTCCAACTTCTTGAAATTTACTTTCTAGGAGAAAAGCAAACAATTACAAAGTAAGCAAAGCATATGCAAACTGAGAAGGTCCTGAGGCCATTCAAGAGAATCCCTTGGGGGGTGAAGGAATAGTACAGAAGTTAGAGCACTTGCCTAGAAAGCTCAAGGCTCTGAGTTCAATTCCTCAGCACCACATAAACTGGGCATATTGGTGCATGCCTGTAATCCCAGCATTCAGGAGCCTGAGGTAGGAGGCTTGTCATATGTTTGAAGCCAGGCTGGGCTCCATAGTGAGTTCAAGACCAGCCTGGACTACTATAGATTAAGACTGTGTCTCAAGACAGAGAGAGAGAGAGAGAGAGAGAGAGAGAGAGAGAGAGAGCTCGTTGGGGTTGGAGATGGTTGTAGCACTTGCCTAACAAGAACAAGGCCCTGGATTAGATTCCCCAGTACCACATAAACTGGGTGTGGTGGTGCATGCCTGTAATCCCAACTCTTGGAAGGCTGAGACCAGAGGCTTGCCATGAGTTCAAGGCCTGCCTAGGCTGCACAATGACGTCAAGATTAGCTTGGACTACAGAGTGAGAACCTGTCTCAAAGAAAAGAGAGTGAACCACGTTAGTAAGGATCTTTGAAGAGCAACATTTAAAAACATTCTGGAAACTAGGTATGGTGGCACATGCCTGTGATCACCTAGCATGCTGTGGGGCTGAGGCAAGATTGCCCAGCCAGGGCGCTTTGACCCCATCTCAGAGGGAAGCAGCCTGCTCTGGGTGGTGTATGGTTCAAGTCAAGATACTTTTACTTTCATGACATTTTTTTTTCCATTGACTTCCCAGGGAACACCGTCTTCTTCAGCAACACACAGAGGCCCTCACTGCCTTCGGAAGACCCCAGGGTTTGCCATCCTTGGCTGACATGCAGAGCCCTTTGATTGTATGAGCCTCTCACTTTCTGGCTCCCACCTGTGACCACAGCCACACTGGGCAGTTTCTCTCCACCTCCATAGCTCTGAGGAGGAGCTGGAACCCCTACCTGGAATGCCTGTCTCTTCTGCTTTCTTCACTGACACCAACCCTTCAGGATGTCCCAAACAGCACCCCTCCTCCGGGAGGCTTGGGGCTTCCAGGCTGGGCCACTTGTAATGACTCCTTTCTAACTGCTAGGTTCAGCTCTTGGTCTGGTTCTAACTACTTGATCCTAGTTTCTTACCTCCTCAGTACCTCAACTTGCTCATTCATAAATGAGGATGAAAATAATATCCTCCTCATTAGTGTGCTATAAAGGTTAAGATATTAATAAATTTAAAAGAGTAATATTAAAAACACCAAAATGTATTAAACTCTAGTATTTATTTATTTATTTGGGTGGTCCTGAGTATTGAACCAGGGCTGTCACACTGAGCTACATCCACAACTCATTTCATTTTTTGTTTTGAAACAGATTAAGTTGCTCAGGCTGGGCTCAAACTGGGGATCATACTGCCTCAGCCTCTTCGAATGGAAGTGTTACTGGCATGTGCCACCATTCCCAGCTAGGATTTTATTATTGTTATCTTTGAACAATGCCTTGCAGATTGTAAGCACTAAGTAAGTGTAACTGCTAAGCTGGATATTGTGACACACACCTACAATTTTAACAGTTGGGAGGCTGAGGCAGGAGGATGGCTAATTTGAGACTACTCTTAGGCTACTGTCTTAGTTACTGGTTCATTGCTGTGACTCAATACCCAACATCCACATATTTAGGAGAGGAAAGGTTTATTTTAGCTCACAGTTTCAGCAGGGGCAGCTGGCAGCAGTGGAAGTACATGGCAGAGGCAGAGGTGGAGGCAGCTTCTCATGACATCATATACAGGAAGGAAAGTCAAGGCGAGTTGAGACTAATCCTAGTCCCCCAAGGAAGGCAGGAAGCAGCTTACATATCCTTCCAGGTCTCAGCCCAGTGATCAGCCCCTCCTGGATCCAGGTGTGGAAGGTGTGATAAACTCCCACTACACACCATTAATCCACCCCTCCAGATGATGCCCTAACCTCCCAACAACACATGGTTCCACAGACAATCCGTAACAACCAAATACATGAGACTTTTGGGAGACATTCCAGATCCAAACCACAATAGCTACACAGCAAGTTCAAGCTCAGCTTGAACTATATAACAAGACCTAGCCACATAAAACAGAAACAATGAAGCAAAAATGTGGCTATTGTTCTGGCTATTACTACCCATCGATACTTGACTGTGAGCCCCTTGAGAGCAAGAACTAATTCAGTACCTAGTACTGACCTGGTATCTGCTAGGCATCAAGGAGATACCTGTGTTCATATCTCTTCTCTTTTTTCTTCCTTTTTTTTTTTTTTTGAGACAGGATCTTGCTCTGTAGTCCAGGCGGGTCCTGAAATCACTATGTAGCCCAGGCTGGCCTAGAATTCACGGCAATCCTCCTCTCAAGTGCTGGGATTACAGATGTGTACCACTACACACAGTTTATGTGGTGCTGGGGAGTTGAACGCAGCTTTATGTGGTGCTGGGGAATTGAACTCAGGACCTTTCATTTGCTAGGCAAGTACTTTAACCACTGCGCCATTCTTCCAGCCCCACAAAACCCTCTTCGACCTTAGCAAACTGGCTCGGGATAAGCAGCTCTTGACATCCACACTAGGAAGTGATGTAGCAAGAGCTGTTTGGAAAAGACCCTGAGCCTGAACTGTTTGGGATAAAAGTAGCCACAGAGGTCACACACAAAAAGCAGAAGAAAGCACAGAGGGAATCTAAGGACATACTTAACCAGTGCCAAGAAGGAACCAGCACAAGAGCTGGTTGCAGAGAGAGGAGAAAGGCCACCTTGAATGGTTGGGGCCACAGTGGGAGCATTTCAGAGGGCAGAGAGTCCTGCCTTCAGGGGAGGGAAGCCAGAGTAGATGTGAGAGCTCTGCAGAGGAGGAGGCTGAGTGTGAGGAGGTCGTCTTGGAGGCCTCTGTGCCCTGAGATCTTAGGCCCTCTTCCTGCCTACTCAGTGCAGAACTCAGTGGGCTTTGGCTCCACCCACAACTCCATGCAGGTTCAGAGAAACCTCTCAGCTACACCGTTAAAGTGAAATCCCTCAGCAATCGAATCATGGGAAGACAATGCAATAGGACACATGTGGAAACACCTGAGAACCCAGAAGTTAAGGTCATGGCTTTGAAATAGTAGAACTTACAGGATAGGGAGAAAAAAGAAGTTATTTTTTGCAAATCATCACTTCAAACAAGACATGCTTAAACAAATGCAAGTAATGGGGCTGGAGGAGGAATGGCACAGCAGTTAAAGTACTTGCCTTGCAAATGCAAGGCCCTGGGTTCAATTCCCCAGCGCCACATAAGCTGGGGATGGTGGCACATGACTGTAGTCCCAGCACTCAGGAGGCTGAGGCAGGAGGATTGTTGTGAGTCCAAGACTAGCCAGGACTCCATAGTGAGTTCAGGACCAGCCTGGGCTATAGAGCAAGATGTAGGCTCAAAAAGCAAATAAAAACAAACCACGCCACCACCACCAAACAAACAAACAAACCAAATGCAAGTAATGATCAGTGAGCTTAAAGAGGAATTTACTTTTATTTTTGAGGCAGGGTCTCACTCTGTAGTCCAGGCTGGTCCTGACTCATTGTATAGCCCAGGGTGGTCTTGGGTTTATAGTAATTCTCTTGCCTCAGTCTCTTGAGTGCTAGGATTGATTATAGGCATGAGTCACCAAACACAGCTTATGTGGTGCTGGGGAATTGAACCCAGGGTCTTATGCTTGCTAAGCAAGTACATTAGCCGCTGTGCTATTCCTCCAGCCCAAGAGGAATTTGCTAAACGAATAATGGCTCTATGAATACAAAGTTTACTGAGTTTACAGAGGATACAAGATAAAAAAAGTTTAAGGCAAGACATGAAGGAACATTAGGGTAGAGAAACTGAAAATCTGAAAAGAAATCTAGCTGAAATTTAGGGCAGGAAAGATTCGTTCAAAAGCAGAGGAAGCCAGCTCAAACTCTGTGAGGACAAAATTTCAGACTTTTAAGACAAGATTGATGAATCAAATGCCATAATCAGGCATGATGTCAAAACAAGAAGTGAGCAAGGTAGTTGAATACAACAGTTGCTGGGTGACTCAAATAGAGCCAGCCTCAGAATTATGGAAGTGGGAGGAAAGCAGAAGACAGCACAAAAAATATTAAGAATTTATTCCCAGAAATCATGACAGAAAGTTACTTAAATCTAGGAGAAGAAATTCGTATTCAGGTATAAGGAGCTCATACAGCACCCAATAACCTTGATCAGAAAAGAATTCTGCCATCAAACATCCAATTAGAAACTCTACGTGAAGAGAGAATTTTAAAAACAAGCATGATTCTACCAAGGCAAGCCCATCCGAATTACAGCAGATTTGTCAGTGCAAAATTTAAAGGCCAGGAGAGTATAAATGAAATCCTTCAAACTTTAAAGAAATCAAGGGTCTATCCATGTTGTTGAATCCAGCAAAATTACCCCTGAAAATGGACGAAGTGAATATTTTTCACAACAAACAAACTCTAAGAAATTTGTGGCAACTAGTACAACCTTGCTCCATAGCTCACACTGGCCTCGGACTTCATGGCAATCCTGCCTCAGCCTCCTGAATATTAGATCACGGGCATGTACCAGCATGCCTGAGTAAGCTTTGTGCTGTGCTGGGGCCAAACCCAGGACCTTGCACGTGCTGGAGCAGCGCTCTAACCACGGAGCTGCACCCGCAGCCCAAACACTAATGACTTCCGGAGCTGCCTTTCCTTTGGATAGCACATGGCAGCCGCTTTCACCATATTTTTGATTTTATCTCATAAAGACACTCACAGAAACAGAATTTCAGATCTGCTGCGGAGAGAAGTAAAAATGGTGAGATAAGCACGTTTGAAATGAGAGAAGTGGGTGTCCTCTGAGGACTCCCCGGTGCCGGAACTGCCAAGGCCTAGCCTTACCCTCCCCGTGGCCCACTGCGGAAGGAGGTCACCAGTCCCTCCGCACAAGTCCCCGGGGAGTCAGGAGCACAAGTGCTGGAAAAGAGGCTCAGAGAGCAGCTGAAGCACTTGCCTAGCAAGCGCAAGGCCCTGTGCTCAATTCCCCAGCACCACATAAGCTGGGCGTGGCGGCACATGCCTGTAATCCTCAAGAGGCTGAGGCAGGAGGATTGCTGTGAGTCCAAGACCAGCCTGGGCTCCATAGTGAGTTCAGGACCAGCCTGGGCTACAGAGTGAGACCCTGTCTCAAAAAAACAAAACAAACAAAAACAAAGAACCCACCACAACAACTCATGGGGCTGGGGGAATGGCAGTTATAGCTCCTGCCTTGCAAGTGTAAGACCCTGAGTTCGAATCCCTAGCGCTACATAAAGCCAGGTATGGTGACACATGCCTGTAAGTAATCCCAGCGTTTGGGAAGCTGAGGCAGGAGAATTGCATTGAGCCCAAGGCCAGCCGGAGATACATACTGAGTTCAGCACTACAGAGCCTGGGCTACAGAGTAAGACCTTGTCTAAAAAAAAAAAAAAAGTCCAGCTGGAGTAGGAAAAGCTCTTTCTGTGCAGTGGGGAGTATGGCTTTTCCCTTTGCTCCTCTCCCGGGCCTCAGGGCACCCTGGAGAGAGGAGGGCCAAAGGCCCGGGCCCCAGCCCTTCACACAGGCTTAAGTCCACAGCAGGATTTTATAATCCTTGTATTGATTTTATGAAGAAATACTTTTCTTGCAGGACCAAGACCCCGCCAAGCATGGGTTCCTGTTAGATCCACCTGGAATTCTGTGAAAGGGCAAATGCCACCTGGGAGAACTATAAAAAAAATTGATTGGCCTATTTCCAGAACACAGCACCCAGGGAAATGAAAGTAGAGGTGGTTTTTATTTATTTATTTATTTTTTGGATAAACAGTTGGTATTTAGAGAGAGAGAGAGGGAGAGAGAGAGAGAGAGAGAGAGAGATGAGAGAATAGCTGTGGAAATGCTGCTCTCCTGAAGCGCCTTCTGTTCCGAGTTCTTAGGTCTTGGAGCCTCCCAGGCCCTGCAACCCCCCCTCCGGCCCGCTCCCCGCCCCTGCCCCCCACCACCCCTGCTCCCGCCCAGGACTCCCCTGCGTCCCGTTCACTGGTCCTGGGAGCCAGTGTCGAGGGAAGAGACCAAGGGGTTTTTGTAATTCTCCAAGGTGACATGACCATTTAGCGAATTCCAAGCGGCTACGGGAGCCCATGGTTCCAGGAGGTTTCACTGGTTGAGTTTATCTCTCCGTCTGATCTTCCTGTCCAGGGCAGGGGAGGGTCTGAATTCTCTCCTGGGCTTTATTGACCCCTTGTGTTCCGGACTTCCTGCCTTTAGTTGGCTTCGCTTCCCATTCAACGCTAGCGTTTCTTAGGGCCTGGTTGTACTCTCTTCCGCCCACACTTGCTGTGTACTGCTCTCCACTCCCGTGCAGCGTTCGCTGATGATTCTGTTTTCTTAATTGGCACATGAAGGTGCGTATCTATAAAGCACAGTGAGACACACCCATACCGTGTACAATGATCTGATCGGGGTAATAGGCATTTCCATCACCCCAAATCTCTTTCCCTCTGTCTCTCTCTCTCTCTCTCTTTCTCCCTCTTCCCTTGCTCGGGATTGAATCCAGAGCAGTTGCACAGTTATATCCCCAGCCCCTTTTCTGCATATTTTATTCTATGACCTGGCCTGAGCTGGGCTCACATTTGCAGTCCTCCTGCCTCAGCTTCACAGAATGCTAGGATTACAGGCTTAAGCCACCATACCTGGCTCAAAATTCTTGTTTTAGCTATTTTGTAATAAACAATAAATGCTCATTACTATATCACTACATCATGCTATAAAACAAACTCCCGCTTCCTATTTAACCATGTTTATGATTTTTAAATGTGTATTTTTAGCTCCAGATCTATAGTATCAGTAACTGTCTACCGGATTTCCTCACCTGGAAGGCCTAAAATTGTGGTATGTGTCCCAAACTGAATCCAAAATTAATTACACCTGAGCATCATCTTCATCTTCAGTGCAACTCCTTTGTCACTTCTTATCTATTAATGGCAGTAATGTGCCTACACCAGAAAATTAGGGCTCATTATATTTTTTTGCTGGCTCTTCACTTTGACTGAATGTTCCTGCACGTTTTGAGGCCCTGCTAATGCCCGTCAGGCTGCTCCTGCTGCCACCCGCCTTGGTCACCTGTGTCTTGGGTTTTTAAGTCAAAGCATTCTCCATATCAGCATGGGCCTCCGTGTCCCCACAGTGCTCATCTTGAAAGCACATGGTCTTGGTCATTACTGCTTTCTTTCTTTCTTTTTTGGCATTGGGTGATTGAACCCAGGGCCTTGGCACTGAGCTATATCCCCAGCCATTTTCTATTTTTGATTTTGAGACAAGTTCCCTATTCTTTTTTCTTTCTTTCTTTCTTTCTTTCTTTCTTTCTTTCTTTCTTTCTTTTTTCTTTTTCTTCTTTTGAGACAGGGTTTGGCTCTATAGCCCAGACTGACCTGACTTGGACTCATGGGGATTCACCTGCCTCAGGCTCCCAAGTGCTGGGATTACAGGTATGCATCATCATGACCGGGTTTATGTAATGCTGGAGATTTGAACTCAGGGACTAGCTTGCTAGGCAAGTGCTTCAACTACTGTGCCATTTCTCCAGTCCCTCCTTCTCTACTCTAAAACCCGTGTGGGCTCAAACTTAACAAACCTTCTGTATCTTAAGATCCCTCAGTAGCCAGATATGATGGCACATACCTGTTTCCCGGAACAGGGAGGCTGAGGTAGGAAGATTGCTCTGAATTCAAGACCAGCTTGCGCTACACAGTGAGTTCAAGGCCAGCCTGGAGTGCAGTGTAAAACTCTCTCAAAACAAAATGAAACAAACAAAACAAAACAAAACAAAACAGGAACATAGCCTAACACGACAAAATAGAAACAAAGCAAAACAACAACAACAAAACAGGAACAAACCAGAACACATCAAGGTCCTACTGTTTCAGCCTCCCAGAATGTCCACCAGTGTTGGGTGCATAAGTCTAACACAGTGGTAGTTGCAGCATGTGATAACTATGAGCCTTTTCATTTGCCTGTCCCTCTTTGGGACCGGTTCTTGCTTGTTGGAGTCTCCAGAGTGCCAGGCAAGCACTCAATGCGTCCATATTTTAGTGCTCCCGCTTTCTCCCTCTTGTCTTTCTGACCCCTTCCCAGTCAACCGATTAACTGTGCAGATAAAGCCCTACTCATGTTTTTTTCCCAGCTGAGCTGGCCGGATGGCCACAGCAGGCCCTGAGAAAGAGTAACAGGAGTGGAGATCAAGGGCCGCAGAACAAAGAGCACATTGAACTTTTCCAGCAGGGGTGACTGGAATCGTACCACCCCCAAGTGCTTGCTCAGAAAATAACAGGCGTGCTTCCTAGCCTAATCCTTCCTTAGGCTTTCCAAGGCCGAGGCCAGCAGGGTGTTACTGACAGGGGGTGAGTGAGCCGAGAGCCCAGGAGTGGACGGAAGTGTGTGCTGGACACAGAGGGGGAAGGTGTTGTTTCTATGCGGAAGGTGGAAAGCAGGGCTGGGATCGAGCTGTGCATCCTCCAGTGCAGGGCTGACCAACCTCATGGGTCCTCTGTCCCTGCAGCACCTGCTCTGCTCCGTGGTTGGAGCACAAAAATAGCCACACACCAGGCGTGATGGTGCATGTCTGCGATGCCAGCACTCGGGGAGGCTGAGGCACTGGAATCCCAAGTTTGCATCCTGCCTGGCAATTTAGCAACTTAGAGAGACCCTGTCTTAAAGAAAAAAATGTGAGAGAGTTGGGGGATGTAGCTCAGTGTGAAGATCTTTTGTTCAAAAATAAATAAATAAATAAATAAAGCCGCCATGCAGCCATAGCAGGTGCATACATGAACAAGCATGACTGGCCCAGAAAAACTTTATTTAAGGACTTCGAAATCTAATTGTCACAAGCTTTCCACATGACATACCATATACTTTCTTTTTTGTTGTTTTGTTTTTGAGATAGACTCTTGCTCTGTAGCCCAGGCTGGTCCTGAACTGAACTTTGTAGCCTAAGCTGGTCTGGTCTCAAACTCATGGCAATCCTCCTGTCTCAGGGTCCTGAGTGCTGGGATGGTGGGTATGCACCATCAGGCCCTGCTAATTTTTATTACTCATTTTTTATTTTTTCCCTCCATTTTTATTAATATGCACACGTGGCACATAATGTTTACAATGAACCTGAGTATTTTGTGCACGCGTATATCACGTCAACATTATAATCTCTTCCTGTTTTTGGCCCTCCCACATCCTCTCTATTCACCCTAACTCTCTTTGGTTCTATAGCATGCCTGTATTACGGGTTTCCCAAATCAGAGGAACCATGTGATATTTAACATATTTACTCTTCTGCATCTGACTCATTCCACCATTCAAATCCCCACTCTTTAGCTCAGCTTCCCACCCCTAGAATGGGCTGCAGTGGCCATATGTTGATGCCTTGTTCTTTGGCTCCAGCAGAGCCCTTTATTGGGATGATTTGCTGAAAGTTCTTTTCTTCTTTGTATCTTAATATTTTTTTTGTTGAGATTCTTTAACATAGGCCTGCTAATTTTTATGCGGTATTGGGGGATTGAACCTAGGGCCTTGTGCGTGCTGAGCAAGTACTTTAACTACCTACCCATGCCCCCAGCCTCAAAATATACTTCTAAATTTTGTTTTCTCAACTCTTTAAAAGTATGAAAGGCAGCTGGGCATGGTGCATGGGCCTCTATCCTAGCACTCTGGGAGGCTCAGGCAAGAGGATTGCAAATTTGAATCCAGCCTGGGCAGTTTAATAAGGGCACATGAGATCAGGTGTGCTCAGGGTGCTTAGTAAGATCCTGAGTAAACAGCAACCAAAGGGAGCTGGGGATATAGTTTATTGTGAAGGCCCAAGGTCCAACCCTCAGGACCAGGAAGAACAAAGAGAGAGAGGAGAGAAAACCACTCTCAATTCTTGGGCTAAGGGGGCAGCTTGAAGGACTCGGCCTGCAGGCCATGTCACGGGTCTTTCTCCGGCTCCAGTGTGTAGCTGGTCACTGTGCCATCCGGAGTGGCTCTATCCGGAATGGAATCACATGGCAGATGTCAGCCTCATGACCCGAGGGCAGCAACCCTCGCCTGCCCAGTGCTACCTCTGTGCTGGGCTCCGCCTCCATGCTGGATTCACACCCTCTCGTTATTTCTAACAACCCCCCCTGCAAAGGTCCAGGGTTGTCCCTTCTTCACAGGGGATCCAACTGCCCACAGCTGTGGCTGTCAGAGTCGGGCTCTTGCTGGTTCTAAGGCACGTGTTCTTACCATGACGCAGCTCTGCTCCCGCTCCTGAGGCCCAGTGTTACTGCTGCCGGAATTGTATGTGATGGGCTATGTTTTTCAAGAACACAGACTTTTTTTTTTCGGAAAGTGTTCAATTTTCCAAAAGAAAAATTGGGGAGAGGGGACTGAAGAACAGATGCTGCCATGCTGTTGTACTCAGCTGTGGAAGATCACTTTGCAATACCCACAGCCTTAATAGGCTTCTCTGGTAGTGTGTGTGTGTGTGTGTGGGTGTGTGTGTGTGCACGTGCATGCGTGTGAGATACAAGGCATTGAATCCAGGGCTTCGGTGCTGTATCTCCGGACCTTTTTAAAGTTTTCTTTCTATTTTGAGATGGGGTCCTACTAAGTTGGATGATCTCTCATATTGCTGGGATTATAGGCATGTACCACTTTGCCCAGCTCTAAATTTTTATTTGTCTATTCTTTTATTAATTATTATTATTATTTTGTGGTACTGGGGACTGAGTTTAAGGGCCTCACACATCTGAGAGGCTACATCTCTAGCCATTTTTGTTTTTCATTTTGAGACAAGGACTTTATAAATTGCTAAATTTTCCAGGCTACATTTAAACTTGTGATTCTCCTGCTTCAGCCTAGTAAGCTGCTGACTCAGCCAGTCTGATTATTATTTTTTTTTTTTTGAGATACGGTCTCACTCTGTAATCTCCTAGATTGGACCTGAATTCACTATGTAGCCCAGGCTGACTTTTGAACTCTTGCCACTCTCCCTGTTTCAGCTTTCCAAGTTCAAGGACTATAGACGTGAGCTACCACACCTGGCTTATGTGGTGCTGGAGAATCAAGAATCAAACTCACAGCCTTGAGCTTGCTAGACAAGCACTCTAACTGCTCTGTTATTCCTCCAGCCCTCCTGAATTTTTAATCCGACAGTTTTAGCCAGGAATTTGGAGGAATGCAGATAATCCTCTTATTCCCCAACAAGAGCTCTCTCCTAGGCCCTGCTGTTCTTACCTTGCCAACACATACAAACATGCACACTATAGGTGAGGATATTAAACTTCCGTCGATATTTGATATTAACATTTAAAGAACGAATGTCAACCCACTGCCACTTCCAGAGGGCCCTGTAAAAATGAATGCAAAACTGGACATTTTGTGGACACCAGTACAGCCCTTCCGGCCTGCCCTTCCCTCCTTACTGGAGATGAATTTCTCTGCTTTGGCTCTCACCACCCTGAGCTCTACACGGAGGATGGCTCAAGGGCCAGCCCACCCAGGGGCAGGGCGAGGGGTGGGTGACATGCAGCGCCCTCTCCGCAGTTCTGGGCAGTCTACTCTGTGCTTTGCTTCTCAGCCCTGCCCCCGCCCGGCCCCACCTTCTACTTCCTCCCTGACCTCATAAGCTAGTTCCCTTTCCAAAAGCAGGGTGTGACTGTCACCAGGGCTGTGGCAGCTGCAGGCCCTGGGGAAACAAGCTCCATGGAGGGTGATGCAATTAAATTGGGGATGAGGGTGGCTGTGGGGGTTGGAGTTGGGCAAGAAAGCGAAGGGAGTTGCAAACATCTGAGGACAGGGAGTGGGAGGCACCGGCTGGTTCTCTCTCTGTCTCTCTCTCTCCTTTTTACCCCCACTGGGGTCAAACCCAGAGCCTTTATAATGAGTTATATCCCCAGTCCACTTTTTAGTTTTTATTTTGAGACAGGGTCTCCCTAAGTCACGGGCTCCAAGGAACATGTGGCTCTTCTGCTTCAGCCTCGCAGAGTGCCAGGATTACAGGCCCGTGCCGCAGGCCTGGCTTCCATTTTTTAGAAGAAACTCACTTCTGGGCTCTTTGGATTTGTTTTCCTCTGCTTCCCTGAACCTCTTTGGAACAAGCTCTGGGGTGCCTGGAGCTTGGGGCGAGGCAGCTGAGGCCATGGTGGCCCCTCGGGCTGCCTGGGAGCTTGGTTCCTGCAGGCCCGTGTGCCTCAGCCACTGCTCACAAATGACCTTCAGTTTCAGCCGCTGCTCAGGGCTTACACTCTGCCCTCAGATAAGGACAGTGGACTTTGCTGGACCCTGCTGGACAGCAGGAAGGAAGGCCTGCTCCCTAGGCAGGAGGGTCTGAAAGCCTTGGTACTCCGGCTCTCAGCTTTCATCTGGGCTTGCTAAAGAGAAGGTTAGTGGAGCAAGGTGATCTCCATGAGAAAAACAAATTAAAACACTTATTCCCCCTATCCATCATTACAATAGTCACTTTTTCTCTCACTGAGGGACTCGGACAGCCCTTGGGAGGCTGAGGTACACAGATGACAAGTTTGAGTCCAGATGGGGCAAACTAGAGACTTAAGAAGACCCTACCTCAAAAATAAATAAGTAGGCCTGAAGATACAGCACAGTGTGAAGGCCCTGGGCTCAATCCCCAGAACCGCAAAAACAAACAAATAAATAAGTAAACACTTTCAAAGCAGTGACCAACTTAAAAAATAGCCATTTGCCTAAGACTGCTTCTATCTAGAAACCGTAATTGAATTGGCATTAGGACTGTAACACCCCCAGTTAACAGCAATAGCATACCCACATCTGGAAGGCAGGTGGGTCACACCTCTGCAGTGAGAGACAGGCTCCCAGGTGAGATTTGCAGGCATGGCATGCTGTAGGCAGGAAGCTTTGGGCAGGGGGTGGGGGCTTAACTGCTGGTCCCTGTCCCTTTGGAAGCCTGCGTGCCTCGACTAGAGAAGTTCTTCTGGAACAGAGTATGAATCTGTTACTCTGTGGGTGTGTGTTTTGATGCTAAAAAAAAGCAAAATGATTCAACATGAGTTCTGAGAGAGGAAAAAAAACAGAATTGCTAGAGGGATTTCTACCTATTTTCCTGAGGGCGCCAACGTTATTCTTTAACATCAATGTTTATTTTCCCAGTTCCATAGGTTGCCTTTGATCTGGCACAGAATAGAATGCAGCCTTTCTGCAGAGATGGTGGCCTGCATAGCCCAGAGGCCACATGTAGCTGTGAATCTAGCTGCTGGGGGCAGAGTCTGAGTGGTCTTTGGCTTCTTTGGGCTGGCACAGAGCAGGAGAGTGGGGACATAGGGGGCGAAGGACAGCCCGTAGCAGGCTTTCCCAGGAAGCCTGACACAAGCGCCAGCGGCATTTCCCAAGGAGTGGGTCCAAGGGCCTGAGTTCTCATCAGGAAGGTTGGCAGCTCAACTGGGTGAGACTGAGACCACCAGGAGCAGGAGAGAAATGAGAGAAGATGAGGGCAAGGAGGAGCCGGGCCGGATCACCCAAGAGATGACTGTTGTTCTTGGGCATCCAGAAAATAAGAAAACCACTAACTTTTAGTAAATGGAATTTATGGTTAATATTGCACAAAGGCTGCTATGGTGTGGATCTGCAGTATTTGCCAAAAATCTCATGTGTTTGGATGTGGTGGGGTAACTGGAACTGAATGTTGTTGGGAAGTAGGGCCTGCCTGGAAGGGGCAGATGCTTGGGTTTGGTCTGGGAAGATTGTGTCAACTTGTTGAGATGGGGAGCATGCCTAGGACAGAGCTTTTAGGTATTTGTTATTGATTTGTTGGCCAGGGAGTGAGGGAGTAGCACTGTCGCTGGGCATGGGTGCCCAACTGGCTGCTTGAAGTAAGTAAAAGCAGGAAGAAGAAACGCTGTTGCAGCTTCTTCCTGGGAAAGCTCGGGCCTTGCCTGAGTGTTGGGACATGGCAAGTTCCTACCTCATTTGGCTTCTGTCTACAATGCAGGGCGCAGCTCTCCAGCCCCCTCCTTGTGCCTTCACCATGGATGGCTGCTCCGCAAACGTACTACTGTGTGAGGCCTTCTGAAACTGCGAGCTAAAATAAATCTTTCCTCCCTTAATTTGTGGATGTTGGGTATTCTGTCACAACAAGGAGAAAGTCACTAAAGACAGGGACCCCCCACATATTATCTGGGGCAAAGATTCCAGAGGGCTAGGGTAGAGAAGGTAATGCTTCCCCTTCCATAATTTGAGGGCCTAGGCAGTTCCTAAGTGAGCAGGGAGAAGATGGAAAAGGAAGAAAATACAGAGGAAAATGAAGGATACGAAGAGAAAAAGGGGAGTGAGCATGGTGCATGTTTACAAGGATGCAGCAAACCTCTTAGGCTCCTGCTAGGAACAAGGAACACACAGCTGAAATTCTCAGGTCCTCTCCACATGCAGAGAAGCTGTTGCTTAAACCTTGCCCACACAATGGCTCCTAAGGACCTTTGTTGGGTGACCCAGGTGACCTTAAGCTTGAACCCTGGTAAGACAAAGGCTGGGCACAATTTCTGATTGTACTTGCTGGACTCCTCACGTTAAGGATGCCTGCCCTTGAAAAGCAAGTGCATTCTATCTTCCCGTGTGAGGTCATGCACCGTTGAACCATGTTTTAGCCAACGGCAGACTGAGTATGGGATGGTGGTCCTATAAGATTACACTACAGTTGAAAAATTTCCTATCTCCTAGTGACATCGCAGCTAACCTAATACCCTGTTGGTGGTGATGTCCACTGAACCACCAGGCAGACAAGTACTGCAATGTGAAGGGAGTTGGAAGCCACAGTGGGTCAAGAGACTCGGAAAAGAGGCACTCAATTTTATTTAGTATAAGGTCACAGGAGGGGATATTCATTTCAGGTGGGACTTCAGGGATAGATAAGACCTTACAGGTAGAACAGAAGGAAGGAAATTTGGTGGGGGTAGGTAGAGAATTGGAAAGGGATTTCTTAGAAGTACGAAAATGTGCTGTGGACCAGGAGACACCACTCTTCCCAGCTGGCTTAGGGGACGGAGAATGCCGAAACAGAGTAAAAGAACTTCTTAGAAGGGGCACGGAATAGCGCCCGGAGCAAAGACTCAGTAACCTGCCCGTGATGGGTCCTGGCGAGGGAGGCAGTGCGGCACAGTCAGGGGGGCACGGTGTTCCGTCCAAGTCAGGCACACCCGGAGTCACCTCTCACCTCCGCTTCATTTGTGCTGATTGACTTACAATCTGCTATTTAACCTCTGTTAGCCTCTTCATACCTCGTGCAGTTGAAGATTATATACTTACCACTTAGAAGAGGACAAACTTGAAATTACACCATGTTCCGAAAATGCTGGACAAGTGCCCATGATAGACCCTCAGTAAATGATGTCCTTTCTTTTACCCCTTCAGGCGGAATAAATAAATTCAGTTAAATATTAAAAAGTTTTCTATGCCATCTTCCATTTTACAAATATTGGCCACTAAATGATGGGCCCTGAGCTAGGTGCTACAGGGTATTCAAGAGCGCAGCCGCTCAAGGGCAGAAGACCGTGGTTGAACAGAAGAACCCAAAGTACAAACAATTAAAAGAGCAAGATGAAAGAGAGAGGATAAGGAAAAATATGCAGCAGGCCGAGACAGCCAGCCAGCAGGGCCACGGCAAGGGCATGCACCACGGATGGGCACGCGAGCTTTCATGCCATCCTGCCGGCATGACATGCCACTGGCTGAAGAAGATCTGTGTGCTGTCACTGAGGACTGAGGACTGATGGAACATACCATGTGGGGAGCCTGAGAAGGGGAAAATCATGTTAAGCGGCAACAATCCCTGCGCTGAAGCTTCGTGAGCTGTGGGCAGTGGCCCGTCTGGGTTGATGGGAGTTAAGAGTGAGAGGAGGGCCGGGCTTGGCTATGGAGGTCAGGCTCAGGACTTCAATTTCCCTTGTAAGCAATGCCTGTCATCGGGTGCTCTGGGTCACGCTGGCCTGTCCCCTCACCCCCGCATCCTAAACCTGCCTCTTAGTTCTCACTACTTATCTATTGCTTGTGTACTAGTTGCTTTGCTGTACGTGTGTTTCACACTGTGCTCTGAGCAAGACTGCCAGGTTTCCCTCAGTTGACGTGACTCAGTGGCATCGCACAGCTCAGAGGCCGGCAGGTAAGGAAGGCTGGAGGACATCCATGGAGGAGCTGGGAGCATCCTGTTCCAGTGTGTGTTAGATCCCAGTCCCTTGCACCGTCACTGGACTTCAGGCCTCTTGATGTTGGTTTAGTGCTCATGGTCTTGCCTCGATGGATTAGGGCTCCAGTGTGGGCGCCGCCCCTTCAGAATGGGTTTGCTGTTAACTACCATCTACTAGTACAAAATCCTCAGATATAGGCAGAAGTGATATATTTTTGCCAAAGGGCTTAGGGCTTTCAGATTCTTCAGATTCAGGGGTGGCTTGATCAAGCTCTCAGACCATCCTCCAGCCGACCACAGCCTCACCCATAACACGGGAACTGCTGTGCTCTTTCTCCTGGGGGTCCTTCCTCCTTTGATATTGCCTTTTCTCGTCTGAATCCCGAGGAGGAAACCAAGCCGGAACCTTGAGAGTCAGGTGACCAAGGCAGAAAGTAGGAACTGAGCAGAGCAAACACGACCCACCTGCACAGCCTGCCATGCAAACATGTTTGCTTTGGTTTAAAGAATTACTGGGAGTCTGGTCCAGCGGTGCAGGTCTGTAATCCCAGCCCCGTGGGAGCCTGAGGCGGGTGGCTCACAAGTTTGAGCCTGGCCCGGACAACTTGGTGACTTGGTGCTCTGTCTCAAAATCAAAAATGAAAATGGACTGGGAATGTAGTTCAGCACGAAGGTTCTGGGCTTGATCCCTCCTAACACAGGGGAAAAAAAAGTTACTAGAGATAGTATACTAACCTTTTATTTTTGGGGAGCTTTGTTTTTTTGTTGTTGTTGTTGTTGTTGTTTGGTAAATAGCGATTTTAATTCTCTCTCTCTCTCTGTCTCTCTCTTTCTGTCTGTCTGTCTGTCTCCAAGACAGGGTCTCGTTCTGTAGCCCAGGCTGGTCCTGAACTCACTATGGAGCTCAGGCTGGCCTTAGGCTCACGGCAACCCTCCTATTTTAGCCTCCCTAGTGCTGGGATTACAGGTGTGCACCACCATGCCTGGCTTTGTGTGGTGCTGGGGAGTCAAACTTGGGTACTTAGCGCTTAGTTTAGAGCTTGCTAGGCATTCATCCAGCCCCATTTATTTATTTTTGAGACAGAGTCTTGCTCTGTTGCATGTTCTGAACTCACTACATAGCGCAGGCTGGCCTCAAATGCATGACAATCCTCCTGTCTCAGCCATTCAAGTGCTGGGATTACAGGCATGTGTTACTATGCTAAGTTTATGTGGTGCTGGGTAATCTAACCCAGGGCCTTATGCATGCAAGACAAGCACTCTAGCTGCTAAGCTATCCCCGCAGCCCATAATAGCTGTTTTTCTTTCTTTTTTTCTTTGAGACTGGGTCTCATTCTGTAGGTCAAGCTGGTCTGAACTCACTGTATAGCTCAGGCTGGCCTCAAACTCAAGGCAATCCTCCTGCCTCAGCCTCCCTGATATTAGAATTATAGGCATATGCTACCACACTTAGCTGATTTTCATATGATGTGAAGGAATTGAAACCAGAGACTTGTGAAAATTAGGCAAGTGCTCTAACCACTGAGCTATTTGCCAGCCCATGAATTCTTAAAATAGATCTGACTGCCTTCTTTGGTATGAGTTGGGATGCCAAAAGTAGTACCTGGGCAATTAGCTCAGGCATATGGTCAGGGAAGTAGCCCTTCAGAGCTTTTGCTTTTTTTTTTTTTTTTTTTTTTTTTTTTTTTTTTTTTTTTTTTTTTTTTTGAGACAGGGCTATGCTCTGTAGTCTAGGCTGATCCTGATCCTGAACTCAGAACTCACTATGTAGCCCAGGCTGGCTTTAAACTAACAGCAATCCTTCTACCTTAGCCTCCCGAATGCTGGGATTACAGGTGTACACCATCATGCTTGGCTTATGTGGTGCTGGGGAATCAAACCCAGAGCCTTGTGATCACTACACAAATACTTTAACCACTGAGCTATGCCATGGCGTCTGAGTTTCTGCATTCTTTTTCTATCCAGGGCACAGCCCCTCACCTACTTGTCTCTTGAAGCCATAAGCTTTAATAACTGCAGCCCAAATCAAGTGGTAGATTCTTCCATTGAGTGTCTGGGCCCAGACATGGCTAAAGACCCTTGTTGAGGTGTGCGGTTAGTCCACATCATTGATCTAGAGTCAGTTACTTTGGTTTCACAAATACCTTCTAACCCGGTTCTCCGTGAAGCCAGGGTAGCCCATGGGTCAGGGGGAGAGTAGGCAACAGGTTATTTGTAGTAAGGAAAAATGGCAGAATCTCCCCTGGTCACGATACTCAGTCAACTAGGTCATGCCCAGCCCTCAAGGCCCTGCAGATGCTGACTGTCCCAGATCCTCACACAGATCCCTAGGTCACGCACATGTGCATGCCAAGTGGTCATTCTCTCTCTGGACTTTGCCCGTGTTGTTTTCCCCGACAAGTCCTTCTCTCTCCCCTGAATCTGCTCAAGTTGTGCAAACTTTCCTCCTCCACAAAGCCTCTCCAGAATGTTCCTCGCAATGTGGTTCTTGTCCTTTTGTGTGATATGAGTCAGTTTGGCTTTCTCATAAATGCTAGGAGGGAGATGCCCTGTTAAATCTTTATTAAATATTGCCACAGTCCCCAGGACATCTCTTATTTCCTTTGTCACATATATCCCCATTGTCACTCGCTTCTGAAATGCCCGCGCCCGTCTGCACTAAGTTGGAGACCAGTGGAGTGCTGGCTGGCAGGCTGGTTTAGCCATAGCTTGTATTAAAGAAAACAGTAATGACTGGTGTGATCAACAAGACTTATTTTGGATCTTTGAAAATGAGCGTGTCTAAACACACGATGGACTTTATGTGCATTTCTTTTCTTGTTTCTTATTGAGACAGGGTCTTGCTCTGAAGTCCAGGCTGGTTCTGAACTTACTATGGAGCCCAGGCTGACCTCAAACTACTGGCACCATCATGCCCAGCTTTGGACTTTATATAAATTTCTTCGAATACCTTACCAAGGGAGTCTGCTCTAGCCTCTCTTGTGTTCCGTGAGAACAACTCACATTAGTATATATTAAATGAGCATTATTAAGGGATGGGACATATCTCAGTGGCTAGAGTGTTACCTAGCATGCACAAAGTCCTGGGTTTGATCTCCCAGAAGCACATAAAAAACTAGTTAGGCATGGTGGCACATGCCTGTAATCTCAGCACTTATGAGGCTGAGGCAGGAGGATTGCCATGAGTTTGAGGCTAACTTGGGTTACACAGTGAGTTTAGGACTACAGTGTCTCAAAAATAATAAAATGAGCTGGAAGAATGGCACAGTAGTTAAAGTGCTTGCCTTGCAAGAGCAAGGCCCTGAGTTCGATTCCCCAGCACCACACAAAGCTGGCCGTGGTGGCTCACACCTGTAGTCCAAGCACTTGGGAGGCTGGGGCAGGAGAATTTCTGTGAGTCCAAGGCCAGCCTGGGCTACATTATGAGTTCAGGACCATCCTGGGCTACAGAGTGAGACCCTGTCTCAAGCAAAATGAAACGAGCAAACTTTAAAAAATAATACTAATAAGTGAGCATCCATTAAGGGCTCTTTACTGTGCTGGATCCTGACATAGGGATCTGAGATCGGCTCCTAGAGAAGAGCCAGTAACTTACTTCTTTCTCCGCCTGAATGGGGAGTGAACGTAACAGCTACGAGCAGCGGCCACAGGCTGTGCAGGGCGAGGCAAACACGAGGAAGGAGATCCAAGGGTCAGCCGCGGGTATGACGAATTTCAGCTTCCAACAGCACAGACAGATCAATGCCCAACGTGTACGCTGTTACTGGAAATAACTCTGATGACCAGTTGTGTCAGCGGCACATCAATCGCCAGACCCAAATGCGGGAGCAGCCCAGAGCTCTGGCTGGGGAGTAGCCAAGCCTTCAACAGGCAGGGAATGAAGTCAGGAAAGGTCCCTGAAAAGAGCTAATTTTATCCAGGTGCTCGGGGACATGAACGTCAGGGCAAAAGGACAAATGAGGACCCACTCAGACGCCAGGGAGCTCGACTAGAAAATGCAACAGTGCCCGTGGCTGGCCGTTCACGACAGCAAAAGAGGGGAATGCCTCCCATGCTGACCACGGCGGCCGCCTGGCTGTGTAAGCGCATGGGGCTCTGTGTGTAAGGGCATCTTCCCCCTGAGGATCTCAAAGCATCCTGGTGATTTAGAGGTGACAGAAGGTCAGGAACCACTTCAGGTTGCCACTGATGTTTAAGAACTAGGTAAAGGGCCGGGAGCTACAAAAGCATCCCAGCTTGTACCCAAGGATCCAAGCATGCAATACCCAGGTGCAGTAGCTCGGTGATGTAATGGCAGAATACACCCGCTGATGGACCACAGAGAAAAAGCTGAGATGGGTGTCAATACGGACAATGTGCCTAATTTGAGAGGAGGTGGGGAAGCCATGAAGGGTTATTCCCACTCAACAGCTCTCAAGACTAAGGCGGGCAGTAGGAGGCAGGAGACGAGAGGCGCTTACCAAACAGCTTCTGGCACCTTCTGGGAAACACTGCCATCCAATCCTTTGAGTCCAATTTATAGATAAACTGAGATTCACAGAGTTTACCTAACTTTAACAAGATCACACTGATGATAATGGTCAAAGACAGGGTTCAAACTTGACCACCAAGACCCTAAGCCTGGGGTCTTTCTCCTGGACTGCAGAGGTTTCTAGATTACTCTGTTCCCTTTGGGAATAAAACAGCAGCCAAAGGGAGTCTCTAGAGACTGCACCTACTCAGGACATAGAGGAGGAGACTGCTGGGAGTCTTGTTCACAAAACCTTCTAAATCTTGGACTAATCGAAAACAGACCATCAAATAGCATCTTCCTTATAGCTAACTTACCACTTTCCTACTTGACTTTTATTTCCTCCAAAATGGCACGCTCTGAAAAATCCACCTAATAAGGTAAAAGGTGGGCACCTGGTAGCTATGATTACCTTTCTGGTCATATCCAGCCTCCTTGATCTTTGCCCTCGGTGTTGGGAAGTACATATTTGCCCAGCCTTTATAAAACACGCACTCTGCTCTGGACTAAGTCCATTTAGCAGATGGCCTTCTACTGACCTCCCAGGAAACTCTTGTCCTCTCCAGGTTCTCCCAGGGCCCATTCGAGCGGGAGCAGTGCTAGGATGGGCAGAGTAGGCAGAAGCAAACTTCTCCACACTAAGTCCAGAAACAGTGCTTTCGGCTGCAGCAAGCGATCCTAAGGGCTTTTGCCCACCCTTCGCTCCTCCCACCCCCGGCCTTTGGTCACTTCAAGCATTCGCTACAGGTGCTTGTAACACATGTTCAGCAATCAAGCGGAAAGCAGGCCGTGAGGACTGCATCCTCGGCTCCAGGCCTGCAAGACTCCTGGGTCTCCCAGAATCCCGGTTGGCCCTTCACGCTTCCTGTCCCAAGGCTGGTATCCCTCAGCATTTTGTCTGGGTGTCCTCTCTTCCCAGGGTGCTCATTCTCATGGGGCAGCGTTACGCTTCAGTGTGACAGTCATGAGCGCTCTTAAGTCAGTGCCTCTGAGGCCTCTCTTTGCGGATGGTGGTATCCACCTGTCCACCAGACACCTCTGGTTGCAAGTCTCTCGGGACACAAAGGGGAGTAAATTGTTGAGTGCAAGGGGATCTGTAAACTTCAAATATTGGCATCTCAGACTGACGTAAACCTCTGAGTAGTTGGTTTTATAGTTCCCTCTTACCTCCGCTGCTTTGTAAGGCCACCTAGAGTGGTGGAAGGACCACAATCTGAGAACGACAGATCCTGACCTTGCCAGAGGATCTGTTTCTATCTGTCTGTTTATTTCGAGGTGACTGGTCAAGGTGCAGGGTAGGTAGTTCCACGGGATCCTACATTTGGGTTCCGATGCAAATTGGTCTGTGTAGCGTTGGGCAAGTCACTTTGCTTCTCTGGCTCTCAGGATACAATTGAACTGGTCGATATTGAAGGTCTTTCTGACATTTGCCTTCTGGTGGGAAGGACTTCTAGGACTTCTGGGTAGAATTTTTTCCAGACTGATTAGCTAATATATTTTGTTGAGAGATGATACTACAATTTTTAGTAATGTAGCAGATTTAACTTTATTTATTTATTGGAGACAGGGTCTGGCTCTGTCGCCCAGGCTGGTCCTCAAGTCACTGGTGTAGCCTAGGCTGGCCTCCGACTCAGGATAATCTGCATGTCTCAGCTTTCTGAGTGCTGGGATTACAGGCATGTGCCACCATGCCTAACTTTGTGTGGTGCTGAGGAATCAAACCCAGGGCGAGCTCTTTAACTTCTGTGCCATTCCTCCAGCCACATGTAGCAGATTTAATTCTAATTTTTTGAAACTTTGTCCAGAGGCTGGAGAAATAGCTTAGTGGTTGAAATGCTTGCCTAGCAAGCCCAGGGCCTTGGATTCAATCCCCCAGCACCGCATAAACTGGGCGTAGTGGCACACACTTGTAATCCCCATACTTGGGAGGCTGACAGAGGAGGATTTCCATAGTCTGAGGTCAGCTTGGGCCCCATAGTGAGTTCAGGACCAGCCTGGATTACAGAGCAAAACCTTGTCTCCAAAAGAAACCCCCCAGAACAAAAACAAACAAAAAAAGGAACAAAAAACCCACTGAAGCAAAACAACAAAAAACAGTTAACAGGAGTCTAGTAGCCTCCTGTCCTCTATTTCCCACAATACTCTCCAGAGCCAAAGGCATTTGGGTGTTTTAACTCTTTCTTGTAACATTTACATTTGGACCTCATTTTATTTTATTTATTTTTAGACATTGTTTCCATCTGTAGCCCAGGCTGGTTGTCATAGTTACTGTCTTATTGCTGGAACAGATTACCCAGTACCCCCAACTCAAAGGAGGAAAGATTTATTTTAGTTCACAGCTTCAGAAGGTCTCAGGCCATTCATGGGTGGCTGGCACTGGTGGAGGCACACGACAGAGGCCTCGCAGGAAAGGGTCTGTTCATGGTATGGCAGACAGGAAGCCCAGTGAGGGCGGAAGGGTGGAGTTAGAATCCACCCCTTTCCGGTCAAGCCACAGTGCACTGCCCCTTCCAACCAGGCCCCGCCTCTTAACACCACAAAATCCAAACATGTGAGGCTTTGGGGGGACGTTCGGATATAAGCCATACCACTGTTCTTGAACTCACCATGTAGCTCAGGCTGGCCTTGAACTTGTGGCAGTCCTCCTGCCTCAACCTCCCGAGCGCTGGGATTGTAGGATTATGCTACCACACTGGTTACTTGGTTGCATTTTGTACTTGCCGGGCAAGAGCTTTAACCACTGCGCTGTGGCCCCACCTCATCTCCACGTCTTAAATGAAAAAAAATTTTTTTCATTGTATTGTGCACCTGCTGGGCCCTTCTAATCTGAATGTCAGAACTAGTTGGATCAATTTGCTACTTTTTTTCATCTACCCATCCATCCTTTTGCACATTTTCTTTTTCAGGAGACTTCTTTACCTTATCTATCCTTCTCTACCTTATCTTACCTGCTCTATCTTTTCTTCTTTACTTATCAGTGAGCTTATTGTATTCTTAATTCTTAAACACTTGTTCTTATTCTCATTTTGTTTTTGTAATTCTTTTCTTATTCTTATAGGATGAATATATTTTTCTCTCAGACTTCTCTGAAGACTCTATGAAATCCTAACTCATACTCTTGGTAATTTTGTGTTTTCCCCTTGCCTCTGCTTCCTCCAGACAGCTTTATCAGCTTTTGCAAGTGCTTCCCTAAGTAACTGACATTTTTTGGTGTTAAGAGTGAGGTTTGGCACTTATGTTCTAGGGTCATCAGATGGCACATTGGGCTTTCTCATACACAGCTGGACACGTTTGGAAAACAGGAAATGAAGAGCAGAGGCCAAGGCTTTGACACTGAGGTAAATGAACCGACATGGTGAAAGTCCAGCACTTTCTCCTCTTTCATTGAAGGTGGCTTTCCCCACCAGCTCATTCCTTCACTTGGAAATGATCAAAGAGTTTAGATAAGGTTATTCCCTTGCAGTCATCTCTGTTGCTGTGCAAAGCTTGAAATTCCCAAACAAAGAAATCAAGAAACTCATCACCTCATGGAGAAAGACTCCTGTCAGAGCCTGCAGACCTAGCATAGGCTACACCCGCTGTGTTTGTGACACACGGGGTTAGGACTGGTTGTGAGGCTGGAACTTTGACTCACTGAGCCTGGGGTGTACCCTTTTTGGGGAATGGGCACAAATATCTAATTGGAAAGATTTTTTGAGAAGATAATTGGGTTGTGTGACTATTCATGAAATTAGATTCAATGTGATTATACCATGCAAATGAGTAGAACTAGCGTACGGATCTGAAATTGTAAGGTTCCTTGATCTTTGTGTTTGAAACAGTTTCTTGCAGCCTCATTACATGATTATTGCTATCGATGAGGAAGCTGTCCACCAGGACACTCATGTGGTAATGGAGAAATTATGGATGAAATTGCTGCAAATAAGTTGACATATCTTCTCCATTATCTTAAAGCAGAAAGTTTTCAGGCTTAAAATGAAAGGTGCCAGACCTGTGCTGCCTCAGTTTCTGGCCATGGCCCTCCATGTGAGTGGATTTTGTTCATCTGTGAGCCCAAGGGAAATGCTTTTCTCTCCTTCATCTGCTAGTGTGACCATCTCCCCTCATTCTATCTCCTTGTTGAGATCAAGTCTGAGAAGGTCTTCTCCACTATTTCATCCTACCTACAGACTTCGGCTCTCTCTGAGGGCCTGCAGGATGACTACCTCACTCTCCTCAGCATGCAGGAGTTCACGGCTTGGATTGTCTTCAGGTGCGGTCAAAGGTAGGTGAAGGATGGAGGGGCAGAAGACAGCCATGTCTGCTCTTCGAGTTAGATACCAGAGAGTGCTAGGGACTGTGTGACGTGGAGAAGGTTGCTCTTCATCGGGGACTGTGTCCCCACCAAAAACGCAGTTCAAAGGTGAGGATCATCCAGTATTTCAAGAGCACTAAGTATCTGGACTTTTGTGACTTTCTGAAATGATGGTTTTATGACTTTCTAAAAGGATGATTCGGTTGAGAGTGTATGCAAGTAGATAAAATACTTGCCTAGCAAGCAAAAGGCCCTGGGTTTGATTCTCTAGAACCTTATAAATCAGCCTGGTGGCACACGCCTACTTCACCTATCTAGTGGTGCACAACTATCTCAGCACTTAGAAGGCTGAAGCAGGAGGATTACTGTGTGTTTGAAACCAACATGGATCATATAGTGAGCTCAGGACCAGCCTGGACTACAGAGTGAGACCCTGTCTCAACATAAATAAATAAATAAATAAATAAATAAATACGTAAATAAAATGATGGTTCGATATAAAAGCAAAATGGGACAAACACTATGGCTGTGTCACCCTCGGGAAGGTCACCAGTGAGTGCAGCAGTGCTAATCAGCCATGTCCATCCCTGTAGCTGTCTTGAATCATCAATCATTCCCCATTGTCTGGCACTCCTGTTCTCCTTGGTCTTTGTTTCACTACCCCTTCCTGAATCTTCTTCAACTGTTCCTGACTCTTCTCGCCAGACCCCTTGTCCTGCCCCATCCCTACACTGCTGTAGGTGCCCTTCCAGGCTGTGTCCTGGTTCCCTCCACATGCTCACCCCGGGTGACCTTATTCCCTCCACACACTCACCCCGGGTGACCTTCTCCCCTCCCGTGACCCTGCCCCATGTGAGTGCCCATGATGATGTCCAGTTCCCGTCTCCGCTCCTGCCCCCAGCTCATCTAATCAGCTGCTTTCTGGCAGTGTCTGTCTCCATTGATCCTTCAGTTCTCCCAAGGCTGAGCTCATCCCGCCCCTCCGCCTGCCACGGGCCCTCTTCCTGTCGTCCTGTTCTTTGTGAAGGGCATCCATCTAGTGGCCTACCCACGGATCGGGCGCTCGGGCCCTATGTCGGATTACACAATCAGCACAAGTAAGCACAGGCTTGGAACATCAAGAAAACAAAGCCAGCATGCCAAAAAGATGTTTTGAAATAGTTTAATGCCTAAAACCAAAACAAGTATCAAAGGAACCATCTAGGAAATAACAGAAACTCGTTGGACCTTCTTACACCTACTTATGGTTATTTTGGATGATGTACACAAGACCATGGGTGGACATACCTTTGTCAAGGCTTAGAACCACTCGCGTCATTTCTTACAGCCTGCTCGCTCTGTCACCGCCTCTCCATGCCCAACTCTTTCCTAAGCCTGTTCATTGTGCCTCATTCGCAGTAGTTGAACCATCTCTTATGCTACGTCAGGGCTTTGCTGCCGGCAGCCTCCATTGCTGCAGCAGTCGGTGCCCCAGCTTTCCTTTGCCACCTACCCGTCACAGAGCTGTGACCTGCTTCCTGTGTCACTCTCCTTCCTATGATCTCCACTGCTGCTTAGCAGCTTTAAGCAAGTTCCGATTCCCTGGCTGCATGCCCTGCCCCTCTCTTCTTGGCCTCCTCATCACCTGGCTACTATGTCACATGCTGCTTCCCTCTGGATTTCCAACGCTTACCCAACCCTTACAAGCCTTCCCTGCTGCCCATGTGCCATGCCGTGTGCTGGCAAGAGTCAACACGAGAGGTAACAGGCAGAGACTCCAGACTTGTGGTCTCCGGAAAGGAAATGACTTTCTGCTGCTGTGGTTTAAATACGGTTTGCTTCCTAAGCCCGTGCAATGGTGGAAATCGCAACGGTAGAAGGAACAGCGGATGGCCTAGGTGGAGGAAATCTGCTTACCAAATGGCGTCCAGGGAGGAGGTTTGCACTTTGAGGTCCCAAGCTGAAATGCAGCCTCCATGGCGAGGCGTGAAGAAAGCAGAAACTTGGTCTGGTGATGGTGCTGGGAGATGGGACCATTGGGAGGTGATTTGGGTCAGGTGGGTGCTCAGGGTGGCCGGAAGATACATGCAGATGCCCTTCCTATCTTTTTCCAGGGTACCCTGAACCACACGTCACCTTGGAATTCTTCCCGCAAGGAAGTCATCACCAGATGTGGCTCCTCCACCTTAGATCTCAAAAACCAAACTAAACCTCTCTCTCTCTCTCTCTCTCTCTCTCTCTCTCTCTCTCTCTCTAAAACTTACCTTGCCTGCGGCATAGCATGATTAGTAACCCCAAGCAGACGAACACACTTCTCATCTCTCAAAATGTTCAAAGGAGAATGCACATCTAAGCAAAGTGAAGAGGCTAAGAAGCCTCCTTCTACCTTGGGCTTGCCTCTGGTCTCCTTTCACCCTTCAAACACAGGTAGACTCACTCCCGAGGCCACATGCAGAAGCGGGTCATTGTCCGGATCTTCTCAATGCTTGGCTCAGCGAGAGCATCTTCGCGTCACCAGCCACGAGCAAGCCGCTCAGCTGACAGACCCCGTGTCCTGTGTCAACAGTGCCTGGGAGAACGCTCCGCGCTCCGGGCCAGCAGGGCCCGGCCCAGGCAGAGAGAAGGGCATTACTCACTGAAGCCACCTCCTTGCCCCAGCTTTGTTTGCCCATTTTCAGCAGGGGCTCACGGGGTGGGCGCGGAGGGCGGGAGAGCGCAGGGGATGGAGCTGTTTGTTTTCCTCTTTGTGTTAACAATACAACATCTGTTCCCCAGCCTGGCAGCTGGACCAAAGTGAAATGATGTGAGCATTCATTGCTGTCTGCGTGCGGGGGTGGACGGGGCAGAGGGAGGGGTGCAGCAAGGGCCGAGGCCTTCCTGAACAATCAGAACAGCACGGACCAGTATCTGGGGTCCCACTCGGCAGGCAGGGGGCCAGGGGCCCTCAGAGCTGTGACTCGGTGTTCTGGTGGAGGCACTTGCTGTAACTAGAATCATCCCGTGAACCGGGGCCTGTGTGCTCTTACCTAGTGCATGTCTACTTCGGCTTAAGCACTTTGATGAAACATGTCTTTATTTACCTAAGAGTGAAGCTGACAGAAATGGAACGAGACCAGAAAGCAACGTGAGGCCAGAGAAAGAGCGGTGAAGAGAAAGGCTCTTCCTGGCTTGCTTCTCCTCCCTCCCCTTCTCACCTGGGGTGTCCGGGGTTGGCAGCTCCGGCGCTCAAGCTCTTTTGCCTGTACTCACCGTCAAGCGTTTCCATCCAGTCTTGCGGCTAAAGGCTTCGTCTAAGGAGTGGCCCTTCCGACTCTAAGGAGTGGCCCTTCCGACTCTAAGGAGTGGCCCTTCCGACCTACGCCCTTAGTCCAGGCTCCGCCTCACAGAGCCAGCTGCCTGCTTCCCACCTCCACCTGGACATCTAGGTCACGTCAACCTAAGGACCCTCAAAATCAGTTTTGGTGTCCTCCAGCCTTCACGGCCCTCCTCTCGTCTGCCAAGGGCAGCTTCGTTCTTCCTGACTTTTCTCTCACTCTTACACCTTACAACTAACTGTTAGCAAACCCCATTGGATAGAATGTATCCCAGATCTGACCACTTCTTGACATGTTGTCACCCCCGCTGCGGTCATCCCTGGCTCTTAGCTAGATGTTGTAGCAGCCAGCTGACTGACCTACTCCCTTTCCTTTAACTCTTTCCATTCTCAACATAACCGTTAGAGGGCTCCTGTAAAACTATGACTTAGGTTCACTCCCTCCTCTGATGAAACCTTCCAATAAATCCCCTTCTTGTTCAGAGCTGAAACCAAATTCTCACAATGGCCTGAGGGCTTCTTCGCGAAGTGGCCTCCTCCTAGCTCTCTGATGTAGGTCCCAGCTGGGTCGTTTCCCATAGCTGAGATCCAGCACCTGACACAGCTTGCAGGAGGGAGGTTTGTTTCAGCTCACAGAGGACTCGGCTAGGGTGTAGCTGGCAGCTTCGAGGCAGATATCGCAA
>PVKB01000345.1:643026-819118 GCA_004027205.1 Ctenodactylus gundi
GGGGGGGGGGGGGGGGGGGGGGGGGGGGGGGGGGGGGGGGGGGGGGGAATCTTCTGACCAAATGGCATCCAGAAAGCAGCAAAGGAAGGGAGCAGCCAGGGGGAGGTATGCACTTTGAAGTCAGGCCCCCAACAACCTGTCCTTTCCACCAGGCTCTGCCTCCCAACAGCACAGGGAATCATCCCAGGCTTAACTCGCTATGAATCATGGTGCTCCCCAGCACCTTCCCCCCACACAGGCCGTTGCGAGACCTTTTAGACTTAAACCGTAACACCTGCTAACTCTGCTTCGGCATCTCCACCTTTTCTGTTTCTAGAATAAGCTGGATCACTCCTGAATCAGGCCTCGTGTAGGACTGCTTTTTTGTCAGGTTTTTGTGTATCTTACTTTATAATACTTGTCAGCCCTGCAAAGTTACACCCCCTGCCTATTTGCTTCATAGCATTCTCCACTGATGACAGAGTCTCATGCGGGTAGAAGATTTTGTCTACTCTGTCCTCTACTGTCCCCCAGCTCCTGGTTCAGATCCTGGCACAGAGCAGGCCTTCAGCAAATATTTGATGACTGCTACATTGATGAATGAACAAATAAATGGATACAGGAACTTTGCTGTTTGCCACAGAGCTGCTAGGCTACTAGAGGCTTGTCCCATGCCCCCTGAATGGATGTGAAGGGGTTGCCGATTGTTTGTTCTGAATGTGAGCTTCCTCTTCTCCCGACAAAATAGTGACCCAAAAGAATGACGTAGACTCACCAGTGCTGGGACCTATTAATGTTCAGTAATCACTACATAGAAAATGGTAACTAAGCACATGGCCTTTGGAACCCAGGACTCTCTAGTTGGGACCACTTAAGTGTGAGTTACCTAACCTTTCTAAGTCGCACTTACTCATATTTTAATAAGGATAATAGCAGTACCACCTTCTATTTTATTTTATTTTGTTTTATTTGCAGCACTGGGAATTGAACCCAGGTAATTCTGAGCTACATCCCTATTCCTTTATATTTTAAAATTATGACACTGAATCTCATTAAGTTGCCTACACTGGCCTGGAGCTTGTGCTAGTCTTTTGTTTCTGGTTCATGATGATGTTCAGCTTTTTGACTTCATCTCCTGTTGTCTACTGGGTCGTTGTGGTGGTTACCCCAACTGCCCTTGTGTTATGGGCTTGGTCCCCAGACTGTGGTGCTCTTGGGAGGTGGGAAAGCCTTTAGGAGGTGAATCCTTGTGGAAGAAAGTTGGGTCACTGGGAGGGTGCCCTTGAAGGTGATATTGGGAACCCAGCCCCTTTCTCTGTCCCTTTGCTTCCTGGTCATTATGAGACGAATAGGGTTTTTTTTTCTGCAGTGTGCTCTTACCATGACATACTGTGCCGCCACAGGCCCAAAGTACATGATTGTGGTCTGACTTTTCTGAAATTGTGAGCCAAAATAGACCTTTCTTCTCTTTAAATTGATTATTGCAGGTATGTTGTTATAGTAATGAAAAACTGACTAACACATTCATGAATAAATTCACAGCAAGGTGCACAACAGCGAGGCTGCTCAGGAAAGGCCTCCAGTAATAACCAGGATAAGTGTTTGCAAGACATCTCTCCATTGGATTTGATATCACAAGTTATGAAGCATTTTATTATAGTAAAGTATTAATAATTTGAAAAAACCACCTTTGCTGTGGTGTGTGATATAAGTTAATTTAATATTAATAAGCAAGTCATGCTAACTTTGCTGCATTAAATTTATCTTTCTTTCCATTTGCATATGAAATGGAAAAATAGAAAAGTATTGTGTTCTTCTTTTAGCCAGTCGAGGCAAATATTGCATTAAAACTTCTTCTTGGCCCCGTTGCAAAGGCTGGTAAGTCTGCACTCCGAAGAGTCAAGTCACAGGCTTAACACAATCAGTCCTGAGACAGTTTCAGAAAGAGAGGGAAGTGGGCAAGATGATAAGATGGGGTCTCCTTGAAGCTAATGACTCGAGTTTAGACCAAATGAAGCAAAAGTTAAGATTGAGGTGGGAGAATATTTTAATGTTCTGGGTTTGTTCTGCTCAAAATCAGAAGTTTTCATGCTGCTAAAATTGTTTCAGGTAAGTATTCTTAAAGATATTTCTGACATTTCATGAAAAGAAAGTATAAGTTTATGGCAGCTTAAGGGATGCCAAAGGCACATCTAAATTTGATCCCCAAATGATAGTTCATCGAGTGCTTGAAGAGCTCTTATGTCTCTGGAGCTCTGTAATTTTCTTGGTGAGATATCTTCCCCTCTCCTTGGTGATTTCTTACTTGACAAGGCTGCCTGGCTCTGAGGGCTGTGTCTAGTTTTCACGCCATGCACTTGTTAGTCTGAAGCTGTGGCACCCGAGAGGCGCTCATCGTTTCAGGTGGGCAAGATAGATCGGTGCTCCCCAGGCCCCACGGGCTCCACCGCGTCCCAGCCACGCCTGCAATCGTTCATTACCTTCATCACAGTTCGAATCCACACCGTCTCATCGTCACCTGAGATCTTTCAAGGATCTGCTATTTCCTCCTCTTGCAATTTAAAATCTAAAGAAAAATTGAAATAATGATAGATTCTGGGGAAATTGCTAAGATATTTCACAAGTGCCCCTTCCTCAGTTTCGTATCTTACCTAACTATGGTATAACATCCAAACCAGAAAACTGACATTGGAACATCAGTGTCACTGTGTCACTGTACCTACTTCTGACTTACAGGAATAAACCTGAGCTCATTAAATTACAGCCGTGAAGCTGTACAAGTTTCTTCAGGTGATGACCCGTTTTTTCTTTTCTTTTCTTTTCTTTTCTTTTCTTTTCTTTTCTTTTCTTTCTTTTCTTTTCTTTTCTTCTTTTTTTTTTTTTTTGAGACACAGTCTCACTCAATAGTCCAGACTGGTTCTGAACTCAGTGTACAGCCCAGGATAGCCTTAGACTCACAGGAATCCTCCTGCTTCAGCCTCCAGAGTGCTGGATTTACAGGCGTGCACCACCATGCCCAGTTTTATGTGGTGCCGGGGAATTGAACTTGAGCCTTTGGGCTTGCTAGGGAAACACTTTAACTGCTGTGCCATTCCTCCAAACCCTCATGGTTTCCTTCCTTCTTTCTTTTCTTTTCTTTTCTTTTCTTTTCTTTTCTTTTCTTTTCTTTCTTTCTTTCTTTCTTTCTTCTTTCTTTCTTTCTTTCTTTCTTTCTTTCTTTCTTTCTTTCTTTCTTTCTTTCTTGTTTCATGAAACAAGGTCGTGCTATGTAGTCCAGGCTGACCTATACTTATGATCCTCCTGCTTCAGCCTCTTGAATCTGGGATGGCAGGTGTGTGACACTAAACACAGATCACTTTTTGAAAAAGCACTTCATATTTTTTATAATAGCTTTAGATTTATAACAAAAATTACAAAGGCAATACAGAATACCCATGTACTTCTCACAAAGTTCTTACGATTCCTGAATCTCATTTTGATATGTTATGTTTATGTTAATTAAAGAACTAATATGCATTATTACTAACTGAAGTCTACACTTTACTCCATTTTGTTGATATTTACCGTTTGTCCTTTCTCTGCTCCAGGATTCCATCCAGGATACACCCTATACATAATTATCAAGTATCCTTAGACCCCTCTTAGCCATCGTACTTTTCTCAGACTTTCCTTGGTTTTGATGGTTTTGATAGTTTTGAAGAGCACTAGGCAGGAATTTGAATGTTTCTATATTGGGATTTGTATGATGGTTTCCTCGTGGTTAGGCTGGAGTGACGTGTTTCAGTGGGAAGATCACAGGGAAAAAGTGCCTTCCCCATCCACAACTGATCATGGGAACATGCCATCCGCAGGTATCATCGCAGCTGGTGTTGATCCCCGTCACCTGGCTGAGGTCATCTTTGTCATGTCTGTGCGAGTTATTCTCCCTTGTTCACTTTCTCTGTTGTTCAAGTGGGGAGGAAGTCACTGTGCACAGCCCACACGCAGAGGGCGAGGGACGAGGGAGCCACACTCCACCTACTTGAGAGTGGATTATCCACATATGGTTTTTGTTTGTTTGTTTGTTTCTAAAGACAGGGCTTCTCATTGTGTAACCCTAGCTGGCCTTGAACTCTTGAAAATTCTCGTGCCTTCTCTCAAGAGCTGGAGTTATAGGCCTCTGCTATCATGCCCTGCTAATTTTTATGTGATGCTAGGGTATCAAGCACTTTGACCACTGAGCTAACCCCCCCATCCCACTAACCACATACATTAAGTGAGATCCTGTAGAAGAAAATTTTCTCCCCTCTTCCATTTATTTATTTATTCCATAATTTATATACATCAATATGGGCTGGTGATTATTTACTCTGTCTTCTGGTCTATGATTCAGTATTACTTTATTGTGCTGTTCAAGTTGTCTGAGCCTTGGCCTTGGGGAGCTCTGAGCTCTTTTGGTCTGTTCCTGTGTCCCTTTGACATACTTTCATTTTTGAGGGGGTTTAGTTTGAGCACCTTATTATTATTTTTTTTGGCAATACTAGATGTTTCAGACTTATCTTGTGTATTGCCTGTTCTAGTTTTGAATCAGCCATTTCTCTAAAGAGCTTGGTCTGTTTTTTTAAATACTACTTATCACTATCTGACATTTTGTGAGGTACTTACTTGGGTATTTTCTTGTTGTTTCTCCCGCCCCCAGCTGTGATTCTTACAAGGACAGAACCCTTGCTGAATTCCTAGTCCCACAATCAATTTTGTTGAATAAATTTTGACCATGCAACAAGAGGTATTTCCCCCCTAGACTCTTGTCTGTTCTTCAGAAGTGAGAAGTATAAAATTTGCCCCTCATTTGAGTGGCCCTTGGGAGTTTTGGCTGTCGTGTTACTTTTCCATGGAGTTTTCCTTGTCCCTGCATCCCTGATCACCCTTTACTTTATAAAAATCCAACCTAGAATAGAAGCTTATTTGTTGCTTTCTCAATTCCATAAGCAAGAGAAAAATTTAGATAACCTTTGTTTTTAGGGGAAAAAAAAAAGACTTGCAGCTGATTTTCTCGCTATATGAAGGCAGTTCCTCATCACATCAAAATTTCCTATGCTGCATCAAGACAGCGTCATGCTCTGCCCAGCCCTGTCACCGTTACTGGTCTTCCTTGTTAGATCTGTCCCCATTTTAGGCTTTGCATCCTGGAGTTAATGGACAGCCAAGACTTGGTGTTTACTAGGTCTGCCAATCTGCAAACGCGCTTTCATGCCCATGGCCGAGTGAAGATCACCAGATGTTGTCCACCAAGTCTCTGGAAGATTTATAAGGCCGTGTTGACATTTTTATATTTTTGTGTTACTTCAGATGTGGTACTCCCACTGAAGCCTACGTGTTTGTCCTCTTAGCCGTTATCTGCCGTGTTTCTTTGCTGCTCTCATTGCCTTCGGGAAGCCAGGCATGGTGACGCACATCTGTAATCCCAGAACCCGGGAGACTGAGGCAGGAAGATGGCAAGTTCGAGCCCAACCTGGGCAACAGAGTGACTTAAAGACATTATGTCTCAAAATGAGAAAAAAGAATGTCTGGAAATGTAGCTCAGTGCAAAGGCCCTGAGTTCAATCCCCAGTATTCCCTCTAAGGGACACCTGCACTGAAGCATAGAAGCTGAGTTTTGGAATTTTACTTACAAATGTTGCACACTCATAAAATGCTATTAGAAACCTCTCAGATAAATAGATATCCTTTTTTTCCGGCTTGAATTTACTGCACCTTTGGCTAGAATTTTATCTTCTCTTGTTGATGATTGTAAGTTAGAATTCCCCTGTGGGGTTGTCTACTTTTATTTTTAATGTAATTTTTTAGTCATCTTTTCCCTTTCCTCGCTGCGAGTAGATTTTGAAGGCTGACAATGAAAAAAGCTAGGGAGAGAAGATGCAACAATCAAGGAGGATGCAAAATGCCAGGATGGAGATTGACATTTCAGAGAGCATCTCCAGGGGAGGCCCTGCTAGGAAGAGGACCTCAACTATGGTACAGAAAGTGGAAGAAGCAAATCCTGTGTTTTTTAAGGGAAGGCCTAGATTGACAGGTCGACAATCAAAAAGGTCCTGAGGCAGGATCAAGCCTGACATGATACAGAACTAGAGGAGCAACCAGTGTAGTTAAACTCAAGTGAGGAAGCGGGACGGCTAGCTGGAAAGCAGGAAGGACGTGGGAGGGCCAGGAGATCTGGAGATTACTGTAAGGAGCTTTGTTCTGATGTTGAGTGAATGGTGACAGCTATTGGAAACTGGGCAACACAGAGACAGAGAGCCCGAGAGTGAGCACATACACATCTAGGAGGCTTATAGCTAGACTGAATCTGAAAATATAGAGTAGAACTAAAATTTGCCAGGTTATGGGCCCTTTCAAGTGGAGAGCAAGGTCATTAAGCAGAAGACAGAACGTATGAGTACAGGAGTCACCAGACTACAATTTAGTTTTGAGTGTAGAGGGGGCATTTTGGGATTGGTTTATTGGCCAGGTTCTGAGGCTGCAGGTAGAGAAGCAAACGCACTGGTACCCAGTGAAGCTGAGTCTGGCCTTTTGACTAAATTCTGTGCCATCTTTGTGACACCTTAGAGATTTTAAATAGAGAGAAAGGAGAAAGAGAAAAAGATGTGGATAGCACTGTACCTGGTGGGTCACCACTGTCTCCTGCTCTGAGCTGTTGACCTGACCTATTAAGAGTCTTTGAAGACTTTTGGCTGTGTCTGTTGTACGGATTCTGTTAAGGACATAGGATTAAATTGATCAATGTTCCTTTTGGAAGATCTTTCATGAAAAAGTTTTCTTCAGTTTTAGTGGCAACATTTGTCCAATTATTAGACACATAGTTGTATAGGGCCCTAATCTATTTCAGACACTGTTCCAAGAATCTTTTTCTTGTTTTGTTTTTGAGACAGGGTCTCTGTATAGTCCAGGCTAGTCTTTGAACTCCTGACAATCCTTCTGACAGCCTCTTAAGGGCTGGGATTGCACCACCCTATCTGGCCAATTTTATGTGGTGCTGGAGAATCAAACCCGGGGCCTTTCCTCAGCTCAGTCCAGTCTTTGTGCTCGTGGATATTTTCATAATGAGAGTGAAACACACTGTAACCGTTGAAGAGATGTCAACTTGAGGGAATCAGGAGCCACACCTGGATTAGGGTTTGGGAATCACACCTAGATTGGGAATTGAGAACCATCCTGGATAGAGTGTGAGTGTCAGTGTGGGCTGGCCAATGAAGGAAGAGCACCCACCCGCATGTGGGCGGTTCAACCGGAACTCCAATGATATAAAAGAAAGGAAGAGGGATGATTGTTACAACTTCTTCCTCTGGGAAAACTCTCGCTTTCGCAATTGTCTATGGACGTCTACATGCTACACATTGCAGATCTTCATCGCGGATTTGTTTCAGTCTCAACTTGCACCTGTCTGCCTGTCACTGCTCTTCAGTCACTGCTCTTCAGGCTCCAGTCGTCACCATTGTTCTTTGAACAACTGAGATCTACAGCAGACTCTCACTTTGCTGGCTGTCCCGCAGTCCCGGATGGGAGATCTACTTCAAGACTGAGCAGCCATCTTGGGCTATCTCTATCCTTGAATTTGTAAGCCTTCCTAATACATCCTTTTTGTTATAGAGCCTGTAAATTCTGCCTTTTGAAGGAACCCAACCTAACACACACATTAAACAAATTATCGTGTCAGTTAATAAAAATATTTCATGTAATAAATAAATGTAATGGGGAAAATATCCAAGAGATGGTGAAGGAGAGTGAAGCAATCCTGCTTTGGAGTTAGGGGAAGGAAGGCTGCTTTCGACTGGGCAATAACAAAGGACCTCTTTGAAGACGGGACTCTGAGCTGAGATCTAAATGACCAGAATTAGTTAAACACTTAAAGATCTGAGGGAAGAGCATTCCAGGCAGAGGGGAAAAATCCTGGGCCAAAGGCTCCAGGTCTTTCTTTGACTGACTTTGAGTGACTTTGGTATGTCTAGGGGTAAAAGGACACCAGCGTGGCTGGAGCGCAGTGATGCCGATAGGGACTCGAAGAGTTAATTCTAGGTGCAGAGAGAAGCCGCTAGGACATGGCAACAGACCTGGGCTGCTCTGGAGGGAGAGCCACCTTTTGTCTCGTCACTCCTGTGAGCTATGGAACTCAATCTGTTTCCTTTCCTCGTATTCATGGGGCTACACTGTGACTTTTGCTAAGACCCTACTAGGATCCTGCCTGCAAGGACTGAGTGGCTGTGTCCTCCCTGAAGCTGTAGGCTAACGTGCTCACGCTCTCTTATTGCGTGAGGGGAAGATAGCCATTTGCATACCGGGAAGTGAGGCTGCCACCAGACACTGGCCCAGCTGGTGCCTTGACTGGGGATGTCTTAGCCTCCAGCCAGGTGAGAAACGCTGCCTGGGATCTGAGCTGGCCAGTGCGTGGCGTGCTTGCTGCAGAGCGTGGGCTAAGATGCTGTATTGAGCTTTACCTTCATTCCTGGCCCCATCTTGTGCTCAGTGCCGGGTCCTCTTCCGTTGTCTCCAGCGTATCCTGTTTTACCTAGTTCTGGCTTATGTTGTGTTTTGAGTAAGTCACTTGAAGTTACTTTAGCTTTTGAATGAATTTTTATGTACAAATATATACATATGCAAACAATGACAGAGGGACAGAGCTGGTGACAATCTCCTTGATTCTGCCAGTCCAAACAGACTGATCTATATGCCTTGAATGGTTTCAGTTTAGTTGAACTCAAAGCTGTGACCTTCTTCTTGGGCTTCAGTATGTGATTATAGTTTTAAAATAGAGTAAGGGCAATACTCGTTACTTTAGTGATTATGTTCTGCAATGTTTCCAAAACACAATGATACCAACGTTCCTAGGAGAGAGATGGGTTCCATGAGCTTCTGGTCACATTTTTGTCAATTAATTCATTCCTATGTCTTATGTGTATGTCTGCTTGAAGACACCTTGTTTAAAATATACTTATGACCCATTAAAGTCAGATATCACAGCACCACATCCATTCCTGAGCCCAGCTCACCTAACATATCGATTTTTTCCATAGTGTGTATCATAGTCCTACTTACACTTAGGAACCCCAGGCAGAAATTCAGTACCATGTTTTGTGTGTGTGTGTGTGGGGGGGGGGGGATTGGGAGGGAGGAAGGGGGACATTTTTAAACAGAAAAATGACATTGGTTTATTGCATAAGAGCTGAAATGAAAAGGCCACACATCAGCCCACCTCAGCTGGAAACATGCATACATGGCAACTCAAAATTAACTTAAAATTTTCTAAACTCTGCACATTTATGCAAATGACCAGGAAAATGTTGATTCTGTGATTATAAATAAATTTTAGTAAGTAAATTTGCAAGCATAGAACTTGCAAATTATAGTGTTTGATGATGATTTCTTAAAACGTTTTTTTGGAGACAAGGTCTTGCTCTGTAGTCCAGGCTGGTCCTGAACTCACTTTGTCATCTATGCTGGCCTTGGATTCATGGAAATCCTCCTGTCTCAGCCTCCTGAGTGTTGGAATGACAGGCATGTTCCACCACATCTGGGTTATAGGTGCTGGGGGAATCAAACCCAGGGCTTTGTGCTTGCAAGGCAAAGGCTTTAACCTCAGTGCTGTTGCTCCATCGTCAGAAAATTCTTAATGCACTGTGGTCAAGACAACAGTCAGAAATTTCAGCATTTTGCACAGACAGTCTGGACCTCACAAATAGCCGGCCTCCAACAGGCCACCCAGATGGGGCAGATCAGAGGACTGGAGCAACTCTGAGCTGTGTGTATGTCCCCTCTTTGTTTCCATGTGACCTTTGCTCGTGGCTCCCACAGGTCTAGGCACAGGCTCAGGTCTCCCATCACGCTCGGCTTCCTTCCCCTTGACCTGAGCTTATCAAGCTCTCTCCTCTCTCAGCTCTCCTAATCCTCACCGTTCCGCTCCCACAGACACAGTGCTGGTTTGTGCATCATTTCTGAGGTACAAACCTATTGCAATGGACGCCCAATAGTTCCCTTCACCTCCAGATCAACACGCACAGCCAACTTCTTCCTCACAGGACCCTTACCAAAAAACTTCTGTAACTTACTGTGTATCCCAATTTGAAAACCAAATTTCTCTCATTTCCAACTCACCTATGGACATTCAGTTTTTTTCCCCCAGAAGGACTCCACTTTAAAAAAAAAAAAAATGCATTCAGGTACTTTAGAAAAGTCCTTGTTTTTTATTTTTTATTTTTTTGACACAGGGTCTCACTCTAGTCTAGGTTGGTCCTGAGCTCACTATCTAGCCCAGGCCGGCCTCAAATTTACACCAATCTCCTGCTTCAGTATTCTGACTGCTGGGATTACAGGCGTGCACCACCACGCCCAGTTTATGTGGTGCTGCGGAGTCGAACCCCAGGCCTTGTGTTTGCTAGGCAAGGGCTTTAGCCACTGTGCTGTTCCTTCAGCCCCAAGCTCTTGATATTTTCATCAAATGGAAGCATGTGCCTTTACCTCTAATCCTAGCTACTAGGAAGACTAAGGTAGAGGCATCTCAAATTTGGGGCCAGTGTGGGTAATTTAGCAAGACCCTGCCTCAAAAATAACATAAACAGGGCTGGAGATGTATTTCATTGGTGTAGAGGACCCCTGTACTACACTCCCCCCAACAAAGCTGTAAGTTGGCCATCCTAAACTATGACTCCACCTGTACTTTCTACCGAATATAGTCTTTTTCTTTTCTTTTCTTTTCTTTTCTTTCTTTTCTTTTCTTTTCTTTTCTTTTCTTTTCTTTCTTCTTTTATTGAGAGACGGTTTTGCCCCGAGTTCATTCAGGCTGGTCCTGAACTCACTATGTAGCCTAGGCTGGCTTCAAACACATGTAAATCCTCCTGCCTCAGCCTCTAGGGTGTTGAGATTATAGGCCTATGCCACCATGCCTGTCTTACGTGGTGCTGGGAAATCTAACTTAGGGACTTGAGCTTGCTAGGCAAGCGCTTTAACCACTAAGCTATTCCTCTAGCCCTGTCTCTATTATTTAAAACTCAGTACATATTTTGCAATTAATGACATTCCCTAATCCTTCCCTGAACCCCATAGATGTAGTTTTCTTTTCTGCCAACCTCCCCTGCACTTTACTTTTGCCTTTGTGTACTATATAACTATAGTTTTGCTTTGCACAAATTATTTTTATGTCTTTCTTACCATTTATTCCCACTATAAAGGGAATAAAACCTCCTGTTTCTCATAATTCTTAGAGGAAATCTTGCTTTAAATCGGTGTTGAACAGCTACCCATGGGTTGCGAAAGGTGTTCTTCGCCTTCCTTCGTAATTCAGCAGTCACGTCTCTAGGAAGGGAAGGAGGACGACAAGGGGGTGCTGCCGGCGTTGGACACCTTGAAAGGTATGAGATGGGCCCAGATAAAAGCAGGAGACCCTCTCTTAGATATCAAATATCAAATCAATTTTAGAATACCAGGGACATATAAGTTCATTCAATGAGCTTTCTGGGTAGATTATGAAATAGAACTGGAAATCTCAGGAATTTCCTTTAATTTATTTGGACCAGCCGTGGGTATCTCAGAACTGTTGTGGTTTCCATCAGTCCTGGGCTTAAGGTTTATTCCAGCTGTGGCAAAACCATGTTAGGCCATCTCTAGCTTTGAGTCGACCAGACAAAGGATCTCGGGGGAAGATAATCGCACCAGGGAACTTGCTATTTAGTGGTGACCAGCCTGATTCTGCTCGTTGTCCATTTTTTCTTCTGTGCGGGGTTACTCTAATACTGAGTTGCATTCCCCAGCCTCACACTTCTTACTCTGAGGCAAGTTTGCAATCTTCTTGCTCTAGCCTCCCGAGTGGCTGCGATACCAGGCACATGACACCGTGTGCAACTTCTCTGTCCATCTAAAAAGAAAAAAAAAAAAGGAAATCCCTTGGGGTGAGTGTGTGATTGAAGTGGGCCAGGGATCACTCATGGGGTCTCTCCAGGAAAATGAGCAAAGAGAAAGGCCAGAGATGAGTCTATGGATAATAAAGTAACATCCTTGGTTTGCTTTAAAGTATTTCTTTAAATTTAATGTTAACCTCAGCCAACATTGCCCTCTGTCCATTTACCCTGTGGATCTTGTCCAGTGCCCTTTTCTGAGCATTGGGATGCACCAGAAATCCTCAATCCATTTGGCACAAGGAACTGGTGGCACATTTTCCAAGGACACAGTGGGGGATGGGGCACGCCAGCATCACCGTCTCAGCTCCATCTCAGATCGCCAAACATTAGATTCTCATAAGGACTGAGTAAGCTAGACCCCTTGCATGTGCAGCTCACAGAAGGGTTCATGGTCCATGGGAATCTAATGCTGTTGCTGCCCACACAGGAGCGGAGCTCAGGCGGCAATGCAAGTGATGGTAGTGACCACAAATGCAGAAGAAACCTCGCCAGCACTCCCCAGCAGGCCCCAGGTCAGTGCCAGTCTGATTGGAACTGAGTGGGCTTGGGGACCCCAGCATTAAATAATGCAAGCTTGCCATCCTTTCAAGACAACGAGCTGACTTTTGAGGCGACCACAGGCTGCCATTGTTTCTGACTACCCCGAACTTGGTGATTCCCTCTTGAACATTAAGAAAATCGTACTCCATGGACTGCACCAGAACATCTTGCAGGAGGGAATGGATGGCGGCGGGGAAAGAGCCTGGGTATTTGGTCTTGACTAGTGCAGCACTCTGCCACTTGAGAGTGTGGCTGAGAGAGCCACACATCAGGGACTGATTCTATAATGGCAGGCCGCTCCCAATCCGCTGGGAACCCTCCTTGTAAACTTTACATGAGCCTGCACTTTAATTTTTCAAGTCATTATCTTTTTCTTCCTTTATCTTCATCTTAAGTCCCCATCCCTGGAAATACAACAAACAAAGAAAACAAAGCAAAGTGAAACAGAGCCAAAAAAGGTAGCATTCTTTGTGCTTTCATTTTTCATGTCTCTCACCTTGGCCTTTGCCACAACTGGCAGCAGAAATGCTGACCTCTCATGAGAAAGACCTTTTCTGGGAGACACAAGGTCTGGGCAGCAGCAAGAGCAGCAGCAGGAAGTACAGGAAATCTCATGAGATGGCCTGTTCTTGAACACTCGCCAGCCTGCTTCGGCGCGCTCATGAGGTTAAGGAAACGTTCAAGTTCTTTGGGAGGCTATTGGAACCGAGCTGCAGTTCTCAACTGTTGGAGGTTTACCCAAAGCTAACACAATGATTGCGGAGCCCAACTGTCATGGCGGTAGCTACAGTTTGTGGCTACAGTGCTGCCTGTTGAGTTACTTCCTCATCGCAGTTCTTTGAAGTGAGTACCCAGGGAGCCAGCTGCAGACATTGGCGAAGAAGGGCGATTAAACAAGGCCGTCTCGCTACAGCTCTGCGGTGCTGACCTCTGGGTCCTGGTGAGGGCGTGTGAGAGAAGAGATGGTTATGAGGGGCAAGAGAAGCAGTGTGGGTCACACACCAGAGCTACATCTCTGAAACAGGAAGGATTGGGCCCTGGGACCACTGCCTGTATTTCTGGGCGACTTAGCTAATTGGCTACACATAAATATAAGCTCCTGGATGGAGATGCTGACACCACGCTACCAGAATTCTGAAAGTTTCACCCTTTATTAAGAAAGGGGTAAAGAAAGAAAGGGAAAAGGAAGAAAAAAAGAGGGTAGGTGCCGGGCAGGTATAGAAGGGACAGGCTTCTTCTGCTCTTTTCCTAGGAAATGTTTCTTGCTACAGCAAGCTTCATTTTGAGAAGTGACTGGGCTTCCCTGGTGGGGCTGGCTGAAAGCACTGCGTCACGACCAGCGTGGGAGCGCCAGAGGCAGGCTCAAGCTTTGACCCTTCTCAGTCCACCTAGCCCCGTGCCAAATGCACTACCCTTTCTCTTGTTTTCTGTCACATTGCATCATAGGATTGCACACCCTGACAACTAGAAACCTGAGATGGTTTGGCTCTGAAAGCACCAGGCCAGGCATGGCCACTAATGAGCTCAGAGGTTGCCTCCTTCAAGCAAGCCTGGCACATCAAGAAGGACAGGCAAGCCAAAGTGTGGCCATGGAGGAGGGACAAGCCCTGGACCAACTGCCACTCATACAAGCCTTGGATTCTGAACTCTCCAGCATTTCTCTTGCCCTAGGCAGAACTCCTGCCAATGCTGAAAACTAGAAGAGTGGAGCTGGGTATCACGAGAGGATGGGAGGATACCAGCTCTAGAACAGGGGCTGTGAGGCAGGGACTGTGGCCCGGATCTGAACACTGTGGGGTGTACTTGAGAGTTAGCGCTGACTCACACTTTGCGGAGGCTGATAGGGCCATTAACCAGCTAGTAGGTATGGTAAGAGGGTCCCTATTGGTGACTTGAGCCATCTGTATTCTCTTCTTCGATCTGTTAATAAGGAGAGCACTTATGTAGTAGATGTCAATTTAGATAAGACAATTACATGTATACTTTAAAAATCCTTTTCTAAGACCTGGGTGTGACCTGTTCATTGTGATAAGAGGAAGTGCTCACTGTCTGTTGGGAGGCGGTGAAGGACACAGCGTTCCTGTCTCTGAGCTTCCCTGGCAAATGCTAAGTGCCCCACCAACAAAAATAGACAATGTGCAAGACGCCTTGGTGCATCGGTTTCCTCTGTAGTGAACAGACAGATATTTTCTAATCAATATCTTTTAACTAGGTCTATTGTTGAAAGTTGCTTTTTGTTGTTATTGCATATTGAACCCGAGGCTTTCCCACTGGGTTATATCTCTAGCCTTTTTATTATATTTTATTTTTTAAATTTTGAGATAGGGTCTCACTAAGTCACTAAGTTTCCCAGGTGGGGTTTGCACTTGTGGTTCTCCTGTCTCAGCTTCCCAAGTGTGGGATAACAGAGAATTGATTCTTTTGTTTAAAGTAAACTCCTCTCAGAAATAATACCAACAACCCAAGAAAGCCAAAATAAAGTTAAAAAATTTAAGTTTCTGCCCAAGAGTGTTTTTAAGCCATATTCAGAGTAACGCTATTCCCTGCAATAATTATGTTGGGGTCTTGTCTTATTCCATCTGGTCCTTCTGATGATTCTAAGTGCTACCTTGACCCAGTACTAGTGCTCTCATTTTACAGCGTGGATCAAGGACACGCAATTTCCTAATGAATTGTATACTCTCCAGGGGTGGGACTGGGCTCTAATAGAAACAGAATATCTGGCCATATGACAGTAAGTGACTCTCAGAACTGCTCCTCTTGAGCCCTGTCATAGCCATCACGTCATAAGGACAGCCGGGCCCAGCAATACTTTGTTATACAACAGAAGTAGGGGTGCACAGGTAGGAAGAAAGGAAGCGAGCAGAGCTCAGCCACTACTGGCACCCACATTGCTGCACAGAGCCCCTCCCTCAGCCAACTCCCAGGCTTGTGGGGGTAAGTCTAAACAGCCAGATCAAGAGGGGATCGAGAAGCTTGGGATCGTTACAAGGAAGGATTGTTTTAATATTGGTGTGCATGCAGAATGTTGGTGACAACTGCACTGATCTCACGTAGGCCTAACCTCGAACAAGACAGAGGCAAGAGGGAGTTCTCCTGATGAATAAAGTTTGAGGTGCACACGTGGTCATCTGCTCCGCGTGGAAAAAGAGGCAGAAGGTATGCCGAGAAGAAGCCAGAACATACTTATGGACTCCTGGCTTGGAGTAGGAGTTTCTCAGGATCTAGACTGTTGTAAATTTCATCCAGCCTCACAAGGCAGAGATTTGGGATTTTACTTTGCAAAGAATAAGCCCTGTTCTTTCAAGGCAGCTTCCTCTGCCTCCAGACACATCTGGCTCTTTGCTGGGTCTTTACGGGCCTCTGTGGTTTTTGTTAAGCCTATTCTTTCTTCTAGGGATTGGATGGTCCAGGATGCAAAAGGTACACAGTTTACACAGAAAACAGCCAAGAGCAAATCACTTCTGAAACCCTGGCTAAGCTTAGATTAGGGATCTGCCTGGCACAGACCTCTGAGAAGCCTGGAGAAGGGCATTTGATTTTCAGTACCAAGGTTAGCAAGGAATAATCCATATCTATTGTAAACATACTTTGAGACACAAGGAAAGTACGTTTAAATTTTTACCTCTAACTGGTCGAGTGCAGAGAGAGGAGAAAACAAAGGAGAGTCCTCAATTCGACCCTTGATGGATAATATAATTTAAATTTTTCAAATTGCAATTTATCCCATAGATTAGAGAAGAATGAAAATTTATACTGAGGTCTTCCGCAGAATTTAACCAAGAAATGTCATTTTGTCATTGTTATCATACTAGAAAGATTGAAAGGCCTAGAAAACTGTGGCCTTTTTCCTTTCTGGTCTGAGCTACACAAGATCTTTAAACCCCTGTAGAAAGTATTCTCAGATATGAGCTGTCGTACCTAGAAGATAATGCCTTTGTTGTGGTATGTTATTTTACTTTTATTTAAAAAGTAGTTTTAGCCAGGAGTGGCAGCAATGGTCTGTAAAACTGAGGCAGGAGAATCATAGATTCAAGCCTAGACTGGCAATTTACTGAGATAGTGAGACCCCGTCTAAAATTAAAGATAAAAAATGGACTGAGGAAGTAGGACAGTGAGAAGGCCCTGGGTTCAATTCCCAGTAAAGGGGGGAAAAGAGGTTTTATTGTAGGAGAGTTGACAACTAATTGTACATACTTAAGATATACTATAAATCTTATAAAATTAAATTGGCACATAAATATAGAAGAATATTTATGACTATCATAATAATAGTAGTAACAGTGAGTAAAAACCACTATTTGTGGTTTTCAGCCTTTTCTTTCTTTATTTCTTTTTTTGAGACAGGGTCACACTTTGTAGACCAGACTGGTCTTGAACTCACTATGGAGCCCAGCAGGCTGGTCTTGGACTCACGCAATCCTCCTGTCCTTATGTGTCAGCCTCCTGGGTGCTGAGATTACAGGTGTGCGCCACCCCGCCCAGTTTATGTTGTACTGGGGAATTGAACTCAGGTACTCAGGGCTTGACTTAGCGCTTGCCAGGTAAGTGCTTTAACCACTGAACCATTCCTCCCGCTCCTCACAAAAGTTTTTAAACTTGATTTCTATAAATGAGAAAAAAATCTCCTACTGCATATGTCTATCAGAAAAGAAAAATCTCACTTTGCACCAATGCGGTCGCAGAAGTCCTCCAAGACACGCAGTTAGTCTGGACTGGCCCAGAAGCTCTGTGGCATGAGTTGTTGCTCTTTTCAGACATGACTGAATTAGTGAATAATTTACATAATAACCTACTTCATCTTTAAAATGGGGATGATTATTTTAATAACTTGAAAAGTGGCTGTAAGTTAGATGAAAGCATTTTTCAAAGAGCTAAACGTTGATATGTACTGATGTTATTATTTACTATTGTTTTTATTTTTTTATTTTCCAGTGGCTGGGAGAGAATGCCCAACATGCACAACTTAGGAAGAAGAGATTTCTTTTAACTCACAGTTTGATAGGGTCACAGTCCGCTGATGGGTGGCTGGCAACGGTGAAAAATACCTGGCGAGGTCTGAGTGGCAGAACAGAGAACAAAGTGCGAGAGGAAGGGTAGAACTAGCACACACCCCTCCAGGTCAAGCCCCAGCCTCCCTCCTCTCCAGCCTCCCAATAGTACATCGCATTATAGGTAGTCCACAATATCCAAATGCCTGAGGCTTGTGGGGGACACTCCGGACCCAAATCATAACATCCAACCCTGGCTCCCATAAGACTCATGTCCTCCTCCTTATGTAAAATGCATTTAGTCCTTCTCTATGAGTTACTAAACTTTTTAACACTGTTAAAAAGTCTAAGCCCAAAGTCTCCTCTGAGCTGCAAGGTAAATTCCTAGTTGTGAGCCCCTGTGAAAATCAAAGAAAAGTTAAACACTTGCCACGTACAATGGCACAGGGTAAACATTCCCATTCCCAAAGAGAGGCACAGGAGGCTGGAAAGCAATTGGACCAAAGCAAGAATAAAACCCAGCAGGACAATAACCAAATCCTGCAGTTTTATTAAATTGTGTAGCTCTGTGTCCAGCACCGTGTTCAAGCTGTGGTAAGATGTGAGCTCCAAACGGCTTGGGTTGCCCTGCCCCTACAGCACTGCTTCTGACTACAGACTCCACATCTTTCCTTTGGGTGGGTTTTGCTCATAGCCTGTGGCCTGCCTTCCTCTACAGACCTCTGTGTTCCTGGCTTCTCCAAATTTCTGGGGTCTCCACTGCATTTTCAGCAACATCTTTACAACTTCATGCATTGCCCTTCCAGCGGCATACTGCCTGTCCTCCAAGGCCTTCTTCTGAAATCGGGGTGGAAGCCTCTGTGACACCACAACTTTTGCATTCTGCACCTGTGATGCCCGCTCTATGTGAATCATGCCAAGGTTCGCCACTGGCTTGAGCAGCAGTCTGACCCTCTTGGACAATTGCTGCCAAGGCCTCTAGGTTGTTAGATGGTTGAACTCTGGCAAACATTTTTCTCTTTGGCCTTAGAGCTTGCCCTGGGGTTTTTGTCTCAGCACAAAACCTTTCGCTTTTCCTCCCTTTAATTGGCAAAGAATGGGGTATTGTTCTTTCCTGAATCCCCCTCAAGGCATCTTTTTTATACTCTTGCTTCTAAATACTTGGCTTCCTTTTAATGCTAATCTCCTTCATTTCCTTGTGCTCTTCTTCCCCACCTCTGCAAGCAGATTCCGTCTAGCAAAACTGAAGGCTTTTTACATCATTTTTAACTGCTATTTTTCCTGTTTGTTTGTTTTCACTATACAGTTGGTTGAAAGCTGCAAGCAGGTACCCAAGTTGTGGTGTGACAGTGGGCTGCCTTGAGATTTTTTTCTGCCTGAATAAGTACTCCACCACCCTTAATCTTAGTTTCAGGCAAAATCTCTGGACAAGGACAAAACGCAGACACACTTTCTGCCACAGCAGAGTGTGTGTGACCATTGGAGAGAGTATGTCAATCTGAGGCAATCAGGAGCCATATCTAGATTAGGCAATCAGGAACCAGCCTGGATTAGAATGTGAGTGATTTGTGGGCCAGCAAATGAGGGATGAGCACCCACTTGGACGTGGGAGGCCGAACTGGGACCTCAGTTGTATAAAAGGAAGGAAGAAGAAAAATTGTTATAACTTTTTTCTCTGGGAAAGCTCTTGCCGTTGAAATTGTCTGTGGATGCCAATTTACAGATTATGTGGTTTCTGAAACTTCTTGAGCCTGGCTTTTCCAATCTGTGCTTCTATCGGTATTCTGGTTTTCTGAGCTCTGATCAGAATTTCTCAGCAAGCCCAGCTCTCAGCATTCTAAGGCTTCTTTACCTGGCATCTCCAAACTTTTCCAAACTCCTACTCCAAACCAGTTCTAACGGCTTCAAAGATACATGCTCAAATAAAGTCGTAGCAATGATTCTACTTCTTGATATCAATTTCTGTCTTATTTACTTTCTCATTTCTGGGACAGAATATTTGACATCCACAAGCCAATAAAGAAAAGATTTATTTGTAGCTAACAGCTTCAGAAGGTCACAGTGCATTCATGAACAGCTAGCAATGGTGAAACCACATAGTGGGCTGGAGCGAGAGAAAAGATCTCCACGGCACCACAGAACATAAAACCAAGTGTGGAAAGAAGGGTAGAACCAGCCCACACCCTTCCAGGTCAAGCCCCAAACACCTGCCCTTTCCAGCCAGGCCTCACCTCCCAACGGCACACTCTATCCAGAAGTGATTCATAGCATCCGAATGCATGAGGCCTTTAGGGACATGCCAGATCCAAACCGTAATGTATTCTGTGTAAGAACCCAGTGGGTTTTATTTTGTTTCACAAAAAGAAAATTTGGGAGATTACTCATGTCCTCATTTCTGTTTTGTTTTCCTTTTGCTTTTTGAGAAAGGATCTTGCTCTGTAGCAAGCTGTTTATGAACTTACTATGTAGCCCAGACTGGCCTCAAACACATGGCAGTACTCTTGCCTCAGCCTCCTGTGTGCTGGAATTACAGGCATGTCCCACTTTAATGTCCTTATTTCTATCTTGATTTGCATCTTTATCACAATAGCAAGAAACTAATGTGATTGCAAAAGAGGTAGTCCCAGCAAAACGACTCTCAAGGAAAACCTTACTTTCTTTTTTGAGACAGGGTCTCGCTCTGTGGTCCAGGCTGGTCCTGAACTCACTACGGAGCCCAGGCTGGCCTTGGACTCACGGCAATCCTCCTGTCTCAGCCTCCTGAGAGCTGGGATTACAGGCGTGCACCAACATGCCCAGCTTATGTGCTGCTGGGGAATCGAACTCGGGTACTTAGCTCTTGGCTTAGCGCTTGCTCAAGCGCTTTAACTGCTGAGCCATTCCTCCAGCCTGGAAAAACTTATTTTAAGAGGTCTCTCCCGACTGGGTTACTCAGTAGTATTTTTCTGATCTCAGTTCTACACTTACAGTAAATGTTCACCTCAATCCCCCAGTGATTTCAGTCCACGTGATTCTAACAAGAAGACTGTTGGCAGAGGGATGGTACTTCCTACGGGATGAGAATGTAAATGTAAAATAGTTTGAACACTATGAGGCAGCGGACATATGCGGGCTGTGCTATGGAGAAGCGGTACTAACAGTAGTCGACCAAAACAGTCTTCCAACCCTGAATAAGGTAAGAATTTTTAACCAGCCTTCGTTGGAGTAATGGAGGGGCCAAAGAGACAGGGCGCTCCTGTGGAGCAAAGCCTAGCGGTGGCAGTCTTGGTAACAGCCCTTCTCGGCCTCATTCCGTCCCTCTCAGGTCTGAGAAATGCCAGACACCTACCATGTTGTCTTCCTTGGGAATTTCTTCCTGGTGTGCTTCCTGCTGTTTACAAGACATTTAAAAGTACGCAGACAGTCCGGGTCCTCGTTAGGTAAAGAGAGGAGTAAACAAACCCTCCCCATATGCTGGAGGCGCGGCCCTCCTGAGCTAGTCATGGAGGGGATGCTTAGCAGAGACGGACGTATTTATTATGTCTGTTGGGGGGGCGGAGGTGGAAACCTGAATCTGTGAGTCTGCAGAAAGTTTGGGGTTTGGTCCCACCCCTGGGTAGAAAAAAGACAGTAGTTTATTTTCTACTGACCCACCCAGCAAGGTGGGTGGGCTCAGACGCCTTGCCCGACGGACGGCATTCTGCTTCCTGAGGCTGCATAAGATCTATTCTTGAGCTTTGCTTTACCACTTAGCACACAGGCTTCATGTGTCTTTGAGGGATTTGGGGGGATGGGCCGGGAAGCATAAACAAACCAACGGATAACCTGGGGTGACTTCGACTGGTTTCTGAAGTTGCAGTCTTTTTAAAAGTACCGTTTTTAAAATTGTGACTTTCCTTGTCTTTTTTCTACCTATCACATATTTCTAAGCTGTCCTGCCTCAAAAGCGGCAGGCTATTGGCCCGTGTCACCCTGCCGCCTTCGTCAGCAGCCATCAAATGGTGCAGCTGGCATTCCCTCCAGGTTCTGGAAACCGGTTGTCAAGAGAGGGGTCTGCGGCCACTCGCAAAGCTGAACCTCACTCTACTGCAGGGCCTACATTCCCCGTCACCAAAATCTCCTCCCAAAGTCACCTTGCACGCCCTCTTTTTTTCTCTCACAACTGCTCAGACAATCTGAATTGCCCAAAGAAGCAGTATTTTGACAGAAAAGAGGTGGGGGGACCCTGAAATCCTCTTTAAAGAAAAAGAAAAACTAGAAGAATTTTGAAGCTATTCTTCCTTAAGACTATTCATGGAAGCAGGGAAATTAAACACAGCCTCCCTGCATGTAACCCGGCCATCTGGAGCTATTGTTTCCTTCATAATGACAGTGCACCTCTGGGACCTGGGGCAGGGGGCGCTGGCTTCTGCTCAGCACAATCACGGCAGGCCGTATCAGGTAACCAGAGGAAAGGGGAACAAAGCTGTATTGTCAGGAAGCCTGAGGGTTGACCCAAACACAGCAGCGCCCCAGAACTGTATTTTGGAAAATATTTCCTACGCAGCTGCCTGTGGACATTCAGCCTGATTCTTAGTCAGACTGGACGAAAAGAGGAAGCTGCTTACCATTCAGCCGAGAAGCCTTCGCGCTGCCGTCAGGATAGCAGCACAAAGGGGAAATGAGATCAATGGTGCGAACACGTCTCCAAAGAGACGCGCTGTCCCGCCCGCACCGCTTCCTCCTCCACTGCCCTGCCTGGGGCTCCAGGCTGCCCCTCAGTTCCATAGGCAGATACTGGCAGGAGAGGTCGACGCCACTTAAACACGCGCCCTGCTGTGAAGGGATTCCTCCTGCTCACCTGCTCCGTCAATTGACCGGGGCCCAGAGAGCTGGAAGTCCCGGAGGCCGAGGGAGTGGGGGCAACGCGACCAAACCCGGATTGTCAGTACCGAATTGCTGGGCTGGAAAGAAGTGTCAAAGCGAAACGGCCGTCAGTGAAACACTTCAGCTCTGTTTTTCTCGATGACCTCGTGGTCCACTCAAAGGAGGTAGAAGTGCCCTCCCTGCTTGAGAACCGGCAGGTGCATCGAACGTGCGCTTAAGCTGCAGTGTGAGCGATATTAAATTTCTCTAGAATCAAGATCTCTCAGGACTCTGTGGCTGATTATTTTCATATTCCAGTAAACCAGTTGTGCTGTAGAGGAACCTTGCAAAAGGAGAGACGGCAGAGGAAGCCAGGAGAGGCTGGCTGTGCTTCTAGCGAGGCCGGCATCTCCTGCGCACGCGGTGGTTCCCGGGAGTCACCCATCTTTCGGTTTTCATTTACCTGCCCGTTCACACGGCGCGCATTCCTGGAGGCCCTGGCAGGCGCTGAACCTTTTGGAGCTTGCAGCCTGGTGAGGACACCAACAAATTATGTAATCGGCACTGGGGTAGGAGCTAGGGAGGAGAAACACAGCGTGCTAGGGGAGTAATAGCAGGAACGGAGACCGGCCAGAAAATTTCCATGAAGAAAGCTGAGGCCTAGAGGATTGGCCACATGCAGGCGAGGGGAGCTTAGGGAAACAGTTGAAGCCGGAAATGATAGCGTGAGTGAAGGGAGAGGCAGATGAAAAACGAAATGAAATCCTGAGAAAATAAAGAGAAGGCAAAACAAAATCAAAGCAGACGGCCTGGGTCAGAAGTCTGTTCCCGAATGCTGCCAAGAGAATGTGGCCCAGAGTGCGCGCGGGTCCACGCCGTCAAATCCTCGTCCCCCGCTGAGCATAGGCATTTTGTGGAAGGAGGTCAAGTCCTTCACTTCTACCCCCAGGATGATACCCTAAGGCAGATGGACACTGAATTCTTTGTAATGTTAGTGTGGTTATCAAATGGTAGAATGGCAACGTTAGAGGTAGGGCTAAAATACGATTGCTAAGTACCCCTGACGGGGCGGCGTGTTGCGCTCCTTATGTCATTTGACTTTCCAACAAGTCAACATGATAGATAGTATACGTCTTGTATTCTGGAGAGGAACTATGGCCCTGGGAAGATTAGTGACCCGCCACAGATTTGAAGATAGAGATACATCTGTTCAGTCTTGACACTCTTGTTTGGCATCCTTAGAAGAACCACAAAGCTCATCTGATTCAGGTTTGTTGCTTTCTAGAGGAGCCAGTAGGAACTCAAAAAGGTTGAAGAAGCAACTAGACCTGTTTTTTTATTGTTAGTCCACACATTCTGCCTTTTGTTGTTTCAGTAAACATAGTAAACATACACATAAACGCGTGCACGCATGCACACACACACACACACACACACACACACACACTGTGGAACATGAGGATGCTGAAAGCACACCTAAATTTCTCATCATTTTTCTAAAATTCCACCCCTTTCTTCCACAAAACTTCAGGGCTGAAATATGTAGTGAGAAATTCCTATCGTACAAAACAACCTATTAAGTGATGTAATTTGTCATAAAGAAATCATGATCTAATGCAATTTTTATTTTGGAGTTTCCTATTTTGAGCTCTCTTAAAGTTGGACAAGCTTGTAGAGAGCGGCTGATTTGTGCCTTTTATGTACTATTCTTCTAAATTCATCTAATAAAATATAAAGTATATTTAGTTTATTGGCTTCTCCAGTGAAATCTCATGTTCCAAAATAATATCTTGGTCCGTACCTTGAATCAGTGAAACAATAGCATGAACTAGGAAGACAAAATGGTAATGATTGCTCCATCAAACGTCTGGCCTCTGCTTCTTCATCTGGGAAATGAATTTATGCCGGAAAGCTTATAAACCCCTTCTGCCCTTGAAGATGGGTCATGGAGGTGAATTTCCAACCAGCCCTCCTTCTCTTTTTTGGTTAATCGCCCTCATCCATCATTTTCACCTGCTGGGTCCCTTCATTTTAGTTTTTGTTCTTTGCCTACCAGATCTTACAAATACTAAAATGTACTTCAGAGGGTTTCAAATCCTGTGCCCGAGCGCCCCCTAGGCACCCAGAGGTAAACTGTGACAGCCTTGGATGAAATCAGGATTCCGGGAAGTTGATGCCTAACTTAGGTCAACACCAAATCCTAGAACTTCCCTGTTTGTACAGTGAGGCAAGCCCTGTGGGACTTTCCTAACTTGGGCAGGGTGGGGGCTTGGATGGACAAGAGCGAGTAGGTGGCAAGCTCTGTCATCAACACGGTAGAGGCTGTCCGCAGGGCTGGCCCTTCCAGTGACAGAGAGAATTAGAATGCAGGAAGACAAGCTGGGGACCAGCCCATGCTGCTCAGGGGAAATAACTCAGTGGCCACACAGTGAGTGTACGAAGTCATTTGAAACCTAAAGAAGAATCATTGGAAACATTTACTGTTAGAACATAGTCCAGGGGCTGGAGGAATAGCACAGGGGTTAAAGCACTTGTCCTAGCATGCACACAGCCCTGAATTCGATTCCCCAGCACCATATAAATTGGGCATGGTGGCGCACACCTGTGATCCCAGCCCTTGGGATGCTGAAGTAGGAGGACTGCTGTGAGTCCAAGGCCAGCCTGGGCTGCACAGTGAGCTCAGGACCAGCCTGGGCTACAGAGGGAGACTCTGTCTGAAAAAAAAGAACATAGTCCAAAGGTTATTATGCATTAATCATTTATGTTGCTGGGAAAGTCCTCCCGTTCCATTACGTATCACTTACACATTTCATCAGAGCCCCTATCTTTATGTATATACCATCATTGTTGCTTCATGTACTTGTGTGTGTTATGTGTGCACTGTGCATGTTTGTGTCTGTGTGTATACATGTGTGTGTGCTATATATCAATGTCTGTATTTTTTATCTGGTACGTATTAATCTCTGTGAGGTGTAAGTGGCGTGTGTGTGGGTCTTTGCAGTACACATGTAATATATGTGGTGTGGGTACTATATGCTGAGTGCATGTTTAGTACATATATCTGTGTGTATATTTGCATTTTATATGTTTCTGTATGTATTTATGTGACCTGTGAGTGAGTTCGTTCACTCCTACATATTTCTCTGGCTCCTTTGGTCTAGATTCTAGGTGTTTCTCCTTTGCCTTAGCTTTTTTATTTTTTACGACAGGATGTTGCTCTATAGTCCAGGCTGATCCTGAACTCACTATGGCCTTGAACTCACAGCAGTCCTCCTGCCTCAGCCTCCCAGTGGCTGGGATGACAGGTGCCACTATGCTCAGTTTACGTGGTGCTGAGGAATCAAGCTCAGAACCTTGAGCTTCCTAGGCAAGCCCTTTACCACGGAGCCATTCCTCCAGCCTGGCCTCAGCTTCTGTGTCAGTCGCTAAGACTTGCCTGGGACCCCCCTCCCCCCCACCTACAGTGCTCTTTGTCTAGGACAGCAGTGAGGCAAGCAAGCCTGGAGACTGCGTGGTCACCGTGCTCCCTGAGGGGCAGCTTGCCACAGCTTCCGCAGAAGTGGTGTCTGCTGTTATCAGCACACCCCAAAGCCATCACAGGCAGCTGAGTGCTTGACTGATGGAGGAGGGGAACTTCTTTTCTCAAAGACGTAGTTTCATTCCCTGTTGAAAGGAAAGAGAGGGAGAGAGAGAGAGAGAGAGAGAGAGAGAGAGAGAGAGAGAGAGAGAGAGAGGAAAAAGACTCTCTTAGGTCAATCACTCCGTGATTCTCTTTAGCCCATGCAGGTCAGCCTTGCCTGATCCGGCAGAACAAGAGGAGTGAGTGCCCTCCACATCCAGACCACCGCCTTTCTCCTGTGTTCCGACCCCAGTTTCCTGCCTGACGTGTGCACACAGCTGCTTCCCACACACAGGCGGGCACGTCTCCTCCGTGTCTCCTGCGTTCCAGCCAGAGTGGGGTTAGACACAAAGAGGAGTAGACAAGGTGGCGGTGAGGAGACAGCTTAGAATGGAAGAACCCTGTCCACATGGCATCCTTGCCCCTTGCCCTGGGGCCTGGGACACGCAAGGTCACTGCCTCAACGTTCTGCTGCCTCACGTGTGCACTAAGTCCTGCCCACGCTTTTGTTGGCCGCCCAGCCTGGCACAGAGGACATGGCCAATCCCCCGGACACAGACCTTCCTTTGAATGTGCGGATTGTCTCGCGTAATCTTTACAGGTAAGGAGTTTGGGAAGCTGAGTATTTTGCTTCCCAGACTCCCTTGCTTCCAGGATGCTACAGCAAATTATCTTCAACTGAGTAAATGCACCGAATACAGTACACGCAAGGCCTCCCTTTTTGAGCTGTTTATGCAGGCCAGGCACATTGCAGACACATGAGGCCTCCTGCAACGGCACCCTAGTGCTTTCTCTAGCCTCTGGGGCTTTGAGAGGTAGGGAGGTAGGGCTGCTGGTGAGGTAGCAGAAACTTCTTGATTTCAGCACAACTCCAAAGTACCTAGAGAAATGAACGCTGTAGGTGGGTGGTTTCTGTATTGGCTCAGGAGCCCCAGCTTACAACTTGCTTCTTTGGGCTTTTATCTTTTTCATTTTTTCATTTTTACTTTTTGGTGCTGAGGATCGAACCCAGGGCTAGTTTTGTCAGTACTTTATTCCTTGATCAAGGCCCTTTCGTTTTAGAACCAATAAAGTAATATCAACTGTCCACACTGAATCCTGATGTATACAACTTTACTCAGTTGTATATAGAAGTACAAATTAAACCATGGCATTATTACATGCTGGTTGTACTGTAAGTTCATTTTTTTTTGAGACAGAGTCTTATTTTGTAATCCAGGCTGGTCCCAAACTCATTGTGTAGCCCAGGCTGGCCTGAACTCGCAGCAATCCTACTGCCTCAGTCTCCCCAGTGCTAGGATTACAGGTGTGTGCTGCCACACCCAGCTTTAAGTTCATATATTTATAGATGGTTTCCAATTCCATCTTTCCAGAAAATCATTCAACCCTCAAGGGGCCTAATCAGGGAACGAACCTAGGTCTCTGCCACCAGTGCCAGGTGCCTATCTACTATATCTAATGCTCAATCTTCAGGACCTCCAGTTCAGCCAGGATGCATTCAGGTCAACAAATGGCCACAATGCAGTGTGAGAAATTCTGGAAAGAGATGTGGGCCCAGTGTTACAGCAATCCAGGAGAGAAACTCTCTGTCTTGGGCTTGGAAGTTCAAGATAGTTTGTCCTTTCCACCTTGACAAGAGGGTTACACCTCTAAAGTCCTTGTGATGTTGGGCAACTCTGCCTCGGAGTTCCAGTGGCCTCTTTGTCGATGCATTACAACTTAGGAAACTCCGATCTGCACATTTGCAAAGGCAACCATAAACCCTTGCGTCAGATGAGTCGTGTGAGATTCTAAGGTGCTCAGGTCCCTTGTGGGACCCATTCCTGTGGACAGCTGGAGAAGCCACAGGGCCGTGGGTTCAGCCAGGCTGGGGCAGGTGACTGTGATCATTCTCATCTGCTCTCTCCCAGTTTCTCAGCAGGAACCTCTGTAGTAACATCCCTTTTCGGCAGCTACCGAAAAGGACCAGATGAGATCAAGCCCTTTTCAGATGCTCAGGGACAGATTAAACAAATAGCCCCAGCCTGCAGCTGAGTTGACTACCTGGGGGTCTGGACCACTTGCCTCCCATTCCCGGCCCTTTCACACCTACTTTCCGGTTCCTATGGTTCGCTCCCACGTCTGGGCTTTCCTGCCTCATCCTCTCTGCCAGCATCAGGAAAACTTGGGTTTACCTCTACTTGGTGCTTTTGTTCAATGGCCATGAGGAAATCTGCCTTTTTAGGAATCAAAATACTTTACCTTTTGCTCTAATGGAAAAGCCTTATATGCAAACACAAAATCCAGGGGTTTCCAAGATATTTCCAAAAGATCCAAAAAGCAAGACGATTTTTTCAGTTGCATCTCTCCAGGGAAGGTGCATTCCAGCAACCAAGGCCAGTTGGCCTATTCGTTTCAGAGGTTAGGGAGCCTAGCCTACAGGAAATTAATGTCCTTTGTATTTTTATGCTTTAAACTGTACAAGAAAATTTTTTATTTCTTATTTTTAAAAATATCCCATCTGATCACTATACCTACAAGACCTTTAAGGCAGGCATTGTCCTTGTTTTGAGTGTATAGGAAGCCATGGTCCTACACCTAGTTAATCCTTGACTTTCAGCAGGGTCCATTTTTCTGTTTTCCTTGGAACTAAATCTCCAACCTGTTGGTCCGAAGGACATGGACATCTTTTCCTGCTCCTCCTCTGCCCACTTGACTTGTGAGTAGGGAGCTGCACTCTTCCTGACCAACATGAAGAACAAATACGGCATTGCATGAGTGGTGCAAGAGAGGTCAGAGGTAGAGACTCTGGCTTCCTGACTCTTACCCCCCTTCTAAGGATTCACTACTCCCCCATCCTCCTAATTTTCAGGTTATGAGCCATGTACAGTTTTATTATTTGGATAATCAAATCGGGAGGCAGATCCTTGAATATATTTTCTGATTTCTAGTTCCTGTGTGAGTGACTCCAAATTTTGTTCCATGGTAACACCCTCAGTGGAACCCAGGAGCACGTAGGGATTAGGGAATTGCAGGAGAATTGCTTCCACAAGTGTTAGGTGATGTCTCAAATGCAAAGGCCACCAGGGATGCACACCTCTAGTGGTCTCAGGTCAACCATTTTATACAAAAAAGGGGGCTCAGAATGGTTTAGCTTCTAGAAGGTGAAGTCAAGAGCGGAAGTTTTGGTGGAAGTGGATCATTCTTGAAATAATGACATAAAAAATGACATAGATAGAATACCTAGCAAATCTGAAAGCTTTCACATCTCATATCTCATTTTACATAATTCTCAAAGTAAAAGCTTTGAGAAGCAGGGAGGGAAGATATTATTGCAAATTTAAAACCTGAAGTTTCAGGTCAATCTCTTTTGATTCCAAACCTAGCTCCCAGTGAAAATCAGGCTATTCAGGGGGTTGATTCAGGAGGACTGTGAGGTCAATGCCAGCCCAGGCAACTTAGAGCCTGCCTCAAAAATAATAAAAATAAATATGAGGGGATGTACCTCAGTGTGGAGTGCTTACCTAACATGTTGAAGGCCCTGAGTTCAACTCGCAATACTGGAAAAACAACTGGCATATGATAACATCAATTAAAGAAAATCTGCAGTTCTGGCTACCTGATTCCAGTATCTACTTGCTCATGTGGTAGCTCAGTCCCCTTCAAATTCTCCTGAGAGTAGTTCTCGAAGTGCCTAGGAGATATTTCACATGTGCTCAGAAAAAAAGATCATTTTCAAAAGTTTCCCTGTAAGTTGTACTTGTTCTGCTGGCCTGTGAATGTCCTGCCACTCTGGGCCGTTGCTCTGGATCATGCACCACTGTCATTGCTCCCCTGGAGAAGGTACTTCCTGTCACATTTCCTCCGATAGCACCCACTTCCTGTCCCTAGGCTACCAAGGACCTTTGACGGTCTGTAGCAGATTAAGGAACTGTAGTGCCCTCCTCATGGAATTGTGCTTTGTCAGAGATTTCCAAAGCAGTGCTATTATGATTCTAAGGTGACAGAGGTTAACTGAGACACGTAGGTCAGGTTATTATGTATCCAGGGAATGGCCTTAGAGCAGATGAGTTTAGTACCCGTGAAGTTCTCTTCCGCTCCACCCAGCATTTTAGCTTTGTTACTATCCTCTCAGCCTGGGAGCCCACAGCAATTCTGAACTCAAATGGAGACAAATGTACTTTTGCTTAAATCCTTTGCTGTTCAAATTGAGGAACCAAATAGAGTTGGGAAGCTTGGAGTTCCTCAGATTTGTACGCCGTTATGTTCATTGAGATAAAGACAGGAGGCTTGTTCTTAAGCCCTCTGAGTTCAGGCAGTACAGTTGAGGCGATCCAGCAGTGAACAAATATAGACACATTTGTGCTGTCTGAGATCTCCTAATCTGGCTGGCCATGCCAAGGCTGCCTGGTTTCTCCTCTATCTGAGATGAATTTTTCTAGGAGGTTGATCTGGACTGTTCACTCTCCTCCCATGTCCCTACCCTTTTTTCCAGTACTTGAAAAGAAAATTTTCAAAAGGTAAACGTTCATATTTAGGTAATTACATATTCATGTGCAGTTGCAAGAAGTGATTTAGAGAGTCTGTAGGCCAATTACCAGTTTTCTCTGTCTTATAAAACTGTAGTACAGTGGCTGAAGGAATAACACAGCAGTTACGGTTCTTGCCTAGCGAGGAAAAGGCCCTGAGTTCAATTCCCCAGCACCGCGTAAGTCAGGCGTGATGGCACACACCTGTAATCCCAGCACTTGGGAGGCTGAGGCAGGTGGATTGCCATGAGTTCAAGGCCATCTTGGCCTATGTAGTGAATTAACCTCGACTACAAAACAAAAACAAAAAAGGAAAAAAACCCTTGTACAATATCACAAGTGACCTATTGACAGTCAAAATACAAATAGTCTCTTTTTAAGCAAGGACCTGCTGGTAGCTTACCTCCTCAATCCCTAGTCTAGGGCAACCACTAATGCGCTCTCTATTTCTGGTAGCTTGTCACTTAAAGAAATTTTATCAATGGAATCATACAACATGCACTCTGTGGAGCTAGATTTCTTCGCTCTGCCAAATTTATTAATTTTCTTGAGCTTCTTTGATGCTCTATTTATTGCCAAGGAGTACTCCGTGATGTACGTGTATCAGTTTAACCATTCACTTGTTGAAGGATATCTGGGTTGTTTTCAGTTTTTGATGATCATGAATAAATCTGTTATTTTATAGGTTTCTATGTGGACATCATACGTTTTTATTTCTCTGCGACAAATACCCTGAAGTATAATTGCTGGCCTGTGTTGTGGCTCTAAGTTAAGTTTTCCAGACTGTTTAGGATAGCCGTTTAGTGTGTCTGTCCCACCGCGCATTCTCGTCAGCAATGTACGAATGATCCAGTCCCTCCACATCCTCACCAGCAAGTGAAAATCTAACCAGCAGCCTCAAGAAGTCACAGGGAATCCTCAGAGAGGGAAGAATCTAGCAGAGGATACAGCTTGATCAATTTACATACCCCGGGGTGTGTTTGCTTCTGTGTAAAGTAACTTCTATCCAGCCTGTCCCACCATTTCTCTGTTATGTCCAGCTATGCCTGAAACCTCTGTGGTGTTCAACCAAAACCTTAGGATTAAATTTAAGTACTTCTGCGTACAATGAGACTGTAGGATTTTAACCTACAGTGTTTTCTGAAGCAAAGCCTCTCCCCAGGTCTCCTGGTAACAAGCCACAGGGATTATTTTATGCCACGTAAACTTGACCACCTCTCTAACGTGGGGCAGACTTTGTAAGTTATAGCGGGGTATTCCGACCCCTTCTCTTCCAGTGCACCAAGTCATGTCCGACGGCTGTCTTTCTTCTCGCAGCCCTGCACTGCAGATTCCTCTGACTGCTCTACAGTCTAGACACAGTGACAGCTGCATTTCTGGGCACCAACTCAGATGCTGTAGATTCACGGTCCCCAACTTTTTTGACACCAGGGACAGGTTTAGTCGAAGACCATTCTCCAGGAGATGAGGGGGACTTACTATGCCACAGGTAGCTAGAGGACAGCTGTGACATGCTGAGCAGCAGCAGGACGGGAGCCAAGCTCTGGCCCCTGTCAGGCCAGCAGCAGCACTAGAGCTTGATAGGAGTGGCTGACAGCTCGGCTCACAGATCCTCACCACCTGCCGACTGCCGCTCCTCATTCATCCCAGTGGACCCGTCCTTCCAAGGTCATGGGCTAATACCAGTCTGCAGTCTGGGCACTGGGCACCCTTGCTATAGACACACACACCAAAAAAAGCAGACAATCAGATAATGCTCCCTCTAGGGTGGATCTTCCATTATACGAAGGGGATGCAGTCTAAAGAGAAGCCAGGTATTTGAGATGGTGATAAGTTGGTGATACAACAGGTCACGTGCTGGACAGAAGTAGCACGGGGATCCCTCTAAGGAGCAGAGCGCTGTCAGCACCAGCTTCTACAGGATTCTTTTTCCAAAGCTAACCATTTCCATTTTTCTATACTTTTTTATGTAATGTGTTTTCTGTTTTCAAAATAACATATTGAGACTTCACTATAATTTCTTTCGTTTGTTAAAAATCCTTCAATAAGCTGGCTCTTTGGATTAGAAATATAACACTAAACACGGAGTGTATGCTGTAGGCATACAGTGTGATTAAAAAAACTCATGGTAGATGTTTAAATTTTCAAAAATACTGCAGAAAAGGACATGCTGTCATTAGTCACATTAGTGATTCAACATACCTCCTCTAGCTTCAAGCACACTTACCTCGTCTTTCTTGCTAATTTTTTTGGAAAGTAGAAAATAACTTTATTGGGAGAAGTATAAAAGAGAAAGTGAGATTAAAAAGTAGGAGCTCCCCTGCAAGCAGGAGGAGGGGCAAGGGCGCCACGTATTTAGTAGTCACAGTCATCTTTTATAGTTTTTCTGTGGATCCTACATATTGATTTTCCTGTATGGCATTGGCTTTTACTGATCTGTGCATATTAGCATAAAACTAGTTCATTGATTTAAGATCAAATTTGTGGGCCCAAGACAGGACCCCAGACACTGGATTGTGAGGGTCTGTGGTCTCATGACCTACTCGACTTTAGCTTTGTCCTTGGCCATTCCAAGATGTGGTCTTTCTTAAGCTATCAGAGTTCCCTATCTGTGAATGAGTTTCTCGTTTTTTGGAAGTCTGGACCCACCCAGCCTGACTACTCTGAATCTGCCCAATGGAATCTGGCTTATTCCCGCCTCTTTTTTATAGGAAAGCCTTGCTGCTACAAGGGGAAAAATAAATGATGACCGCTCTGGCTACTTCCTGCTAGAAGGGAGTGTGGGGTGGCAGCAGCTTGGTCATTCCCAAGAGAGATTGCCTGAGCGACAGAGAGGCCCCTCGTAGAACTTGTTACACGATGCCACAGGCGCATCCACAATCATCGCCATTTGCAGTCCAACAGCTTCAATTCCAGATGCATCACAGTGAGGCTCTGCACTGTCTTGCTTCCTGAAGAGGAGACAGGAATAGATGAGCTCCTGGGGTAGATCGTGCCATGTCTTCAGACGTCCCTGAGTGATGTTTCTGGGGTCCTTGTTCGGCTGCTAGAAATACGATGCCAGAGAGCTCAAAACCAGGGTTCTTGTTCTGCTGATGTCGAAGAATGAACACTGCAAACAAAGAAACAGTTTCGAAATAGGAAGTAACTTTACTGGGACAAAAGTAGGAACTCCCTGCAAGCAGGAGGAGGGGCAAGGGTGCCCTTTTACCACTTTCTGAAGCAGTTCTGAATGTATTTTTTTCTTTTCCTTTCCTCTTCTTTTTCTTTCTTTTCTCTCTCTCTCTCTCTCTCTCTCTCTCTCTCTCTCTGTGTGTGTGTGTGTGTGTGTGTAGTCTGAACTGGTCCTGAACTCACTGTGTAGTCCAGCATGGCCTTGACCTCACAACAGTTCTGCCGTAGCCTCCCAAACCTGGATAGCAGATCTGTGCCACCATGCCTGGCTAATTTGCATGTGTCTGGGGGGATCTGGCCCAGCGTCTCCCTAGGCACTGTAGGCGAGCGAGTGGTCTGACACCAAGCTACACACAACTCCGGAAGTTCTTTTGCGAATGTCATTAGTTGTGTTGTCCTGGCTGCCCTGATGCTCTGAATCGATTCACAACATTTACTTTCATGGTCATTTAGACCTTAGGTAAGAACCAGAAGTCACATAATGCCAGATCAGATAAAAAGGTGGATGACAACACGCTAATTTTTTGACTGAAATTTTTATAAATGTTTTGACTCAATTTGGGCATTAAGGTAGCTATGAAAGGCACTCGTGAAATAGCACTTTCAGAACTGCTTCAGAAAGTGGTAACAACAATGGGAAAAGTGCCCTGGAAGCAAACTTTTGTTTTGAGGAGGATTAGTGGCAATGTGTTTCTTACTGCAATAAATACTTACTTTTAAAATTAAATAATTCACTGTGTTTTTTGACCATGCTGCATATACTGAAATTTGTTTTCCTTAATGTGGATGTTATGCATCTATAATCTAACCAGTGACCGCAGAGACCCTCTGGTAGACCCTGTAATGCAGATTTCTCAGTTTTCTAGGAGTTAATGTCTTGAGGTCCTTTGCAAATAAATACTGAAAGCCAGACTGCCTACATCTCATAGTCCAGGTGATGTATGAAAGCAAGAAATTTACATAGATATTTATCAAATTTTATTTCATTATTTTCAGTTTGCTAGACACTTCTGCCAGTTGAGTGTGTCATTTATAATATTACACACACAGGCACACACATACACACACACTATGAAAACCTTGGATTATTTACAACTATATTAATATAAATGCTAAGTTTTATAATACTTTAAACCCCTTGAGAGTTTCTATCTTTTTGTTACTGGTTAAAAAATTAAAATTATTCTTCCTTTTCTCTCTCTCTCTCTCTCTCTGCGTGTGTGTGTGTGTGTGTGTGTGTGTGTGTGTGTGTGTGTGTGTAACTGGGGATTAAATTCCAGGCCTTGTTCATGCTAATCAAATATTCTACCCCTGAGCTACATTCTCAACACTGATATCTACTTTTCTGAACTTCTACATTGTGGCTGATTCTTCCAAGAATTCTTTTTTTGTTGTTGTTGTTAAACTACATAAATTTTAAAACAATGTGGTTTCCCTTCACCAATCTCAAGAGACCAGGTTAACAAGTAGATTTGGGAGTCAGATAGATCTAGGTTAGGCCTTCAGGCTTTGTGTCTTGCACTAAATTAACCTATTAACCCTTACTTTTCTCATTTGTAAAATCAGAATAGGCTCTCAGGATTGTGAGAGGATTAAAAGAGGTAATTCTTAGCACACAGTGAGCACTCAATAAATATTGATTTTTAAGTTATATTTAGAGTATTTCTTAGCATAATCAACCATGTTATATGCTCACTAAATATAAGCTGTTATTATTTTTACTCTGTACATTTGAATTAAGTCATCATTCAACTTGTTTTATTATCTTTGTATGTTAGCATTGAATGATGTATTACCCACAGAGTGTATTATTTTCTGAAATTACTTTTGTTTTCTTTAGGAAGGAAAGAGTTTCCTAGATTCTTTTTTTTTTTTTTTTGAGTGTCCTTCTTCCTGGTGTTCCTATAGACTCTCTTCACTATTGCTGTTAGTTACCTAGTTATGTGAACTTTATAATTTATACCTGCAAGACATCTGTATCCTCAAATAGTTCCACAGTTTTGTCATTCCATTTCTCTCATTTTTAACTTTCCCCCAAAAGTTTCTGGTCTCTGCGGTATTGATACCCCAAAAGAGCTAGATAATTCTATTACACGTGGTCATTTTCCACCCTTTAATTAGTCATTCTTTGGGTAACAGGAACCCCATCATGTGATTCTCACCCTAACAATGACAGGAGACAGTCTGTGGTTGGGTGACTTTTTAAAAGCTAAATTTTTCATTTTGAAAGTGTACTTTTCTTTTTATATTAACTGCCAAATTTTCGTTTATTATCCCTACTACCTTTTCCATCACTGCAACAAGACACGTGAGAAAATCAAAAGGAAGAAAGATTTATTTTGGCTCATGGTTTCAGAGGCTCAGACCATAAGCATTTGCTCTGTCAGTTTGAGCCTGTGATGAGGCTAAGCACTTTGGCATGCAGCGTGTGGTCAAAAAAAAAACCCCAAAAAAACAAAAAACAAAAAAACAAACCTGCTCACCCCTGGAGTCCAGGAGTCAATGACAAAGAGTGAAGAGGGGCAAGTCCCAACATCCTCTGCAAGGATGAGCCCCAGATCACGGAACTTCCTCCAGCAAGGACCTGCCCTTTCCAAGAGTGTCATCAGCCATCAAGCTTTCAACACATAAAATTTTGGGGGACATTTTAGATTCAAATAATAACACACCACCTAAAGCATATCTGAAGTTGTTTGGCTACCAAAACTTTTTTGTTTTCTTCTAAGATCAGTTGGGGATATTCACTATTGTTTTCTCTCTCTCTCTCTCTCTCATCCTTTTTGAATTGGCATTATTAGCAGTAGCAACTCTACTCCTCTTGGGAAGTATCTTGATCATTTTATGTTCCTGCTTCTTTGACATTCAAGGTTCTCCATTGTAACTAGTTATGTTTAATCCAAATCTTTGTCTCTGCTCATCAAATGTTACTGTAAAGCCTGCTAGATCAGTTAACAAACCTCATGCCAAATTGCTCTTTTCCTTTTCTATCTCTTGCCAAGAGTCCATTATTCTTTATTATTGTAAGCCACCGTCCGGGAAAATCAAACCTGTTTTTCAACTTGTTTATGAAGTTAGCACTTCCCTTTCTGTTTCTCCTTTTCTTTATCAAGGTCATTACCTTAAACTGAAGTATGAGACAAAATGAGTGCTCAGCGAATCCTCACTGTGTGGCCATGTGGCCTTGTGTTCGCGGATGTCACAGCAATCTCAGATATTCCTCCTTGTTTCTTTGACCTGTGTTGTCTATATCCGTGGTGATCAGTGGTCAATAGGCTTACGGAATTTTGGCAAACTCGCTTACATTTCGGGCACCTAGTAAGTTAAAAACTGTCAGGCTAATTCCAGCCCTCATGAGGCTGAGGCAGGTGTGCGAGGCCAGCCCAGACTATGTAGTGACTTCAAGACCAGGCTGGACTACAGAGTAAGACATTGTCCCAAAAAATAAAAACCTTAACACATTATAATAATCATGGTGAACATTATATTTGATAATCACAGTGAATTTTGATAATCACGATGAACATTTATTTTTGTCCAGCCTTTTAAAACTAAACATATTCGAATGGGTGTTTCTGTATAAAGAAGACTATTTGAAATTATACTGTATGTAGTTTAGAATGTTGCTTAACATTGTAGGAAAAATGCTTCCCTCCTCCCTGATGGCCTGCATTTTCTGAGAACGATGAAACCCCAGTCCCCTGTTCTTAGTAACAAAGAATCTGACTTAAATTTAACTAAACCTTAATCCTTCACTGCTCTGCTAAACTAGGACTTCTTGTTGGGTGTGGGGATGATGTGAGATGGCATCAAAACTTTATTTGGTTTCAGCCATTAAGAAACTTCTTCAAGATCAAACTTTTAATGGTTCTATTGGGCTTCACCGCTTAGATCACCATTTGCTACTCTCTCCCATTTCATTTAATAACAAACATAATTTTATTCTAGGCAGCAGTTTACTAACCTAAAAGACTATACTCCTATGTTTCTCGAATCTAGAGGTGCTTGTGTTACCAAGCCCCGGCCAATGAGATGCAAACAGAAGTATTTCATGAGGCTGGTGAGAGGGCAGCCATAAACGTGATGCTCCAGTCGCCATATTGGATCTATTTACATAGTTTTTCTCTGCCATTTACTTCTGTTTCTCAGTGTAGAGCTGGATAAAAGCCACAAAAAGAATCTATGTGATAGCCTGAGCATTGTGCTGTCTTGAAATTCCCTCCACCAGACTAAGCAGTTCCCTGCCCTGAATCTCAGTTTCAGTCAAACTCTCTGGACAAGGGCAAAAATGCACACATACTTTTCCAGATAGTAGCACACATAGTTTCTAGACTAATTGACAACAAGATCCTCTTTCCTATTTGAAATTTCTCGAATCTGGTATTTACAATTTACCCTTCTATCAGTATTCTGTTCTTCTGAACTCTGACCAGAATCTCCTAGTAAGCTTAGCCTACAGCATTCTAAGTCTCCTCCGGCTGGCATCTTCAAACCTTTCCAAACTCCTCCTGTAAACCACTTCCAAAGACTTCAAACCACATAGTCAGGTAAAGTCACACCAATAGCCCCACTTTTCTGATATCAGTTTCTGTCTTGGTTATTTTTTCATTGCTGAGACAGAATACCAGAACTCACAACATAAAGGAGAGGAGATTTATTTAGTTCATAGTTTCAGAGGGTCTCAGTTCAGACACGGGCAGCTGGCAACTGCGGAAGCACACGGCAGAGGAGCAGCAGGAGGGAAAGCATTTCATGCCATGGCAAGCAAGAAGTGAGCAAGAGGAGTGAAACTAGCACATATCCATCCAGATCCTGCCCAGTGATCCACTCCCTCTGGGTCCAGCTCCAGCATTCTGCCCCATCTAGGTCAAACCCTAGTGATCCACCCCTTCAAGATCAAGACCCCGAGAGAGAGGGTCGTCTGCCTTCTGAGCTGAGTCTTTTCTCGTGGTAGCGACGAGAGAGCGGTTTAAAAATGGGTGATGTTGAAAAGGGCAAGAAGATTTTTTGTACAGAAGTGTGCCCAGGGCCACACAGCTGAGAAGGCAGGCAAGCACAAGACTGGACCAAATCTCCATGGTCTGTTTGGGCGGAAGACCAGTCAGGCTCCTGGATTTTCTTACACAGATGTCAACAAGAACAAAGGCATCAGCTGAGGAGAAGATACATTGATGGAGTATTTGGAGAATCCAAAAAGTACGTCCGTGGGACCAAGAAGGGAGAACGGGCGGACTTAATAGCTTACCTCAAAAAAGCTACTCATGAGAAATAGTCCCTTAATTTATTACAAAATTGGAGTCTCATGGCTTTTTACGTGTACCATAATTTAATTGGTCTTATACACCATAATTTAGATTATGAATGGCTGACAGAATGTTTTGTTAGACAGTCAAGTTTTGATAGTAATTCCACTTCAGTAAATATTATTATTTTCCCTTTCTAAAGATACAGTTGGACTTGATTAGTAATGTTCACCTTTTAACAAAAATGAGGAATGTGTCTCAAACCTCCTGAGGATTGGTTTTATATTAGATTTATATGGCAGGTTATGTAAATCTTTCATTGTCTTTGAACCAAGCAAAATTCGCTCACCTTGTTTCAATTTTTATTCATTAGCCTGTTAAAGGCAGTGGTTGAAGATGAGGAAGCAATGTCCACGTTATATTTTTGGTCTTGACTATGCCAATTTAATTAGAATTCTCTGTATCCCAAGTGCTGCCTTTTACAGATGGAAAGGCATTTTAGTGGTGTATGCATAATACTAAATAAAGAATATTTAACAATTCTCAAAAAAAAAAAAAAAGATCAAGACCTTGTGTTAGTACTCTCTGACTAGGCCTCTCCTCTCACCAGCACAAGCTCCCATAGGTATTCTACAATGTCCAAATATATGAGGCTTTTGGGGGTCTTCTACATCTAAATCCTAACACTGGCCAAACATAACCCAAAAATAATAAATGGAAATTCCAGAAATAAATGATACGTACCTTTTAAGTTGTGGCATCTCCGAGTGGTGATTCCATTCTGCCACTGCACAGCATGAACCATCCTTTCACAGCATCCGTGCTGTATATGCTACACGCTTATTAGTTACTTAATATCTGCCTCTGTTATTAAGCTCACAATTGCAGTATCAGTGTGCTCCTGTTCATGCAACCATTATTTTTACTTAATAATGGTCCCAAAACACAGCAGCAGTGGTGCTGGTAATTCAGACATGATAAAGAGAAGCTGTGAAATGCTTCTTTACAGTGAAAAAAAGTAAATTTTTGATTTAGCAAAAAAAAAAAAAGTATATGAAGGTAGCTAAAATAGAGGATAGAATAAATTTTCTGTCCTTGAAATGGTGAAGAAGGAAATAAAAATTTGTGCTTATTTTGCTATTGCACTGCAAGCTATAAAAGTTACTTCCATAGTATGAGATAGATGTTTAGATAAGATAGAAAAGGCATTAAATTTATGCATGTATGTATGTATTGAAAAGAAAATAATATATGTAGGTGCTGATACTATCTGCAATTTAAGACATCCACTGGGATATGGATACTGTAGGTTAGGACACACTCTTTGTGAATAAGGGTAGAAAATTTTAAAAAATGCAAGGTTCTTAATATTAATGTCACAGGGAATGGTGAATTCGAATTTATAAAGGCTACTCTCATAACAATTTTGACAAAAACCAAAAGGATGGAAGAAAGACAGTTTCTTGAGATGGTAACGGAGTTCAAGGTCATAGATATTTTTTGTGGTCCAAGCTAAGATGTCAATAAAAACTAAAATATTTTGAGACATCATATCTCTTAGACTCTTTTAACTAAATGCTTAATAAACGCACTAACCCTCAGTCCGACTTTTATAGGAGTTGATGATTGACGTCAAGACTTCAAGAAGGTGTCCTATTCTTCTAAAGATGGATGAGGCTGAGATGTTTAGTGTAATGTAGCCTGGCTTCCTCACGGACTACTAGTATAAATTAGCCACAAGGAAATTCTCGAAGAACTCTAGGATTCAGTAGCCATAAGGAGTTATGAGAGATAACTGATGCAATCAGAGAGCTTGTTCTGTGCAAGGACCATTATTTCTGTTTTGTGGTAGTTAAGTATCATTTTCTTGGTCTGTATAATGAAACCATTCTGTCTGCAGAAGAACGTGGCTGTGTGTCCACTTCAAATTAGGACTGACATTTCTAGAAACTGTTTTGCCTCGCAGTGGAGTTAGAATACAGCTTCTGCAGCTTTGTCCTGTAGTGATCTCCATGGAATTCTTTGACAGCTTAGTTCATAGCCAGTGAAAGGGAAGGATTTATTGGGATTTATCCTTCCTTTTAACTAGACTCATGAAATATTTTAAAGGATATTTTTGATTGATTGATTGCCTGATTGTGTTAATTGCAGTGCTCCGGATGCAATCTTCTTAATTTAATTTAAAATTTTTGTTTTGAGACGAGGTCTTGCCCTGAAGTCCAGGCTGGCCTTCAACTCATAGCAATCTTCTACTTCAGCCTCGTAAGTGCTGGGATTACAGGTGTTCACCACCATGTCCGGCTTATGTGGTTCTGGGAAATCGAGCTCAGGGTCTTGTGCTTGCTAGGCAAGTGCTCTAACCACTGTGCCATTCCTTCTGCCTGCAATCTTTCATAGCAGATAAATCACTTCAAACCAAATCTTTCTTCATGTCTTCCCATCACTTTCAGGTGAAACCTGAAGTCCTCAACAGGGTCCCCGAGGCACATGTGACCTGGCCTCGCCTTCGCCGGCAGCCGTCCCCCTTGATCTTCCAGACCCTCTTGTCTCATCTTATCTCTCCCACGAGAGATTTCACCCAGCTATTCCTGCACCCGTAGTGCTCCCCGTAGTGCTCCACGTCTGACTAACTCCTTCTTGCTTCCCAGATCTCCGATTGTACCTCCTCTCCCATCCGCTCCCATTCCAAAATAATTCTCCATTTATACTCATGCTGTCTTGTGCTTTCCTTTGTCGTCTTTACCACAGTTTTTAATGATGACATTTATTTGAGTAATTACAGATTACAAGTTCCAGGAAGTCAGAGACCTGTTTGTTTCGCTAAGAGCTGAACAAACAGGTAAAGGAATTCAGCAACTATTTCCTGAATGGATGGAAGTCTGGAGATGTCATGGTTGGTGCAGTGAGCATTATTCTTTGAATATTTATTTATTTGCATTGGATAGGTGAGTTATCACTTTAAGATGAGAGTTTAAGCAAGCATTAGTCTCTTTCTGGCACTCATCTGCTGTGCTGCTCAGGGTGGTTACAGGAAAATTTCTTCCTGGAGACAGTGTGAGGAGGAGCTGCTCTTTCTTTGAGGAAGATGAAAACGGAAGCCCCGTATGAGCGTGAGCCCAGCATCTTCCTAGCTCAGCAAGGTGGCTGAGGTACCTTGGAAGATTCAGGAGGGTCCGCATCCTCAGGGACCCTCATCATTCAAGTGCTACCCAGACTGGAGAATTCAGCAGCATCCCAGGGACCCTCCTGTCCTTCCCTTACGTGGGTCCTCCAGGTCTGACGCCGCCCTCGCAGCAGTGTCTTTTGAGGGGAAGAAACAATCGTAGCACTAAAGCCGGGTGCTGTGGGATACAATTTTTGTCTTTTTGGAAACAATTTGACTCCCAGAGGAAAAAAAGTAAGCTTAATTTTAAACTATGTTTTTTCTGCTTCTTTGCCTACGAAGTCTGAATTTCGCGAAAGGAAATGTCATTTCACTGCAGGTATTAGTTGATCTAGAAAGAAGGAACCCAAAGGACCGCATCATATGGGGCGACGGTGCAGCTGAGAAAGGGCTTGCCTGATTCACAGCAGTAGGCACTGTAAAAGGCCAAGGCCAAGGTCAGGAAAGCCGGGCTTACGTCCTTGGCTCCAGCCTACTCAGTCCGGTGACTCCCCCTAGCTGGGAGCCTTAGCATTCTCACTGTGAAATGAAGGCGTTTGCTGAAATAACAATGAGACTCCAGCCACTTTTTTTCTTCTTTTGTCATTTTACTTATTTTTAATTTACACATCACGTCTTCTTCATTTCTGTTTCCCTTTCCGCTTCCCGGCCCCTCACTGCCCCCCACATCTCCTTTTCGTCCCCACAAAACTTACCTTCTACATTTTCCCATCTCTTTTTTCATGGTTCAGTTTTCTCATATTAGAGAATCCATGCAATATTTAGCCTTCTGTCTCTGATTTGCTAAGCATGATGAGACCCCAGCCATTAAGTATAATCTGATTCTAAAAGGAAGAGCCCCGTCCAGTGGCAAAGGCCTGTGGCACCAGCACTCTGAGAGGCTGAGGCAGGAGGGTCACAAAGTCAAGCCCATCCTGGGAAATTTAATGACTTACTGAGGTCCTGTCTCAAAATCAAAAAATAAAGCCACGGGCTGGGAATATAGCTTAATGTGAAGGCCTTGACATTGATCTGCAGCACCAAAAATAAATAAGTAGATAGATAAAATAAAAAGAGAAAAAAGGAAAAGAGGGAAGGAGATAAAAAAGGGAAATTGGTTAACTTTTAATGTCAGAACAAAGGAAAATGAGATGAACTTGTGGAGAGGGAAAGGGAAAATGGGGGTGGAAGGGTGAGAAAGAGATGTGCTGTAGAAATAAGAAATAAAAATTAAAGCAAACTTTTAATACTAGAGTTTAGAATTAGTTTAATTGTGACAGAAAACCCTAAAAAAATAGTGACTTTAGGAGGAAGGGCTCAGTAGCTACAGAGCTTGTGTAGTAAGTGCTAAGTCAAGCACTAAGTACCCGAGTTCGATTCCCCAGCACCACATAAGCTGGGCGTGAGGGTGCATGCCTGTAATCCCAGCACTCAGGAGGCTGAAGCAGGAGGATTGCCTTGAGTCCAAGGCCAGTCTGGGCTCCATTGTGAATTCAGGAACAGTCTGGGCTACAGAGTGAGACTGTCTCAAAAAAAAAAATAGTGACTTAAAGTGAGCTTTTGTCTCAAGTGAAAGTCTGGACATTGGCCATCTATGAAAAGAGCACAGTGCCAGGCACCCAGGCTCTCTCTTACGCCCAGCATGGCTTTTTATGAACAATAATGTCACGATCCAAGATGCAGGCTGGTCATTGCCTAAACTCAATTGGTAAACTGGCGAGGACTTAGTTTTATGGCCAACCTCACCTGCACCTATTCTAGGTGGCTATGGGGCTCCGACTGGTAAGCAAGAGGAAAGTAGGTATCGCAAGATACTTAACAGCCCTGCTAGGGCAGCATTCCCAAGGAGGGTTAGTGAGAGAGCGGCACGGCAGTGGTAAAGCAGACCGTCAGTACTGAAGACGGAATCAAGACGATTAAGCTGACCTAGTTCATAATCTGGCTAAAGTGCAATGAAGAATCAGCTCACTGGCACCTCAGAGGAAGCAGAGGCTTGGGTTTAGTACCAAAAGGGAAAGAATTGGTCAACAAAGAAAAGGTGGGCTCGTAGAACCTTGTGTGGATAGAGGAGGCAGAACAATATGGAAGATTATTCTAGGGAGTTCCAGCCTCTCAGCAGACAGGATCCGGAATCAAGAAACTCTCTGTAAGATGGAGGGGACATCAAAGTAGCCAAAGCAGCGATCCAGCAAAGATGTGTGCCTACAAGTTGCTTTCTTGTTTGTAGCTCGTATCCCCCGATGCTTCGGGTTTCTGTGTGAGATTACATTCTCATGATGTAGCCAGAAGAGGACACCCAGGCTGTCCTTCCCCCTCTACAGGCTGTGGAATAGAGCAGAGTAAGGCTGCCTGGGGACAGCTAGGAGGTGACAAGGGAACTTGCTGCGGGGCTCTGAGGCTTCCATGGTGGCTCATCCCCTACCACGCTGCGGGCCTGGTTAATTGAGGACACCCAGGCCAATGTCTCAGGAGAAGAGAGATTAAAGCCACTTGGGAGGTCTGTTTTCACCCCTAATAAGGATCTCCCCCACTGCAGTCCTACAGTCACTCCCCTCTCTGAGTCCCTTATCACTTCAGAGATTGAAGAACAGAAAAGTTAAAAAGCCAGTAAGATAAAGGAAAGGAAACGTATTAGTTAAAATATGCTAGTTGCTGTAAAAGCTTAGCACAACAAAAGTGTGTTTGTGTTTCAACTCTTAGCCTAAAGAAGACAGTGGAATTGGGGAAGCCAGGGAGCTCCAAGCTCAGCCATCTGTGAGTACAGATGGTATTGTTGTCCTGAGCACCAAACTGCAGCCTGCGGATGGGGAGAAAACATGAGGTACTCTAAGCGGGAGGCAGCGTAGGTCACTTCTGCTCATGTTCCATTGAATAGAATTCAAGATGTGGCAATACGTAACTCACAGGAAGCTGGGCATATGAACCGTTTGCTTAGGAAGAGGAAGGAATAGACTTGTGATCCGCCAAATGGCCTGGGCCATGGTGGACATGAGAAGGCAGTAGATCATTCCCCATGGTCAGATGTGGCAGTGAGGATGCAAAATTAATCTAGCTACAGCTTAGTGGTCAAAGCACTTGCTTAGCGTGCTCAAGGCTCTGGGTTGGAATCTCCAGCATTGCATAAAGATTAGCTGGCATGGTGACACACTTGTGATCCCAGGATTTAGGAGGCTGAGGCAGGAGAATTTTACACTGCAGACTAGGTGAGAAAATAGAAGGCAAGAATGTTTATTAGTCTTCCTGCTAGTTAAGGTGCTCTGCTAGTTGCCCACAGTCTTAGCCTGGTTATTGAAAAGAACCCAAACCAGTTATATTCCAAATAACTACTATTTGACTATCATCTATGTTGGGGGATTTTAATATTAAGATAGCCCAAACTATGAATTTATTAAATAAGTATAGTTTGAATAATTTTCCTCTGTCTAGACTATAGGGTGACAAAAATATAGGCTCAATTCTTAAGAACTTCCCTTGGTCAAACACACTTCTTTGCTGTTTAAATTTGCAAAGTTGGGCCACGTATGTTGCTTCCACGTATGGCACCTGTGATTACTCTCCACAGTGCAGGTAGTTCAGGCATCTGTGTGGGTGACAAGTATAGTGGTGTCACTCTCTCACAGACCTGGCTGTGGTTTGAAGGCTGTTAACACCTCCAAATTTTATGTGGTAAAACTTAACAGTGCTATGTGTAGGTCATGAGGGCTCTGGTCTCACAAATGGACCAAATCCACTATAAAATAGGCTTGTAGGAGTGGAACAGGGCCCTACTGTATGGAGGATGAAGTATTCAAGCTGCCACTTTGGGAACAGAGGTGAGGCTGCTCCTGACTACACGAAACCTGACAGCACCTTGACCTCAAACTTTTCAGCCTCCGAAATGGTGAAAACAAATGTCTATTCCTTGTAAATTACTTAGTAAACACCATCAGGCTAAGAGAAACCCCGATCAGTCTCACCCTGATTATCTCTAAGAAAATCAATTCTAACTCCCATGGGCATTTGGAAGCTGCCTATTTCTCAAGGATTCTGAAAGCCTTTTTCTCCCAGTAGACATTTTGGAATGAGTTACTTATCAAGTTGCAAAATTGCTTCTCTGCCTTTCCGTTTTTGGTTTCTAAATTCTATCCCGGGGTCCATTCAAAACCTGTAACTGTATCTTCCAGGGGCTGAGTTGACTGTGCTCTAGCCACATTCGTCTTGGGAAACAAAAACAAATATTAGAACTCACTTTTCCTTGTAAAACATGTATGTCTTCTTTATTTCAAAACCACTGCATGGGCCGCATCTGAAAAATGGTCCCATCTCAAAATCACCTCCTCTGTGTTGCTCAAAAGGTAATTGTGCCAAGAAACCAAATTGTTCTGGAAAATATTCAAGAAGTTGATTTTAAAACCCTCAGAATGATCTTCCCTGATCGCTCGCATCTTCCCCACTTCCACATACAGACTCTCCCCTGCTTGGAGTTCCAATTTAGCCACACATAGCTTCCCAGTCTTCGCTCTTGCTCTTGCCACCAAGAATTCAGCCCCGGTGAGGGTATCACATCTGCTTAGAGCCGGCATTTGGGCCCAGTAAGCAAAAGTTACTCTTAAATGTCCCAATTTCATCATCTGGGTGAAGCTCATTATTGCTTTAAGCTCCTCTCACTTCCTCCTACTTGATGATGTGAGGAAATCAGCAGATGACCCAGTGAGTGACGGGGCGCCCGGCCACCTGGTATGTACTCCTCCCCACTCTCCTGCTGGGCTGACTGTTACCCCGGTGCCACACATGAGGAAGTGAAGCAGAATCAGGTCAGTCGCTTGTCAAAGGTCCCCAGGCTGGCAGGTGGAATTCAAATTCACATATGTCTGGCTTCAAAGCCGAAGCTTTTTAGTGCTCCAAAGGATGAATTTCCTTGGACCTAGCAAGGCCCACAGCCTTGGACAAACTAGATAACTTGTTCTGAGACTCAGGTTTCTTCCCAGCTGAGTACATCGGGCTAGCTGAACGCTAAGGTTCTCCACCGCTAACATCCCGCTTTTCCTCTTCTGGCAGTAGTTCATGGCAGAGGAGCAGTGTGCACCACGGCAAGAGCAAGGGACCTGCGGTCAACAGTGTTCATTTATCGTGTACTTATTCTACGTAGGATTATAACTTTATTGACTCACGTCTGATTATTATTATTATTATAAGAAATAAAATTGGGTATGGATGATTCCCAGGTCCATGCCCATACGGCTACCATGTTGTATTTATTGGGAAAGATGAAGAGAGAGGAGTGAACAGAGAATGTGAGAAAAGATCACGCTGGCAAATGTACCATGGTTATAGAAAAATGATAACATCAGGAGAAATTATGTGAAGCATATACTATTTTTTTCTGTAAGTCTAAAATTATTCCAGGGGCTGGGAGTGTAGCGCAGTGGTTAAAATGCTTGCCCAGCATGTACAAGGCCCTGAGTTCAATACCCAAGCACCACATAAAAATTAGCCAGGTAGGGTAGTGCTTGCCTGTAATCCCAGCCCTTGGGAGGTGGAGGCAGGAGGATTGCTGTGAGTTTGAGGCCAGCTAGGTTACATAGTGAGTTCAGGATCAATCTGGTGTGTAGACCAAGACTCTCCCTCAATATAGAAAAATAAACAAATGAAAAAACCCAAAATTCCAAAATTAAAAGTTTACCTTTTTTTTAAAGGGGGGGGGGGGCAATGGAAGAAGAAAGGAAATGTTCATTATTCTTAGTGATACGCTTTTAAGACACATTAACCTTCTGTGGGGCCTTTTGGGATGGGGTGGGGTATTCCCTGTGAGGAGGCTTTAGGGAGTCTCCTAGCAACCCCACTTCTGAGTCACTAGCAATGTTTTATACATTGATCCAAATGGAAGATACATGATTTTAAGTAAAAATTTGTTAAACTGGAAGAAAAGAGAAAAGGTCATATAGGAGCCTATCAAAAAATCACACGGTACTCTGTTACTAATTTTTTATGTTTTTATGTATCAGTTTAAAATGAATGTAATTAATAGCAAAATAAAATAAAGGGGAAATAGAAAGAAAGTGACAGTCCGTTAGGGTCAGATAACTGTCCACCTGGGAGACGGAGCAGAGGTAAGGAGACTGGAAGGGACATGGAATGGATGAAGGTCCCGTCCTGGTCTCCACTCTTACCCCTTCTCTAGGTAGACGCGGTCTTGGTCCACACACAGAGTCCTGCCCTGAAAGGGTCTTTGCCTGGAAGAGCTTGGCTCGGCGCCCAGTCCTGTTCATGGAAGCCGCTTTGACCCCGAGTGACTTAACCTTTTGCCTCTTGCCTCATCACTGGCTCCACACACACTTTTCTGAATTCTCTGAACTTCAGCCTAGATGCTTTACAGAAACTGTCAAATTCCTAGCCCAAGTCTATCACGCCCAGTGCTTTTCTGGGGCGGGCTAAATCTTAATGTATAGCCGGAAAGGCTTCAGTGTGATGGAAAAGGGTAACCAGTGGGAAATGCAAGAGGGTCTCTGGAGAATAAGGAAGGGTCCCCTGCGGGTTACTCAGAGGTCAGTCTGGGTTTGCACAGTGGGAGTGTGGCCTGGTTGGGGATAGATTGGGCTTGAGATCGGGGGATGTAGGATGGCTAATACTGGACAACTTCTCCTTTCTGGCCTCAGTCAGTAAAAGGAGGATGACTGGGACATCAAAGGTGGCTGTAAACATGAAAAAAATATGCCTGTTACTTTAAGCACCCTGGATAGACAGAAAGGAGGCAAGTCCTGTTATCAATATGACTGAGAAGGCAGAGTGAAGCCTTTTCCTGCCACGAATACCGAAGCAAGCATCACCATCTCCCATGCTCTTGACTGTCCAAAAACCAGGGTGTGCCCCTTGATGAGTCAAAGCTGACAACACTTGCTGGACACTAATGTTCAGAATGAAGCAAGTGTGTAATCGAAAATCAGCCCCCAAGGCTGCCGGGACTCACCGCTCAGACACTTAGTGGTGTCTTCACGGCTTCACGTACAGATTCTCGTCTGAGTAATTTTCCAAACCTGCCTTGGTAAATACTACTTTGAAAGAGAGATGCAATTATTGTTTGATTTTGACTGACAGATGAGATAATAAAGGAATAATAGCTAATATCACCAAGTAAATGAAAAGGCAGATCAGTCACAGTAAAAGAAAAGTGAGTTGTGAAGGAAAGCAGGCTGTGAACACAGGGGGACAGAAAGACACAGTGTCCATGCAGACAGACCTGTGATTTTCTTCACCACTTTATCCTGGAACTATTTTCAATAGTATCTCTTTAAAGATGGGAAACGTTACATGATAAGAAATACCCCTGAGTCTTGAGTCACCTAGTCATGCAAAATAGAGATCATCACATTTATATGCTTGCATTTATACGAGAGGGGAAAACTAAGTATGCTATTTGGTCCTTGAAGACATTCTGGGGAGGACACTTTCCGAACTTTCTCTCTGAACCATCACACTCCTTCCAAGCCCCTCCGGTTATAACTTAGGGTCATCTGCTGGCCGTCGCGATGGAAGTGGAGTCCAGCGAGCAACGAGTGGGTGCTCCGATGAGGCAGGAGGGGCGGTAAGGCTGGGGACTCGGCGTCGTCAGCCAGGTCCTGATGCCTTGAAATCAAGTGGAGAAACCGGCCGAATGACTGTGCTTGTCCACTGGAGCTGTGTCTCTGGGAGGCAGAAGCATTGCAGGAAGAGTGGACACTATGAGTCAGCTGCCTGGCTGGGGCTGAGTCACAGTCTGTCTCCAACGCCCCTCTGTCCTGGGCTTCCTGGGAGGGCTCTCCAGGAGATCGTTTCAGGCCTTTGTGAAGCTAGAACTACGAGCTTGGTGTCTGTCCAAATCCCACTGAAAATGAGTGTGTCTGGGCTTTGCCGATCTGGGATATGCACAAAGGCAACCTCTTGCCTGCCCCTCCCTTCGCAGGCCCCCTGTGTCTATTTAAAAGCTCGGGGGTAGCCTGATCTGAGGTCTGTCCCTCCTGTCCCCTCCTTGTGTACTGGAACATTGGGTCATGGCAGTGCAGCTGGAACGCAAGCTCTGGGCGGTTCAGCGAGGATGAGGCGGGCCCTGCGAGGCGTCTTGTCATTGCGCTGCTGTTTTTCCTCCCCTCCCACTGAGCTTTTTGGAAGTTTGAGCCAGGCTCCGTGTGTATCTCCAGAGATGCATTCCAAATTCCTAGCTGCTTGCAGCTCAGCTAGTCACGCGCCTCTCCTTTTGGAAGCCAGGTGCCCTGAAATGTTAGAGATGAAAACAACAGCCCACGGGCGGAGAGGGAGCGAGGCTCCCAGGTCCCAGGAGGGGGCCATCCAACATCTTGCTGTGGGTCCTGACTTCCCACCGTCACAAGAAGTGCAGCCGCTGTTCCCCTCTTACAAAGCAAAGAGTTCACTGGTCCCTGTGTAAAGGCCTTTGTGACTCAGGTGGAGAGTAAGGAGCCGAGTCGCCGCTGGCCAGCGCGCACGGCGCAGCTGCAGGAGCGGCAGGTGTCTGTGATGCCTTTCTCCCCCCGCAGAGCTGCGTGGTGCTCCACCACCCTGAACTCTGAAGATTTAGCTCAATCCTTGTCTTAGTCACTTTTTCACTACGGTGGTGCGGCACCTGACATACACAAATTAGGGGAGAGGTTATTTTAGCTCACAGTTTCAGAAGGTCACAGTCCACTCGTGGGCAGCCGGCAGCGGTGGAAGCACATGGCAGAGGCAGAGGTGGAGGCAGCTTCTCACGACATTGCAATCAGGGCGCCACGTCAAGTCTCAGAAGAAGGAAGTAATGCTTCCAGGCCCCGCCCCAGTGATCCGCCCCTTCTGGGTCCAGCCTCTGTTTTACCCTGTCCGGGTTGAAGCCCTTAATCCACCACATGCCCATAATCCACGGTTCTAGACCAGGGCCTCATCTCCTAACAATACATGGCTCCACAGATAATCCTTAACATCCACACGCATGAGCCTTTTAGGGGACATTACCGACCTAAATCACAATAGCCCTACTCCCTTCCAAGATTTTTTTGTTTGTTTGTTTGTTTTCTTTTTTTCCTCTCCAAGCACCAGGAACTGAATCTAGGCTCTTGCTCATGCTAGGCAAGTACTACCTACAACTGAACTGCACCCCCAGCCCTCTCCCTCTCTTTCTCCAGCCTTCCTGCTCCCATTCTGCCCTTCAGTCTTCTTTCTCTTCATCACGATTATTTCACTCCTTCCCTGGATTACATGAAGTAATGAAAGGCAGAGGATAAACAGCCAAATGCATCAACCATTCAAAAATTCTATTTGTCCCATGAAGAGTGAAAAAGATGTCTATATATTTTCTTAGATTTCTTTTTCTTGCAGTTGAATAACAGATAATTACGGATGAACCTTAGTTCTTGAAAAGTATGGTCTTCATATCTACAGCATCAGCATCCTTAGAACTTGTTAGAAATATTCTCTCCCAGCTCTGCCCTCCAGTTACATCAAATCAGAAACACTTGGGGATAAGGCACAGCAATGTGAAGGTTAACAAATCCTCCAGGTGATTTTGTGAAGTTTGAGAAGGTCTAGGGTAGAGACTCTTCGCGGGGCTGGAGGTGAAGGGAGGTGTTGAGGTTTCTCTGTGGCTTCCAGATGTGGCGAGAAAAGAGTCTATGCTACAAGGTGAGGTCTGGCACATGTACTTTGCCTTTCAAGATGGTATAAGGGGAGCATGAATGTGAGTAGCAGTAGGGGGTGATGGTGGCACTGGCAGATGTTTCTGGGGAGCTTCTTCCTCAGTTGCCTTCTGGTCATGGTCTAGAGCTTCCTGATCTTTGCATTGTGCCCAGCGTCTCTAATAGCATGAGGCTCCTAATATGTGTAACGTAGTGACATAGATTTCATCACACTTCATCTCTTCTGTCTCTTCCTTCTGGCAACTAAACAGACTATTAGCTGTAGCTGGAAATGGTACAGGCTGTTTCTTTTATTATTTTCTTTTCCTTTATTGAATTAAATCAAGCAAATAACTAAAAGTATGCTGTTCATCCTGGACATTCTCTTTCCTATCCTTTGACAAACTCTCAAAAAGTCCCCAAGTTTATTTAGAGGGTTGGGATATATGAATTTAAACTTGAAATATTCAACTACTAGCTACACAAGGCTAATCATCCATTAAAATGCAGGCCGTAGGATCTGAAACTGTCAATGTAAAATATACACCAAATTGCAAAGTCTTAGTCCAAAAGAGTGTAAGTTTTTCATTAATATTTATATTGATCTCACATTGAAATGATAACCTTTTGGATATACTGGATTAAATTAAATATATCATTGAAATCGATTTCACTATTTCCTTTTAAAATATGGCTACAGGAAAATCTAAAATTACAAATATGGCTTGCATTTGTGACTCACATTGTATTCCTATTATACAGTGCTGTTTAGTCTGGAGTCGTGTTCGAACTCAGAGTTTTAGGAGAGACTAGTGGTCATGCCAGAAGGAAATGCATAGGAACAGATGTAAGCAACATAGCATGGGTGCTCAGGTGAGGCACTGTCCGACCGTTGGATGTAAACATACGAGGCTTGCATCCAGACTCTTCTACTTACTTAGGCAAGTAAGTTAACTTCTCTGAACTTCACTTTTTTCATCTGTAAAATGGGGTTGTCTGAGTTTGTAGTTCCAAGGACATTTGTGATCACTATTTAAGACAATGAATGTAAACAGCTTAATCCTATTTCTGTCTAGTTGGTTAGTGATACTGATGATAACTGCTAATATGTACTAAATAAACATTAACTCTCCTTAAGTGGGAAGAGATTTTATTACTAGATGTTCTGAATGCTGACGTGGGATTTTCATTTCTGAGAGTTTCTTATTTTTGATTGATTCTCATCTATCTGGAGTGTTTTGTGAGTCATCCTGCCCCAGATTATTGGATGCTTATAACACCTTTTAAGCTTGAAATCCTCAGCTGGCCATGGTCACTTCCACTACCCCCCCCCCACCCTCCCTCCAGGGCCGGCACTTCCTAGCCTGGCCCTGAAGGCCTCACACTTGAAGAGCTGGGTTCATGGTATCCCTTTCCTGCGTGGAGACCCATCTCTTTTTGTCATGTCTACAGTTTATACAGCATAGAGAGTGGATAGACTCTGGCAGTGTCTTCATTTGCAAGTACTGCAGGTGAGCAAAGTCAGAGTTGGAGAGAACATTGGAAGGAAACCGTGATCCTGACTTTGAGGCTACTCACTGTCATCCCAAAAGAGTTTTTGTACTTCCATCCACGTGATGATAGCACAGAGCATCTAGATGAGTTTCTTTCCAAGAGAAGGAAGTTCCCTCCCTAAGCCACCCTAAGCTACATGGACCGGAGGATAAATAAGTGAGGAATGGGGAAACTCAAGCAAACAGAAATAGGTGGCGCATGGCTCCATTTTGAAAGATTTTGACCATTTTGAACAGTGGCCCGTTTCCAAATACAAAGTATCTGGACTTCGAATGTGATGACACTATGATAGACCCTCTAGCAGTTTATTGGCCCCTGCAAAAAAACTAAACCAAACCAAAAATGTTCAGTTGAAAACAAGTGCAGCAACGAAGAAGCAGAGGGCATGCAAGGGCTTTGTTTCCAAGTGAGACTGGGTTCTGAGTCTCTGACGTGGACAGGCCTCAACATTGAGAAAGGAATACGCAAAGTGCCGACACAGCGTAGCTAGCTGCGGAATGGATTCAAAGTTCTTAGGTCTTTGTTTGAATTGTGTCACTTCATTTGTCATTGTCATTGTCACCGTGTGGTCAAGACAGGTACTTTTCGTTCAGCACTTCCTACATACCAGAAACTTGGCTAAGTGCTTCTGTGGTTGATCTGAGCTCATTCATTCTCTTCAGAGCTGGCAGGTAAGTGTTATTATTATTAGGCTATTTTTTGCAGATGAGGAAACTGAAGGACAGAGACATTAAATAACTTACTCAAAGTTAATGCCCCTGGTGATGGGCCTGCAGGAAATTTTGTGCTCAATAAACAGAGATGGAAACTGAAACCACCATAATTTTTTTTGTTTGTTTTGAGGCTGCCTTATTACAGGTTATACAGGGAATCCCAAGATCAAAAATCCTTAACCCTATGTCAATTCTAAGGTCTTCTAATATAGGAAATATTTAAGATACCACCTTTATTATTCTGAAATGAAATTCACAGGTTATAAGCCTTACCTAAACATGTGGCCTGAAAACCCTTATTTTGACTTAAGGAAATATGGAATAGGTATATAAGGGTTATATATTTTATTTTACTTTTTTCCCATTTTATTGATATGTATACATGCAAAATTTAAGGTTTACATTGGAGTTGAGCATTTTGTGCACATATGTATCTTGTCAAGGTGATGAGGGCTTTCCCACTCTCCTTTTGTCCCTCCCCCTACCCACGCTCTCTTCTTCCTCCCGCACCCTACCCCCCTGTTTCACTCTGTTTTTCGTTTTAAGTTCCATAAGAGTTGTGATCTGGGACTCTCATATCAGAGAGACCATTCAATGTTTCACCTTCTGGTTCTGACTCACTTCACTAAGCATGATGTTCTCTAGTTTCTTCCATTTGCCTGCAAAAGCCTCCACACTGTTGGACTTTATAGATGCATAGTATTCCATTGTGTATAAATACCACAGTTTGTGTAGCCACTGGTCTGTTGATGGGTATTTTAGTGACTTCCATATTTTAGCTATTGTTAGTTGTGCAGCTATAAACATGGGTATACATACATCTCTGTTGTGTGTTGTTTGGGCTCTTTTGGATATATTCCCAGGAGGGGTGTCGCTGGATCGAAGGGGATATTTATTTCTAGTCTTTTGAGAGATCTCCATACTGCTTTCCAAAGTGGTTGTACGAATTCACATTCCCACCAGCAGTGCAGGAGGGTTCCTTTCTCCCCACAGCCTCACCAGCATTGACTGCCATTTGACTTGTTGATATAGGCCATTCTCCTGGAGTGAGATGGTATCTTAGCATTGTTTTGATTTGCATTTCTCTTATGGCTAGAGATGTTGAACAACTATTTATGTGTCTAATTGGCCTTTTGTACTTCTTTGTGAACTTTGTGTACTTCTTTTCTTCATTTCATTTGCCCACTTTTCAATAGGATCCTTTATTTTGGTTGGCTTACTTTTCTTCAGCTCCCTGTATATTCTAGTTACGAGCTTCCTATCTGAGATGTTGGTGGCGAGTAGTTTTTCCCAGTCTGTTGGTTCTCTTTTTACAATGTTTATGTTTTATTTTTCTGTGTAGAAACTTTTTAATTTGACAAGATCCCATTTGTTAATAATGGGGATAATTTCTTTTGCTCTTGGTGTCTTGTCAAGAAAGTCTTTGCCTACCTCTATGTCTTGTAGAAATTTGCCTGCTTTGTCTTCTAGAAGATTTAGTGTTTCATTTTTAATGTCTAAGTCTTTGATCCACTTTGATTTGATTTTGTTGCATGGTGATAGGTGTGTGGCTAGATTCATTCTTCTGCATGTGGATGTCCAGTTTCCCCAGCACCATTTGTTGAACAGGCTGTCCTTTTTCCATTGTATGCATTTGGCCCCTTTGTTGAAGATTAAATAATTGAAGGTGTTTGGGTTTGTCTCTGCATCTTCAATTCTGTTCCACTGGTCTATCTGTCCATTTTTGTGCCAGTACCAAACTGTTTTTAGAACTATGGCTTTATAGTATAGTCTGATATTTGGAACTGTAATGCCTCCTGCTTTGGTCTTGTTGCTCAGGATTGCTTTGGCTATTCTTGGTCTCTTTTGGTTCCATATGAATTTAAGAATTGTTGTTGCAAGTTCTTTGAAGAAACTTGTAGGTATTATGATAGGGATTGCATTAAATCTGTATATCAGTTTAGGTAGTATAGTCATTTTGACTATATTTATTTTGCCTATCCAAGAGCAGGGGATGCCTTTCCATTTTCTAGTGTCTCCTATAACTTCTTTCTTCATTGTAATGTAGTTTTCTTTATATAGGTCCTTCACATCCTTGCTTAGGTATACTCCTAGGTATTTAATTTTTTGCTGAGCTATTGAGAATGGAATTATTTTTCTGAGTTCTTGCTTAACAAGTTCATTGTTAGTGTAGAGAAAAGTTATTGATTTTTTAGTGTTAATTTTGTAGCCTGAGACTTGGCTGAATTTTTTTATTGTTTCTAGGAGTTTTGTAGTGGAGTTTTTAGAGTCTTCCATGCAGATAATCATATCATCTGCAAATAAGGAGAGTTTGACCTCCTCCTTTTCAATGCAGAGTCCCTTTATTTCATTTTCTTGTCTGATTGCTATGACAAGTGTTTCAAGGACTATGTTGAATAAGAGTGGTGAGAGTGGGCATCCTTGTCTTGTTCCTGATTTGAGAGGGAACTATTTCAATTTTTCTCCATTTACTATGGTATCTGCAGTAGGCTTAGCATCCATGGCTTCTATGAGTATTAGGTAGGGCCCTTCTATACCTATTTTTCTCAGTGTTTTTGTCATGAAGGGGTGCTGGATTTTGTCAAAGGCTTTTTCTGCATCAATAGAGATGATCATGTGATTTTTGTGTTCACTTTTGTTGATATGGCGTATTACATTGATTTTTGTATATTGAACCAGCCTTGCATCTCAGGGATGAAGCCCACTTGATCATGGTGTATGATCTTTCTGATTACTTGTTGGATTCTGTTTGCCAGAACCTTATTTAGGATTTCTGCATCTATATTCATTAAGGATATTGGTCTATAATTTTCCTTCCTGGTTAGGTCTTTGTCTGGTTTTGGGATTAGTGTGATGTTAGCCTCAAGAAATGAGTTTGGTAGCATTCCTTCACTTTCTACTTTATGAAATAGTTTGAGGAAGATTGAATTAAGTTCTTCCCTAAAATACTGAAAAAATTATGCTGTGAATCCATCTGGACCTGGACTTTTGTTTGTAGGTAGAGCTTTTATTACTGCTTCAATTTCTGTGTGCGTGATGGGGTTGTTCAAACTTTTTATATCTTCCTCATTCAATTTTGGTATTTTATATGTATCTAGGAGGTTATCCATTTCTCCCAAGTTCTCAAATTTGTTAGAATATAGGTGTTCAAAGTAATTTCTTATAATATTCTGAATTTCTGCAGAGTCTGTTGTAATTTCACCCTTTTCGTTTCTAAGTGAGCTAATCTGTGCCTTTTCTTTCTTTTTCTTGTTGAGGTTAGCAAGAGGTTTGTCAATTTTGTTAATTCTTTCAAAGAACCAGCTCTTAGACTTAGCAATCTTTTTTATTGTCTTTTTAATCTCAATTTCATTTATTTCAGATCCGATCTTTATAATTTCTTCTCTTCTACTGCCTCTTGGGTTAAGTTGTTTTTGTTTCTCTAGGTCCTTAAGGTGCATCATTAGCAAATTTATTTGTGACTGTTCTGTTTTTTTGATGTGTGCGTTTATGGCTATGAATTTTCTTCTAAGGACTGCTTTCATTGCATCCTACAGGTTTAGTTATGATGTACTTCCATCGTCATATAAATCTATGAAGTTTTTGATTTCTTCTCTGATTTCTTCTATGATCCATTGTTTGGTCAGTAAGTTGTGAAGTCTCCATGTGTTTATGTATTTTCTTCTGTTTCTGTTGCTGTTAAGTTCCAGTCTTATTCCACTATGGTCTGAGAGTCGGCAGGGAACTATTTCTATCCCTTTGTACTTGTTTAAGCATGACTTATGTCCTAGGACGTGGTCTATTTTAGAAAATGTTTCATGTGCTGTTGAGAAGAACGTGTAGTCAGTTGATATTGGGTGGAAAACTCTGTAAACGTCTGTTATGTCCAGGTTTTCTACAGTTTCATTCAGCAGTTGTATATCTTTGTGGATTTTCTGTCTGGTTGATCTATTTCTGATAGTGGAATATTAAAGTCCCCTACTATAATTGTATTGGGGCCCATGTGTCCTTTCAGATTCAGTAATTTTTGGTTTACATAATTGGGTGCTCTAGAGTTGGGGGCATATATATTGATAATTGTGTTTTCTTCCTGTTCTAATGTTCCTTTCACCAGTATGTAGTGTCCATCTTTGTCTCTCTTTGCCTGTTTTCTTTTGAAATCAGATGAGTCTGAGATTAATGTAGCTACTCCTGCCTGTTTTCTGGGACCTGTTGTGTGGAATACTGAATTCCAGCCTTTTATTTTCAGTCTATGAGTTTCCTTGTGGGTGAGGTGTGTCTCTTGCAGGCAGCAAATTGTGGGTTTCTGTTTTTTGATCCAGTCAGCTAGTCTATGTCTTTTGATAGGTGAGTTGAGGCCAGTCACGTTTAGAGTAATTATTGAGGTATGTTTGGTGTGTCCTGCCATAGTTTTAGTTTTTCCGAGTTGTTTACTGGCTTTACTTTTTTCTCAGCTCATTCTCTTCTAGCTCTTGTCTTTTTTTCTCTGGGGTCTCTTGTTTCGTTGGCTTCTCTTTCACTATCCAAGTGTCCTTTGAGAATTCTCTGTAGTGATGGCTTAGTGGCTGCAAGTTTCTTTAAGCTTTCTATATCATGGAGGATTTTAGTTTCTCCTTTTAGTTTAAAAGATAGTTTTGCTGGATATAGTAGTCTTGGTTGAAATATGTGCTCTTTTAGTGTTTGAATGACATTGCTGCATGATCTCCTGGCTTTTAGAGTCTGGGCTGAGAAGTCTGCAGTTATCCTGATGGGCTTACCATTGTAGGTCACCTTCTGCTTTTCTCTTAGCACTTTCAGTATTCTTTCTTTGTGTTGGGTTTCTAGTACTTTAATTATGATGTGTGGGGATGAGGTTCTCTTCTGATCAATATTGGTTGGGGTTCTAAGTGCCTGCAGTAGCTCGATGTTCATTTCTTTTCTTTGATTTGGGAAGTTTTTTCCATAATTTCCTTGAATATGCCTTTCATTCCTTTTGTTTCGACCTCAGTCTTCTGTTGGATTCCCATAATTCTCAGGTTGTTTCTTTTTGAATCGTCTATCAGTCATTGTAACGATTCACTTTTTTCTTTTTTCACTTTGCGGTCTTTATGTTCTTTCCACTCCTGCTCCATCACTTTGTCTTCTAGGTCTGATAATCTACTTTGAAATTGTTTGATATCGTTGCTTATTGTGACCTGTGTGTTTTTCACTTCCTGTATATCTGCATTTATTTTTTATGTCTCTGTTGTGTTCTTCTCTCATTTCTTGCATTGTCTTCATTATCTTCTGGTTCATTTCCTCTTTGATTGTCTTTATTTGCTTCTCAAAGCTTGCTCTTAGTTTAGCTAGGTCTTGGCATAGCTCTTGATCTATGATTTTTATTTCCTGCATCATTTCCTGCTTTATTTTGTGTTTTAATTCCTGCTTTAATTCCAGCTTTAGCTCAATGTATTTCTGGGCTCAGAAGTTACCCTCATTTGTGCGATTTTCATCTTTCGCTTCTGTATTTTCAGGATTCCTGGTATGCTCTTCTGGTATGTCAAGACTACTTGAAGGAGATTTATTTCCACATTTTCTCATGGTTCTGTTGTCTTTGGTTGTCTCTGGTTGTCTGTCCCTGGATTCCTCTATGTGGTTCTCCTCGGTACGGCTCTGTCCAGCATTGAGATAACGGAGTCTCCATACTGACCACTTGGATGGCTCCTCCCTGTGCCAGCCCAGAGCTACTGGGAAGTCCACGGTGTGTGGGAAACCCGACCTCTGTCTCTGTACCTGCACTGGCTCCTTCTGCGCCGGTCCAGAGCCGCTTAAGTGATATATTTTAATAAGTAAATACTCAAGCAGGAGACAATTATATGCTTGTACATGTACACAGAATCACCAGGGAAGCCTCATTTACAAATACTCAAATGCCACAAAAGGGGCTGACGTCAATGTTTTACTCCTAGGAGAGGTTGAAACAGAATAAAGTACATTTTTCACATATTGCTTACTTTCTTGGAAAATTCATTGTAAAGTAATTAAAATCATACAAAAATACTTTGTTTATAAATAAGGTAGAATTCAGTTTCAGAACATAGAAATTTCTCAAGTATATCAGTATCCATTCGGATATTTAAAAAGTGAGATATTTAATTTTTTTTCATGATAGAACTGTTCCAGGCAAGAAACAGCATGACAGCAATGGCTAACCTAGACCTTGGCCAAGAAAATGACAATCACATCTGCCTCACTATTGGGATACCAAGGATACTTTGCAAATTTCTCAAATTCTTTAGAACAAAGGTCCTTAAACTTGGTTGCACATTAAATAATCTAAGAAACTTTAACTCAAATACTAATTGATGCCATCTGTAAAGACTCTGATATATTTATGTCAGGGCCACTGCCTGGTATGGTAATCTGTGTTTACTAGCCATGGCTAAGCCAAAGCATCAAACCATTGACCTGGCAAGTTTTCTTTCTGTCTGTCTCCTACAGAAGGATTCAAGGTCATTTCCGCCCAAGGGATAACAACTGGAATTATAAGATAGGACAAGGTATATGTAATCCCAGAATGTGAGAAATCAAAACCTGATTTTCAAGAAATCCCATGAATTAAGGACTAATAGTTTACTTCTAAATGTAGAACAAACAGAAGAATAGAATCAAACTAAATGGAAAATAAATCAACTGTGACTGATTAATTAGGAGATAATCTTATGCTATGGAACGACCAAGCCCCTTCTAAAACCCCTAGCCATCTATCTCTCTTGCGGCTGGACTTGGGCCTTTAGCCTTGTAAGAAAAACAAACCCACAGTCACTCTTCCTGGTTTGGAGATGACTCTTGCTGAATCCTGAAATCAAGAATGGAAGATACAGCTTATCTTCAGCCCAAACTTTGAGCCGATCAGATGTGACTGCCTGGAGAGGAATTCAATGCCCAGCCCAGAGTGATTGAAGAGTGCCGGAATCAGTGGTCAGTGATACTTGTCACAGGCGTTCAATGTAGCCAGGGCAGGAAGTACTCTTGTGTCTTCCTTAGACATTAAAGGTTTTTGTTTTCTCCCTGGAGAAAGAGACACATTTCTCAAAAGTAACAAGTGAGATTCGCAGACCTGGTCAATTTTTGGAACGTCTTGGCTGTTATCATCCTCTTTGCTTCTTTTGCCTCCTCCTCCCCATCACTGAATGATGGTAGTTTCCATTTGTTGGCATTCAGCCCCGTGTCCTGCATTTCACGTTTAACACCTTGTACTCCTTGCAGTAACGCTGTAAGATTGACGCCTCCCTTGGGGTCCAGAATCCCACAGCTGGCAGAAGGACCCGGCCTTCAGATCTACATCTGCCTGACTGTACAGTTTCGTAGTACAACAGCATGAAGTCCAAGTTGGCTTTGGACCATTCTCCAAAGCACTAATATTCTTTGTCCTGTACACATATCCCTCAAATGGCACGAAGTTCAACAACAACCAAGTGGTAGGGCACTGTAACCTTCTTATTTCTCAGCATTTCCTGGTAAGAAGTCTTATTTGAGAAATCTTTTTTTTGAGATAAGTTCTCTAGTCTAGGCTGGTCCTGAACTTACTATGTAGCCCAAGATGTCCTAGAACTCATGGCAATCCTCCTGCCTCAGTCTCCCAAGTTCTGGGATTGCAGGTGTGTGCCACCACACCTAGCTTTAACTGTGAGTTTAAATGGAAAAAAATGAAGGAAGCAAATAATAGGAATATTTCTAATATAATTTTCCATGCCTCATATTATTCCTTATTGTGAATCTTTCTAAAATATTCATTTTCTTGTTCTAGTTATTTAAATATAAAGAATCCAGTTTGTTGCCATAATCTCACACCTAAAAGGAGTACTGGCACATAATGGAAAGTAATTTTGAATAAATTAGTGCAATTGACATTTTAAAAACAGCAGTTTTTAATTTTGGTGAAGTTCACTTGATGAATTTTTGTCTTTTATGATCTAACTTCTTTTGTGTCAAATAAAAGAAATCTTGGCTTATTCATGTCAGAGATATTTTTCTTGTATGTTTTCTTCTACAAGTTTTATAGTGTAAACTCTAATCTTTTGGTTTATGATTTACATAGTTAACTTTGCTTTTATTAAGATGCTAAAGACTTAGGTTTGGCTTTCTAATAACATTTTGATCTACTTTATAGGTAGGTCCACATAAAGGAATTTAAGAATGTAGATACCATGCTTTCTCTTTTTCTCTGTTTATTTTCTTTGTTTTTTTGAGACAGGCTCTTGCTCTGCAGCGCAGCCTGGTCCTGAGTTCACTATGTGACCCAAGCTAGCCTTGGGCTCATGGCAATCCTTCTGCCTCAGCCTCCCAAGTGCTGGGATTACAGGCCACCATGCCCAGCTTTTGTGTGGTGTTGTGGAATGGAACTCAGGGCCTTGCACTTGTAAGAAAAACACTTTAACTGCTGTGCCATTCCTCTAGCCCCCAAGCTTCCTCTTTTGAAAAACATGATCTAAGAGGTCTTTTTCCTGACAAAATCCCTCACAGCATTGTCGTATTTATCATTTGACTCTTTCTTCTAATAAAACACTTGCTCTTCCTGTTATTTCCCCAACTCTGTCTCCTTCTCAACGTCTCAAGCAAAAGAAGACTGGTTACCTGTTTCGGAGTGACCCTGTCCGAAATCGTGGCGTTGCTCAATACTTTCCACTCTCTGCCTATTGACGGAGATCCACCCTGAGCACCACTGTCCAAAGTCATCCTATGTTGTCTGCAAAGTAATCTTTAACCCAGGGCTCGAGGAACAGACTGCCAGCAGGAAGATGAGGCCTGTGGGGGGGGGGGGGGGGGGGGGGGGGGGGGGGTGGGGTGAGGGGCTCTACCTGGAGAATGAGGACTATTCTAGCTAAAGTCGAGCTATTCCATCCTCATGCTGTGTTACACCCTGAGCAAGACTTTGCTGTTTAGGAACTACTTTAGGGCTTTCAGGAAGGAGAATGTAATTGATAGGAAGGATCTTGTTCTTTGATTTTATACAGCCCTGAAAAGACTTGATTTCAGAGCTGAAATGAAACCAAAGTTTTTGTCAGCTCAGAGTTTCGTTGCAAATTTGTACTGTATTTCTATCTCTTTGATAGCCTGGGAAGGACAAAGGATGGAAAGTGAACTTTGTTAATTCTTCATTCGCTACATGGAAGAAGGCTGTGCCTCTCACGGCTGAGCTCATGTCCTTCAATGGTGGTTTCACATACTCTTGACCTAGCAGGAAAGACTTCCCTTGCTCCTTCTTGCCTTGTGTACACATTGGGCCCAACTACTCAGAACTTTTCAGCGATCCTTTTCATCCCTGTCCTAGAAAAACAGATGATACACTCCATGGAGCTAGAAGAAATGCTGGCATACATGGGGAAAAAAGGCACAACCTATAATTATTAGGGAGCTTCTAGCCTGATGAAGAGCTCAGGTGCACCAATAACTTAGTATAATGCAGAGACATTAGCTATCATAAGACACACAGTAAAGCACAGTGGAACTGCAGAATCTGGGCACCTAAGAGAGACCAGGTGAGCCTGGGGCAGAGTATGGAGTCAGGAAAGATTTTATGGAAGGAAAAAAATTCACTTTTGTTTAGTTTTAAAATTTGCTTGGCGGAGAAGGTCAATGCGGTGGGTCCAGGAAAACCTGTTAAAACCACAGAGGCATGAGAGAGAACAGGGAGTCCAGGGAATCATACATGGCTCGGTGTGCCATGCATGGCCCACTCTGAGCTGGCTCACATTTAGGTGCTCATTTGAACTGATTTTCTTTAATTTTGGAGAAGCCAGGTGTTGCAGTGGTGGGTAGGAGGGCTCTGTCATGGCAGCGTGCATTTTTTTCAGTTATCTCAAGCAAGCCAACTCCTTGGCTTAGTCAAGCAAAATTCTGTAGTTAGGGGACCCATTTTCTTCGAAAGAATTTAGAAATGATTTGCTTTTGCTTGTGCATGTCCACAGGGGATGTCACTCCTTCCCCTTAGCAGCTTCTCACGGGATCACACCTAATGTTCCCTCCCTGAAGAATCAGACTCTCTGTCCCCTATGCCTTCTAGGTTTCTTGTGATGTATAAGAACGCTTTAGAGATGGCTTCCCCAGGGGACTTACCTTTAATCCACGTCCAAGAGTGGCTGAAACGTGGAATGTAAGGGAGAAGCAGCAAGAAATGTGGCCAAGCCAACTGTGGGTGTGAAATTGGATTACACAGATCTTTGAATGTGAAATTAGAGAATTTGTGGGCATAGGGATCGAAAAGAAGGTTGTACTCTTGACATACAGACTGAGTCATGCAGGTGAAGGCTTGCCTATTGCTGACTGCGTTCAGGTGCAGACTGTGTTTCATACTGAACCCTTCCTACGTATTCTTTGGGCAAAAATCCTGCCTGGAATTCCCTTGGCGTTTCTGTGATTGCCCAGGACATTGGAAATGATAACAAAGAAGGTGTTGTTTGGTGAATTAGAAAGATAAATAGACCTTTGGAAAGGGATCTTAAATGTTCCTTGGGTGTAGACAGATCATTTAAAATGCAGGGAGGAGAAGAATAGTACTTTAATCCAGATTCTGAGATCCTGTGTGATTGCTCCAGCATTTTCTAAATAGTTGTTTTTCTTGATTTTTTCCTTCTTTCCCACTAGGAGGCAGCATCATTCCCTTTGTCCTCCAGGTTGGGTATTGTAAATAAATAAAATACATACAGCGCACATAAGTATGTATCATCACAACATGAAGACACATCTTAAGCTTTGGCTTTGACTGATTAGGAAAATATTGCCTGGAGTTTTGATTGATTGGCCTAAAGCTCAACACAGAGCCCTGAGTTCTGGAACGTATTTTTCTGGTCTGCTACCCAGAAAAGAAACGGACCATTAAAAACTACGTTCTGGGAAGCATCTTCACTGCAGATTGATTTCTTAAGCAGCACTGGCAAGTTTAAAGATTCTAGGACCCTACATGGTCAAAGGAATGTTTAGACTAGCGGGTGTTGTTCTGCCTCTTACTACCAAGTTTTATGCAACTTTGAATCCCCAAGGTATTTCCGCAGAAAGTCAGCTCGGGTACGCCGGCTCTTCTGTGGCAGTTGCTGGCAATTTCACTGTGATTGCAGCAAGGCAGCTTATTTGAGCAGCTTGTGCCAGCAGCTTGGGCCTCTGGGCGCACGGGAAGCGTACTGCCCTCACAGGCAGCCAAGGTGTGCTCCAGCCGTGCCCCCGTCATGGCCTGGCTTTCCGTATTCTGCTACTATGAAAGGAAAACCCAGAAGGGGGTGTTTAATTTGGTCATCTTTGTTCATATGCTTGGTGTACATCGTTTGGTCATCTCGGACTGTTCTGGGAGGGATGTGTCGATCGGCTCAGTAGAATTTCCCAAAGCTTGTTATATCAGATGAGTTTGGGTTATTTTGGGTTACAAGAGGTGGCATCCCAATCAACAAAACGGTCAGCCTCACTTAGACTTATAGCTTCTGCCAAAATAATGAATAATCCTTGAGCTTGCCTACTAATTATGGTTTTTTGTTTGTTTTGTTTTGGTTTGTTTTTTTGTGGCAGGGTGTCGCTCTATAATCCACATAGTCCAGGCTGGTCCTGAACTCACTGTAGAACCCAGGCTGTCCTGGAACTTAAGGTATTTCTTCTTTCTTACTTCCCAAGTGCAGGGACTACAGATATGAGTCACCATGCCCTACTTACATGGTTCTGGGAAATCAAACTCAGGGCCTTTTGCTTGCCAGGCAAGTGTTGTATCTGCTTGTCATTCCTCCGTCACTCTGCTTAGGTCTTCTGAAAAAAGAAAAAAAAAAGATTTGCTGTGACAGGTGATATTATGTCAAAGATTAGAGGCTACTGCGTATGTAGTAAGCATGGCAGACAGTAAACAATACATTAGAAAGAAGTTTAGCTTTTCCTCCTTGATCTTTGCTGAAGTCTCACAGGGCTTAAAAAGCTCTCCAACAAGCACGTGCTGAGTCTGATCGCTTGCCAGGCCTGAGTCCACAGCGGGAGGGAGACTTCGAAGTCAGCCTTGACCACCGCGCCCGCTGCTGCCCAGGCCTCTACACACCTGCTGAGGAGTGCACCAGAACAAAGTCTGTCAGCCCTCCACTCCACACATTCATGAGAATAAATTATAAAAAGGAAGGAAATATTACTTTTAAAAGGAAACCAATATTAAAACCAAACAAAAACACTGACCCTGGTTTCTAGGAGCTTCTGTTATAGCAGAAGAGTCACACATATATGTAATAAGGCAGATGATTATAATTTGGATAACTGTCACTCATAGATATTTTGTAAGCTATAAAATACTGTGAGAATACAGAAGGAACCGGGGAGTAACTTAGCTTTTTTTCCTGTAAAGAATTTCTGTTACTAATGAAGAAAAAACCCAGTAAGATTGTCTGCCAGCAGGACAATGGTTTTAACTTCAAACAGATCTTATTCATCGACTCAATGAATATTTATTGTGAACTTACCATGTGTCCCTAGGTTCTTGGGATATATCAGTGAATAAAAAGAAAGAAATTTCCATTCTTCTGTCAAGATCAACAATCAGGCAATGGCTAAACCTCTTCTACAGTAACAGAGAGAAATCTTAACTTTTTTGTTTTGTTTTGTTTTGTTGATGCAGATGGTAAAAGCATTGAACATTGTGGCTCCTGATCCTGAACTTTCACTAACCAATACTATCAAAAAAAGCTTTAGGATAATAACTCATTTTAATATGTAGGCATACGTTGGAGTTACTGTAGTTCAGCTACAGACTACCACAATAAAGTGAGTCACACTCTCTTTTGGTTTCTCAGTACATATGAAAGTTATGTTTACCCTATTCTGGTACAATTAAGTGCCCAATAGTATCATAAAGAAATGATATAATATCCTAGTTAAAAATATCTTATTGCTTAAAAATGTTTATAATCTTATGAACTGCTGGAAAAATGAAACCAATAGTTGTAGGGTTGCCACAAATCTTCAGTTTGTGAATCACAATAAAGCAAATCCTGCTAAAATACAGTATGTCTGCTTCTGCTTCTACTTTTTGATCATGGTGCTACTTCTTCCTAGCAAGTATACCTGCTTCTACTGAAGGCAGTTTTAAAGCTGGCTGGTGGTGTGCCGGTAAAGGCTTAACACCTAGCTGTCAAAAAAAGTGAAAAGTAAGAAAGTGCTGATTTATAGCATTACCAATTTCTGTTATATAAACAGTCTCATCATGTTATTTCAAGCTAACCTTGAGATGTCACTGCACATGAAGAGTGTCAGAGAGGTACAGAGAGGTTCTGAGGAACCAGCAGAAGCAGGCCACAGCACACCACTGGTAATAGGCCCAACAGAGAACGAATTATGACCAGTGGATGGGAATGTGGTGGTGCCCGGGCAAATGTTCTTTTCATTGATCTGTGGAGATCAGTTCTGTGAGCAGTGTCATGAGTAAATTGCCCAAAATACTGCATTTCCTTAAATCACCTCATTGACTCAACAAAGATGAATTTTGTGTGTGTGTGTGTGTGTGAGGGAGGGGGAGAGTAAACATGCACAAAGATTATTTTATTTACTATTAGAGAAAAAACATACTTTCTCACACTGGCTACTTAAAGACTTGTGTTATTTCCTTTGGGCCATGGGCAGCTACTCAGAGCATTATGGTGAGATGCTGCTATTTGGGATGGCTTTACTGCTTTTGTATGTTTACTATTGAATTTAACCCTTTAAAATTCAGGCGTATTTTTAAAACATCTAGGTTTTAACTACAGTTTTTACCTGATTAAATAAATATGTTTCTCATTAAGTAAATTGTGTACTGAGGATATTTATTTTATTTTATCATTCATTCCTTCATTCCTTAATTCTTTCACTGAGACAAGGTCGTGTTCTATAGTTCAGGCTGGTCTTGACCTCACCATGTAGCCCAAGCTGGCCTGGAACTCACGGTAATCCTCCTGCCTTAGGATTATTAACAGCTCCAAAAAATCAGCCAGGAAATTTTCTCAGATCTGAGTTTGGAGTCTGCATCCTTCATGAGGTGTGAGACAGGTACTGACACCAGAATCTCCCACTTGACTTTTGGTGCCTCTCAAATCACCATATAGCTCTCAGTCACAAAATAAAATCCTTCTTAGGGTTCAAAGGCTCTTGCTTTAACAAACAAAATGTTGAAAAGTGCTTACTGCTTTCTTAACAAATTGCATTTCACCTATCCTAGTTACATGTATGTGATCTTTGTTTATAAGGAAATTTTTTATTTCCTTATAAATGTGAAATGTGGGATGATGTTTTGGTGATGTGCCAGATAATATTTAGGGGAGAACACTGTGTGAGTTACTTTTCTTTGAGTTTTTTTCTGGGAAATATTGCTCAACACCCACAACATTTATTTTAGTTCACAGCTTCAGAATGCCTCGGTTCACCCATGGGTGGCCTGCAACGGTGGAAGCGCATGGCAGGGGCCTAGCAGAAAAGAAGCTGTTCAGAGGATGGCAGACAGGAAGCCGAGAGCAAGGCAGGGCAGCATAAGACCTTCCAGGTAACGTCCCAGTGATCTTCTTCTTCTAGGTCAGGGCCCAATGGTATGCCTTATCCAACTAGGCCCCACCTCTTAGAGCACAGGAAATCACAGGGTTTACCTTCATGATTGATGCACCATCCAAACATGATGCTTTTGGGAGACATTCCAGATCCAAGCCATAGTACATACTAAATAAACATAAATTATACTTGGCACTAGCAATAGATATAATTAACTAAGTCCTCAGTAAAACAAAAGAGAACTTTCTATTCATATCAATCTATACTGGCATAAGTAATGACAACAAATTTTCAGAATGGTGTGGAAGCAAGGTTTATTTTTATGGTTAGTTGTAGGAACAAGTGTTGACTGATTTTGAAGTTGTGGGTAAAAGGTAAAAATATAAAAATATAATAAAGCAATCACAAAAGCACAAAACCCTGATTCTTAGAAGTCAACATTGACACATGACACAATGCAGCTAGCTTTCAAGATAGAGGGAGAAGCTAAAAGCTAAGGATTGTGAGGAATTTCTAGAATGTGAAAAGTCACAGAATTTGATTTATTCAAGTATCTCCAGAAGCACTGCTGTCCTGGTGACACTTTGATTTGAACATGTTGGACTTACCTCTAAAACTATAAAAGAATGAATTTGTGTTGTTTTAAGCAACTGAAATGGATGGGGATTTGTTCCAGAAGCAAAGACAAATGACTATGCACGTGCTCTTCTGTGTTCCCTGTCCTCCCTACGGTGCAAGTGGAGCTGAGAGGTCACAGAATGCGGGTGAGCATGAGGCGTCCCCACCCAGGCTTGGCCTCTGAACCCGCTGTGTCATCAGCCATGATCCGTCTCTGTGCTGGTTGGACACCAATGCAGAAGTGCAGTGAAGGGTTGCCAGCAGACTCAGGAGATGGCAGAACCACGGGACTCAGGGAACCTAGTTTCTGAGTCACCATTTGGAGGAGAAGCACCCAAAGGGGTTGCCCCAACTGGATGCATGGCTGCTAAAACACTCAGTGTTGGGAGTTTGTTTTTCTTGCACAAAACCTTTGATTCTAACTAATGCCCCAAAGCAAAAACTCTAGAATACATTTAAATAATTTTTTAAAAATATTTGAATTTCAAAAAAGGACCACACTATTTTTTTTCATGCACAAAATGAGAATTCCATTGGACCTACTTAGCCTCATTTTTTGATTTAGTATTATAACATTTTCAAATGACATATAAAGAGTACTATTATAATTTCTATTTTTAGGACTTAGGACAGTGTTTAAATATTTTTTGTTTTTTGAACAACAAGATAGTCACCAATTCAGCTTGAAGACAGATGGCTCATTGTTGTCTTGACAGGGGTTTATAGTCCTTTTTTAAATTTACACTCTTTCCCCATCACTCTCTGCTTTCATTCAGGGATTCGCTTTCTTGGAATGTTTGCCTACTTTCTTTTTCAAGTTCAGCTCAGTTTCATTTCTTTCCAAAAGGTATTTTATCAATTCCGAGAAATGACTTCTTTTCTTCCTCAACAATTCCACATATTATGTCATAATGGTTATTATGTTTGTAACTGACCCCTGGCCAACCCCACCCTAGCCTCATATATATACGTGTAGACATAAAACTGTAGCTTCTTGCTGCAGAGGATGTAGCTCAGTGGTAAGGGGCTTGCCTAATGTCTGTGCTGGGTCCTGAGTTCAATTCCTGCTACCTGTCCATCCAGACTGTAGCTTCTAGAAAACTGACATCATTCTTTACACATTGATGTCCTTGACATAACATACACTCTGAGTGCAGTAAAAATTCATACAGGATTATGGAGTTCCTTTTAAGCTGTCATATAAATGAAGCAAGTATTCCTACAACGTAACTTTTTTCACTCATTCAAACAATTTTTGGAATGTCTCCTTTCTAAACCAGGCAGAATTCTGAACACAGAGACACTGTGTACCCTGTGTAACTATCACATGTCACCAAACAGGATAACTACGAGCTGCCTACAGAGGATGCCTACCACATGCCAGGCCAAGGGCAAATGACGCATGGTCCATCTGAGCCTCAAGCCAAGATTCACTTTTCCAGGGAAGCGTGGCCTCAGGACATCTGGGGAGGCTAAGTCTTCATTTGTTCATGTTTGTTCACACACCAGGATTTTTAGGAACAGGCTGTTCACCTTTCTTTGGCTTAGACCTCTTGTTCCCATACCGCTGTTTATGATGTAACTTAGAATCTATTCCACAGAACTGAACTCAATTCAGTTTTCAATTGTGCATGTGATCTACCTCATTCATGTACTTTCCATTCATAAGCAAGAGAGATGTGTAGAAATAATTAGTAAGGGTCCCCGGGGGTGAATCCTAGCCCATTATTTCACCATTTCCTTACAACTCATCGAGAAGGGTGGGTGAGAAAAAGGAAGGGGAAGGCCCTGTTCTTTCCTGACTGACCTTTTGGCCCATTCACAGAGGCTCTCCCCACCTCAAGAGAACCACTGTTCTCCCACCAGGGGAGCAGCATTCAGTCACCCCAGGGTCAGGCCTGGGTGTGTCAGGCAGGCCATGATGAGCGTTCAAATTGGGAGGCAAAATTTGGTCAACGACAGGGAAAGCATGACAGAATGTGACAATTTTTAGCAACATGACACTTTGAGAATGAGATTCAATGTATCCCTAGCACCAAAACAGTGACTTGGCTTAGTAACTGCTCTGAAATGTTTAAAGGAACGTGAAATGAATAAGAAAATGATCGTGTGGCTCTCGCCACACTTTGTTTTCTTCTCCATGAAATCTTCATGAAAAACATCCCAGTCCTGTCTCCTTACAAGTCAGGAATCATGAGTTGGGTAAAGGTGAAGCCTGTTGTTCTGAAAGCATCCTGCTAATAGTAAAGGCCCAAGGCCGTTAGGTAGGAAAGCCCAGGTTACAGAGGAAAACAAACTAGGGTCTTTCTCAAACCTTTCCAAATAGCCTAGAGTCCTGTTCATTTTGGGTAAATGTCTAGAAGTAAAACTGTTGGGTGGGTAGGTAAAAAAAAATGTAAGAAATTGCTAAACTTTTGCTTTAAAAGGCCATATCATTTTACATTCCTACCAGCAATGTGAATTCCAAGTATTGTATGTTTGTAATAGTCTATAATAGTCAGGGTTTTCCAGGGAAACAGAACCAATAAGGGGTCTTACACACACATGCACATGCACACACACATGCACACACACACACACACACACACACATGAACACACACCTGTATCACTAAATGGAGATAAATACCGAGAAATGAGTTGTTAGGCAATTTTATTGTGTGAAATTACAGAAGGTAATGTACTTCCACAAGCCTACATGTACAGCACCTTCCTAGCAAGAGCTAAGTCAAGCACTAAATACCCAAGTTTGATTCCCTGGCACCACATAAGCTGGACGTGGTGGCACATGCCTGTAATTCCAGCACTCAGGAGGCTGAGGCAGGAGGATTGCCATGAGTCCAAGGCCAGCCTGGGCTCCATAGTGAGTTCAGGACCAGCCTGGGCTACAGAGCAAGACCCGGTCTCAAAAAAAGATATAGCAGATATGAGAGGCGTGAGGATACTCCTGGCATCATACAGCTTGCCATTTTACAGTGAGCTTAAAAATAACTTAGAGAAAGCACATGCTACAACTGTAATAATTATAGCAAGTGCATAAACCAGTAACATAGATCTGTAGCATCACGATGATCATGATGATAATATATCTTACATACCATACATAATTATTTGTGCTGATTCTGTACAATTCGCAGCTAGGAGATTTGCTACATCCTCATCCCCACAAGCATGTGAGTCACGTTTGCTCTATGACTTACTGCCTCAGGTGTGATATGACTTTTTTAGACATTATTACCATATTTACCATCCTTTGCTGATAGAAATGTCATTACGTGGCTTGTGACTGTATGTGTGCATGCATGAGTGTGTGTGTGTAAATGTGTGTGTGGATGTGAGTATGATCTATTTTGGGGATCGAGTTTACATGATTATGGAAGCTGAGAAGTCATTTGCAAGCTGGAAAACCAAGAAGGCCAGTGGTGCAATTCAGTTAAAATCTGAAGGCCTGAGACTGGAAAAGGGATGGGAGATAGTGCAAGCGTCTGCCAGACAAACCGGGCAGAAACACTGGTGTCCACATGCAGGAAGCAACATCTGCCCTGCTTCACTGGAAACAGAATACCTGCTTCCTCTACCTCTTGGTTCTACTGGAGCCCTCAATAGACTGGGTGAGGCCTGCCCACACTGGGCGGGAGGGAGCTTCTTCATTCAGTCTATCAGTTTACATGTTAACCTCTCTGGAAACTCTCTCCCAAGAATACTCAGACGCCATATTTTTCCTGCTATTTGGGTATTTCTTAGCCCAGTCCAGTTGACCCATAAAATCAACTATCACAACATTCTTACTAACAGCTAGTATTTGTAGCAGGCGGAATAATAGCGTCCAAATGGCTCCCCAAACCTGAGAATGTTACATTACACCGTCAAAGTGCTTTATAGATGTAGTTAAGAATCTTGAGATGGAAACCTGTGCTGGATTGTCTACATGGGCCAATGCAATCACAGATCCTTGAGAGATGGAAGACAAATGTAGAAGAGCTGGAGAAGAAGACGCCAGGATGGAAACAGGTTTGCATAATGCAGTCAGCAGCTACGGAAGAGGGCGGCCTCTGAAACATGGGAGGATCAAGGCGTAGGCTGTGCCTTAGAGCCTTCGGGAGGCGCGCAACTCCTTGGACGCTTTGATTTTAGCCCAATGAAGTTTCAGATTTCTGATTTCAAAAACCACGAAATCATAGGCATGTGTTGTTTTAAGCTACTAAGTTTGTGGGAATTTGTAATAACAGCAATAGGAAACTAAAATGTATTGCTTAAATTTTAGTCATCAATAAATATATTATGTATAATATAAATAATAAGTGGTTTTAATTTATACTTATTCATATAGTAGTGCCAAGCACCTTTTAGAAGCTACTTTTCTATTTGAGAGATGTCCACTCAAGTCTTTCCGTATGTTTTTTATTACACTGTCACATCATTGGGTTGCAAGAGTTCCTTATATATAATTCTTGGATACAAATCCTATGTCAATATACAAATTGAAATCATCTTTTCCAGGTATTATTTAATTTTTTCACCTGTGAAATGGAGTCGTCATACACATGTATAAATGTGTCCTGCTTTAACTATAGAACTATGAGTATATGAAAAGTCAAGAATAACTATTTGCCTTCCTCAAAAATGTATTTCTCTTCCCTTGCTCTACAACGTTGTAGTGTTAAGACTGCCATAGATTACAAAATAGCTTTTTCTCTTCTTCCCCAGATCTGATCATTTTAGGCAAAACGGGGAGAGTGAGTTATAACAGCACATCTGGGAGGAGAGCTAAGGCCTCTGGTTGCTTTGCTTTAAACATGTGGATTGCACTTGCTGGCAACTGCGCTGAGCCTTTAAGCCAAATTTGTCTGCTTTGTACATGTAGTCACTGCTGCTCAGACCTGGAAGTGCCCCACGCTGTCAGGAGCCCTCTCTCAACAGTGAGATAATTACGAGCTCTGTGGGTTTGTGCTGGAGGAGGGGGAGAACACAAAAGGAGTGGGGTGGGAAGAGGCAATCCCAGAAACAAACACAGGTGATCCTTAGCTTCAGGTGGCTCAGCTCGCAGTTCTAAGTGGTCACACATTCAGTGGGAGCTGTTCTTCACATCTTAAGCTTTGCTCTATCCTCAGGCTAGCCGTTCTGGACAACAGCAGCAGCCCACAGTTTCCAAGCCAGCAACCTGATCCTGAGAGGAAACCATGACACCCAACAGGGTGCCACAGTTTCTGTACACTGTGTGCCGTGTACTCTGCCGGGAAGTTGTGACGTGTGGTAAGCTAGGTGTGTTAAATGCATCGAATTTCCAATGAGTGTACGAGGACATACCGCTCTTTTCTTAAGGTTTCCGAATCTTGGAGCAAAGATTGTGACTCTGTCCTTGTGGACTTTACACATTTCCTGTCAATTAAAAGGTCATCTTGTCTTACTTATCTTAATATCTCTAGTACCAACTTAGAACCCAGTCTGTGGCCCAAAATTCATTCTTGAGCTGCACTGAACATCAACTATCTGAACCTTGGGAAAATCTCAAGGGGTCTGAGCTGGGAGAAAGTTTTTAGTAGTTTGTGAGTAAATATTTTTGATAGACTTGGTAGCTGTGTTTCTTCTTTGCTGAATTGTTTGCCCTTTTTCAAAATCTAATTAGAATTCTACCTTCTTTTCTGTAAATTCAGAGATAAGGAAATTTAGTTTGCCATATTCTTAATGTATTTTTCTCATTTGTTATGTGTTCTTAAATATAGCATGTGTTATAGTATATGTTGCCTTGCCTAATTTTAAAAATACATCTTTTTGAGCTGACTCTAAATGAATGTGTAGGTGTGTGTAAGTGTGTTTTTAAATTTCTTTTGTAAATGATAGTGGTATGGTATCTTGTATAAATAGCATCAAAGTGGTTCCGTGTGTGTGTGTGTGTGTGTGTGTGTGTGTGTGTGTGTGTGTGTGTGTATTTATTGAGAGAGATCTTGCTCTGTAGCCCAGGCTGGTCCTAAATAACTATGTATCCCAGGCTGCCCCTAAATTACTATGTATCCCAGGCTGGCCTTGGACTCATGGCAATCCTCCTGCCTCAGCCTCTCAAGTATAATAAAGAATAATTTTTCCACCTTTAATCAGTCAAACAAAACCTCACAGAGGAATTGAATTTTAAAGGCAGATAATAATTGTCAATAACACTCTTATTTTAAAATAAGACAATTTTTCATTTTGATCAAAGATGTATCATATGGATGTATATATAATATGTATAATTTATTTATTTGAAAGGCAAATAAAATTACAAGGCTTAAAAAAATCAAAATTTCTGCTTCTGTTCTCTGCACTCTTGTGTTTGGCTCTTGGGCAATCTTTTCTAAATCTTAGTGATTCTTGTATGTTCATCAATTTTCTAAATAATATGATTTCTCGTCATTTTACCATTTCGTCTGTGCCATTTACTTCCATTATGGTATAATGGTACCCCTCCAATGTGTGTGTAGAAGTCCCAGCCTCCAACGTGATTGTATTTGGACATATGACCTTTGAAAAGAATGCAGTTCGGGTTGAATAAGGTCACAGATTGGGCTCTAGTCGGACACAACTGCGGTCTTCACGAAAAGAAGAGATACAGAGCTCCCACAGCATGTAGGGTGGAAAGGCCGCGTCAGGACACAGCGAGAAGGCAGCTGCCTGAGAGCCGGAAGGCCAGACTGGCCTGTACTGTGACTGGGGTTTCCACAGCCCAGAACTGTGAGATGACAGATTTCTGTTGGTTAAACCACACAGTGTATGGCGTTTTATTGCACCTGGCAGGACCAATACAATTTGTCATTACTGTCTTTCGTACAGCTTCCCTACACACACACACACGCACGCACGTGCACACACAGACACACACACTACACATACACACACACACAAACACGTGCGAGTGCGCCTGTGCGCGCACACACACAGGCTCATACGCCCTCGTCTCTTTTCTCAGTTGCAGTGTTTGTTACCCAGTGGCGCTTGCTGCCTCGTTATTTTTTGTCCTTGAACTTTGTATGTAATGTGTTTGCTCCGAAAACACTTTCCTTGACCTATCAGTGGGGCGGGGAAGAGCGATGTCGTGTTCCAACCCTCCTGCTTAGCAGGGCTCTCACTGGGTACCTCTGACATCATGTTGCCCCGCCCACTCCGTGATTCCCACTCTGTGCCATTTGCCGAGAAGCGGCCCTGAGGATGTGCTGAGCCACCACATTCCTTGTCCAGAGAAGCTTTGTGATTATCGATTGCGTTATTAAGTGGCTTCTCTGACCCTGGTGTTTCCAGGCCTTGGGCTCTGGCCAGGTTTTGCGCTCTGCTCCATGCATTCAGTTGCTGCAAACACGTTCTTGGTAAGGTGGACTTGCTCCCCTCTTAATCCAACAGCACTTTCAGAGAGGCATATGCAAATGATTTTTTAAACTGTGTAAGCACTGTTCAAAGAGAAACATCTTCATTATATAATCAACAGCAACAAGTGGAAACTTCATCCACTTTTAAGTTGTGTCTCTCTGACACTACTTTTAGTACCTTGTGCCATTGGATTTCAGACTGCATTTCTCCGCTGTGTAGCTAAAGAAGTGCTCCGGGTCTCAGTTTGCAGGATGTGGCTCAGAGCAGGCTCACTCTAGGCTTACGTGTGAGAATCAGCAAAGCCACTTAGGGTTCCCGAGCCCCAGTACCTCAGTACCTCCTTCTCATGATGTCATGGCCAAACAAACTCTGTAGGGCATTAGGTCTCACGTGTATATGAGACCTCATATTCCAATGGAAACACCAGGATTCTTCTCAAATAAAGAAATAAGATGCCTTATAAATTCAGAATAATCCCAACTTGAGAAATGTTCAACAGTTAATGGCATTACAGAATACCATTTTGCTAAACTGTGTCAGTATCATACCGATCCAAATGACTTTTCTATTGAATTCATTCACTATTCAGAAAATCTTTATTGAGTATTTTCTATATCCTAGGTGTAAGAGCAGTGGTTGAAATCAATGGTAACATTCTTATACTGCTCATTGTATTCTCATATATAAAATATATAAATTGCATCAATTAACTTACTTAATTTTCATAATGATGATATGAGGAAGCTACTGTTATGAATTCCATTTTATAGATGAGAAACTGAGGCTCAGGGATAGTAAGTAACTTAATGATGCTACACATAAAAATTGTCTATACCTGCAGTTACTGATCCAGAAATGTTTTGCTCCTCCCCCAGGCAACATTTGACTATGTCTGAAGACATTTTTAATTCTCACGACTGGTGGTAGTGATGTGGTATAAAGCTAAACATCCTACAATGCACAGAATAGGCTCTGTAACAAAGACTAACCCAGTTCAAAGACCAATAGTGCTGCTATCAAGACACTTTGATCCATTTAAGTCAACACATAGAATTCTTCTGACAATTGCCATTGGGTCAGTGATGGACATATGACTTACTCTGGCCCACAGACCACAGGAGAGGGCCTTGGGAATGGTTACTTTCATTCATTTTTTCCTGCTGGGTAGACACAAGAAGCACATCGCCTGAGATCCGGAGCGCCATCTTGTTACACTGAGCAGAACTATACTTTCTATGACATTGGTACCGAGGACAGCACAACAAAACTACAAAAACAGCCTATGTCCTTGATGGCGTTACTGAATAGTTGAACCCGATAGTTCCTGGAACACAAGTCATCTCTGTCCTTCACTTAGACAACACAGTCATATTATTTAAGGCTGCTTGAGGATGAGTTTCTCCTTTCAGGCAGTTGAAAGTGTAGTAATCAAGATGCTGTGTTTGTTAGAGAATATTTCTTAGAAAATTCAGCGAAATCTCCTTCACATGATCAGATTTGCTTCCAGAAATTGACACTTCACCCTTTTGGCTGAACTTTACTCTATGAGGACATGAGGAGACACCTTAGTTCTTCTTCTGTCTGAAGTAGAGATATTCCGTCACCAGGTCACCAGGATAATAGTGTCATGTGCCAGAAAGGAAGGAGGGAGGGTCAAAGAGGGAAGCTGCAACATATTAGGAAATGTAGAAAATTATCCGCAGCGGGGGAAAACACAGCAAGACGACCTGTGGAACTCTGTGATAAAGATAATTTGTATTTTGGAATGAAGAAAATGGGAAGTGTGAGCTGGAGCTATGTGGAGTAGGTGGGCTGAGGGATGACAGCCATTCCGAGGCAGCTGAAGTGGCTTGGGAAGATGTGCTGGAGTTGTTGCAAGAGGGTGATTCTTACTTGAAAAAGCCCTGGGGAATCTAAAGAGCTACATAAAAGTGAGCACTTGGTTTGTAAACAACACAGGCATTGAGCCGCGCTGGTAGTTCTTCCTGGAAATTTCTGTGTTAATTTTAGTACGTGAAGATTACACAATTTGTTCAGAAATCATTCAACCTTCTCTCTAGAGCAGAAATCCAATCCTTCCCCCCTCTCACTGTGTACTCCTGCTCAGTTTCTGTAAGGAGCAACCAAATGATGAGGTTGAAAGTGAAAAATACTCACCACACATAATAATAATCCCACTTAAACCACCCAGCACCGACGGGGAGATCAAGGTCAACACAGCCATGTCCTCTGCTTCCAGCATGAGAGGCATTCCTTCCAGCTTTTTGGTCATGCTCATTACAATTCATTTTCTGGTTCATTTCATATGACTTTTCCTGGGTCTTATTTGGGTTGTCAGAATCAGAAATGACAACCAGTGAACCTACTGCAGGTCAAGCATTGTGTAAACTCTCCTTGTTTCTAGACGTTTTGGAGCCACCCTGGAAGAAAGGAATGTAGCCCACACGTTGCTGGGAGGAGAACTAGGGCCTCCTTTTGAAAAGCTTTTGCATCAGCTGCAAGATGCTGAAGGCTACTTGGCAGCTCCAGAGGACAGAGGAGAGTCCACACTTGGGCTTAGGAAAGACCTCTCCTCACGTAGAAGGATCTTTTCTCCAATGTGTTGGCCGCACAAGCCCGGTCCCAGAGCATCCTCGGAGGTCTGCTTGTCCTGCGGTCTTTGCTATGTTACAGTCTAAGTGATCTCTGACAACAGCATTTTGTTAGTGAGTTTAGCATTCAACCAAACTCGTGTAAAGTAGGATGCTTGTGAAAAATGTAGATTTTATAATTCCACTGAAGGCTTAATGGCTTCAAATCTTGGAGATGGGGCTTACGAATGATGATTTTAAACATTTCTGGGGTGCTTTTTCCTTTCATTTAATCTGTCAGCCCCTGAAAGAGCAGAAGGACTTCAGTCACTATGGATTTGGGAGGAGGGGCCATCATTGGACCTGGGAATCGAAGGCATGCCTTCAGCAGGGGAGAATGATGACCAGGGAAGCACAAGGGCGGAGATGTGGTTGGTAGCTTGTTGCTGTAGAAAAGAACCTTGAGGAAATTCCAGAACTGGAAGAAAAGATAGTCTTAAAAAACAAAACAAACAGACACATTTCCCTCCCCTAGATTGAGCGCAAGCTTGCCAGGAATCCACTGGCCTTTAATTCTCTGACAATATGAAACGTAGGTTTCTTCTTCCTGTTCCTCGATACCCCCCACTTCAATAAGCACCCTCCTTCCAGTACTTCTTGCCCAACCTGTACTTTATCTGAAGTGTAGGTTGGATCCAAATGGAGAGTTTATTAGAGGAAAAGCAGGGGAAGTGTTATGCTAGGGAGCTATCAGTTGCCATGGGAACCCCACTGCTGCGGAGCTTGAATGGCTTTCTGTTCGCTGACGTCCAGCTCTTTACGGCAGGCCCCGGCATTGGCAGAGACTGGCGCCGCGTCCTCTGTGTCTCCCATTTCCGGCATCCGGCCTGGTGGCACACACCCTGACAGGTCTCCTGGCTGCAGGCAGGGCGTCCGGGATTGAATACTTCCTCCTGACCTCTGCCCCTGCAGCGGCTGCCCTCCCCAGCTGGGGAGTGAAGGGAAGCAGAGGGTGTTCCTCAACCGGTTCAAGAGAGAGCCTTGCTTTCCTCTTGCGTTTCACTCTTTCCTCCCTCGTCATCCAAACACGAACTGCTGGCCATTTGCCTGCCTCCTGGTGGCGGGCTGGCCTGGCTCTTCTCGGTTCTGAATTCCCATTTATATGGTAGGAACTGCAGGGTTTGCTTTCACCGGGCTTGGTGAGCTGCTGTCTCCGTGCACCCACTTACATTTTGCTTTCATCAGCTTTTAAGGATAATGGAAATGAGCGCCACCCAGATGACCCGAGGACACGGTAGACAGATAGGGCTAGCCTACTGGAAAGGCGGATTAGGCCAGGTTGAGAATGATCGAGGCCCCCGGGGTAGCAAACTCCTGCTGTGCGTGGACTGGACACCACTACACTGAGGTCACCATCGCCTTTACCAATTCCTCCCGCGGCCGAGGCCTTGCTGTTCTCACATCTCTTGCCCTTTGTGGGCATTCCTGCCACTCATTTTCCCTTTGGCCCTCTGTGGCCTGGACGCACTGGCCCTTGTTTTTTGTCTCCAGCAGCACATTAGGCCTTCTTTTCTTATTCACCTGACTGTGGACACACAGGCCACTTTGTTGCTCCTAAAACAAGCCTAGCAATTTTCTGTTTCAGAGTCTCTGCACATTCCCATTCTCCAGCCCAAAACACTCTTTCACCATTCGGATCTGTTTTAGGTATTGCTCAAAAGCTCGTGTGTCAAAAAAGGCTTGGCTTCCAGGGTGGTGGTACCGGGAAGCAGTAGAACCTCTAAGAGGTGGAACCTGGTGGGAGGTCCTTAGGTCACCAAGGCCACTCTCATCTGACCCCTTGGATTCTTGTAAGATGCTGTTATAAAAGAAGCAAGCAGCTCCTTCTGTTTCCAGTTCAACTTGAAAGCACGCCTGCCATTGCTACCCATTGCGAAGTGATACGGCTCTTACCACAGAGCCTGGACTTGGCCATTTGGATTTCGAACCTCCAAAACTGTGAGCTAATTAGACCTCTTACTTATACAGTTACTCTGTCTCGGGTATTTTATTATAGTGATGAGAGCTGACTAATATGTCTTCTTACCCAGATTTTCACCTAGTAATTTCTTCCTATCTTTCAGATTTCACGTAATATGAGCTTCTGAGCAAGGTCTTTCTTGATCATTCTAACACGCCCTTCCTTGCTCCCAATCTCAGCGTCCTTCCCATTTCTTCTTAGCCCTTACACTTGTACATGTTTGTTTACGTGCTTACTGTCTCATTCCTAACTGGATGGTAAGGACCAATAAGTCAGAGACTTCCCCTCTTTTCCTCCATTCTCCTTATCACAGTGCTTGGTTCACGGGGCACTCAGGAAATACTAAGTAAACAAAAGAGTGGCTAATTTCTCTTCATTTTTTTTCAGTTTCATCCTGTTGCTTCCTTGTGTAAAGCTTTCCTAACCACCTCTCCAATAAGCCCACCACCTAGGTTTAGACTGAATGTCTACTCTGGACTTTGCCTTACACTGAGCCTATCTCCCCATGCTGCATATGGTATTAGTTTTCTAATACCGTATGGTATCAGTTTTCTAATACCATATGGTATCCCCCTTTCTAAAGCAGATTGCACAAGCTTTGTAGGGGAAAGGTTTTAATTTTCATTTCTGTATCACACGATCTAGCAAAATGCCTGATGTGTAAAACTCACTTGACCTGACCATTGTAGGTAAAATGGGTGATGGCCTGTTAGATGACATTTCAGAAATGCACAGAATATTTGATGTGGAGCTATTACCTCATTCAAAAAGAGGGATAAGTTTCAGTTTCTTTTATTTCCTGGCCGTGTGTGTGTGTGTGTGTGTGTGTGTGTGTGTGTGTGTGTGTGATGACAGAACAACAGTCTGATGCTCCAGGCAAGCAAGGATCTGGTAGAGGTCTCAGAGATAAACTAAACCAAGAAGGCCCGACTCTTTTGCAAGTGAAATAACCTACCATTACAAGGTTTTGTGATGCCCAATTTTCAAATTTAAAACATTTGGGTGAGAGTTGTTCTAGGAATTTCTTTGTCCTCATTGTCCTTATAAGTAATCAGAAGGGTAAGATCATTTTTGAGGTATGTTCCAGCTCTAACATTTTATGAGTTAAAAAAAAATCAAGAGTTAAAGTGAACACTAGAGTTAAAGTGAGCCGAGAGAAAGAGACATTGAGGTGAACAGAGGAAGAAGAGGTAAGAATAAAGGTCATTCAACAAATGTAGCAGAATGGGGGTAAGTCTAGCAATCAGGAGACTTTGTTTTGAATTTAGGTTGGCCACATGCTGTGATGAAATACCTGAAGCTATTAATTTGGAAAAAAAGGTTTATTTTGAGTCATGGTTATTTCTTTTAGGCCTCTTGTGAGCTGCACAGCACAGTGGGGGTATTTGGTGGAGCAAATCACTTACATCTTGGTCCAAGAAGCAGAGAAAGACTGAGATACCAGGATACCACAATGTCCTTCAAGTGCTTGTCTTCAGTGACCTAAATATGTATTGCTAGGCTCTCCTTCTAGAAGATTCCATCTCTTTCAATAGAACACCCATAAAGACTGAGGCTTTAAAACATGGAACTTGGAAGAACACTATCCCTCCTCAGACCATAGCATTTACAATAACATCTAAAGAAAAGAATATTTAAGAATTAAGTTAACCAAAGCAGTTAAAGACTTGTACAATGAGAACTATTAATACTGCTGAAAAAAACTGAAGAAGATGAATGTATGTGGAAACATGTCTCATATTCATGTATGGGAAGACTTCATATTGTGTAAATGTCATTATCACCCAAAAGCAACCTACCGATTCACTGTAATTCTTATCAAAAATTTCAAAGAGTTTTTATGGAAATAGATAAGCTTATCCTAAAATTTATGTGGAATCTCACAGGAACCTGAATAGCCAAACAATTTTAGAAAAGAAGAACTTAGATGGAGAATTCATATTTCCTGATTCAAAACTCATACACCGTGTGACACTAGCATAAAGGAAAGGAGTCCTAGAGCCCAAGGGATTAGAACAGAGAATCCATGAACAAACCCTTGTGCATAGTCAGAGATTTTTTTTGATGGAAGACTAAGAAATGTATTTTTATTTATTTATTTTTATTATTTGTACATCACATCACATCACTTTCCCCTTCTCACCCTCTCAAACCTCCATCTCACCCCCATATTCCCTTTCACTCTCCATAAAGACTATCTTCTTACTTTCTTCTGTCTCTGCTTTTTTTATGGTTTGGTTTTCTCATAATTAGAGAAACCATAAGACATTTAACCTTCTGTATCTGATTCATCTTGCTAAGCATGATGATCTCAAGGTGTATCCATTTTTCTACAAATGCCTCAAATTTATCTCTCTGTACCACAGAGTAGCACTTCATTGTTTAAATGCACACATCTTCTTTATCCATTCATCTGTTGATGGACATATTGGCTTCTTCCAAGATTTCGTTATTACAAATTGTGGTGCTATAAATATGTATGACACTAGTGTGATGATATTCATCATATAAATAAGCACCTGAAAATTTAAGATACATAAATAAGCACCTGAAATAAACATCATTAGTCATTAGGCAAATGCAACTCAAGACCACAGTTGAGCTACCACTCACACCCTTTGGGATGGGCTAATGTCCAGAAAACAAAAACTATCAAGTATTGGTGAGGAGGTGGAGAAACTTAAGTTCTTACATGCTGTTGCTGAGAATGTGCAGTTTTAACTGTTGTGAAAAAATAGTATGAAAATTTCTTTAAAAATTCAAACGAGAGCTAACACATGATGTACTTCTTCCACTACTGAGTGTAAAGCCAAAGAATTAAAAGCAGAATCTGGAAGAGATATTTTTGATTTTCACAGAAGCAATATTCACAATAGCTAAAAAAGTGGAGGCAACTCAAGTGCTTACTGACAAACTGACTAATGACTGGTTAAGCAACGTGTGTCTATACACATGCACAACAGAATATTGCTCAGCCTTAAAAAGGAATAAAATTCTGGCATATTAAACAACATGGTTGAAACTTGAGAATATTCGAGTAAGTGAAGTAAACCAGTTGATAAGACACTATGCATGACTCCACTTACGTAATGTAACTACAGTAGTCAAAATCATAGACACAGATAGTGGCAATAGAACAGTGTTTGCTCAGGGTGGAGCATGACGAGTTACTGCTTATTTGGTACAGAGTTCCAGTACAACAGGGTAAAAAGAGTCGTGGAGACGAATGGCAGCAGTACTTGTGTAACATTATGAATATACTTAAAAGCACTGAATTCTACAGTTAAAATGTCTAGCGATTTTTTCATTATGTGTAATGAATAGTAATTAAATAATAATTTTTTAAAAAAATTGCTCTGTCAAATAATTGGTCAGAAAGTATGCCAAGAATTGCTTAAATTTTTTTAAAAAAAGATCTCTTACATTTTAGAAAAGCACATTTAAGTCTTGGCAATGGAGCTATTAACTAATATTCATTGTCAAGTTATTTAAAATGACTGTTGTAAGTGCAATGTGACACCCTAGATCACATCCTGGACCTGGCAGCTGAAATCTGAATAAAGTGCAAGTTTACGGAATAAAATGTGACAACACTATTTTTTAGTTTCAGCAAATTTATCATGATATGGTGGGATGCTAACTTTAAATAAATTTTTGAGTGAAGGGTTAAAAAATGAATGAAAGCAGAAATGATTGAGTCAGTAGGGTTTAGAACAGAAAAGATATATGGAATAATACAGCAAAAATTAAAATACAGCTATCACATTAAAGATATATTATCAGGAATTTGTAATCCACAAGGAAATGGATCAAAGAGGTCGGGAAAGTTTTATCTCTGGTCGTATTTTCCAAATTGTTTTAAAGAGAAAAATTAATAAATGTTATCTTTATTTTGCCCAAAGGAACTGGAAGGGTTGGGCCGGGACAATGGGTTGATGGATGAAAATATGTATCTGATAAGACTAAATCCTATTTAATTAAAGTCCTGGAAATGCTCTCTGAACTCAAAGGCCCCGGCTAGCCGACCCTTCACTCACTCACCTACTCAGACTGAGAGACAGATGAACCAACAAACAAAACCTGGAATCTGGAGTTCTAGAGGATTGTCAGGGAATGTGGGTCAAAGAATGGACTTTGAAAGAGATTGTTGAAGTTCATCACCATGTACGAATAGACCTTTAAAGAATGAACAAGAGGAGGCCCTGCAGGGAATTTTTATTTGCATGTTCACCTTTGGCTTCTTCTGGTTCTGGGTAGCCTTGGAATCTTGATCTATAATGGCACCTAACCAATTTCTTTAATAGGGTAGGAAAACAGACAAAAGATTATAATGGGCAAATATATCTCTTTTTTGTGAGTTCTGTGATCTCCTCGAAGAAAGTAATCATGTAAGTAACAATACAATTGCAGCAGTAAATATTGGGTAATCATGACTCCTTTCTTTTTTGTACATCCTCAGGACTGTAAAACAGAGCCATTTTGGATTTGAGAGGCTGGTCTCAGGCCTTTAAATTCCTTACAGATTCTGTACAATACCAGATACATGTGGGTGCATGATATACTTTGAATAATGTATTCAAAATGTTCCTGGTTGTGTGTGTGTGTGTGTGTGTGTGTGTGTGTGTGCAAGCAATGAAGGTTTAGCCAATACTAATCACAAATGATGTTATGGTTTGTAGCTTGCAACATGAGTCAGAAATCCAGGCCAACTCACGTACAGACTTTAAATATTGGGAGGATAAGTTAAGTGCTCAGTTTCTCTTACCACTTTTGAAATTTGTTGGTAATAATGATACATGAAACAAATGGCAATTTCTCTCTGAGATACATAACTTGAAACCCTGTGTAGTGCAATCTTCACACTGAATATAAGATGGATATAAGAATAAGGTTCAGCAAAGTAATACAATGATGAGAAAAGTAGTTGCATTTTGTTTCAAGATGACAGATACAGGTTCCAAATCCGACCCAGGGAATTGTTCCATTTCTCCAAGAAGACCTGGATGCGCTACTGAAATTTTGAGTGGCAATTAAGTGTCAGAGATTGTCAGAAGGATTGTCAGATGCAAACTACAAGAGATTGTCCTAGCCTTGCCTAAGCTGTTTTTGTGACCTTTTCATTGCTGTGTCTCTATATTTAACATGCACAAATCAGAGGAGGAAAAGTGTGTTTTAGCTCTCAGTTTTAGAAGGTCATAGTCCACTCGAGGGTCACCAGCAACAATACAAGCATGTGGCAGAGGTGGAGTTTGAGGTAGCCCCTCACAGCATTGCCAACAAGAAGCCAAGTCCCAGAACAGGAGAAAGTAAAGTATACCTTTCTAGGTCCTGACCCTTAGAGGGTTAAGCCCCTAATCCAGCCTCAGGGTCCAGTCTGAATGTTTTGTCTCTTATAGGGTAATCTAAGCAACCACACTCCTGTCTTTCACCACACATCTGTAATCCACCAAATGCCCATAATCAACTTCTCCAGATCAGGCTCCTGTCTCCTAACAGCACATGGTTGCATAGATAATCCATAACATCCAAATACATGAGACTTTTGAGGGACATTCCAGATCCAAACCACAATATATGCCAATGGTGATCTATCTTTGGAAATGTTAAGCAATTAAAGTTATATTATTCTGATAAAGAAATGGAAATGTTCCTGAGAGAAGTTAAGTACAATCATTTGTTGTTATCTTTATTCACCTAAAGGTAAATATCCAATGGGAGTCACTAGGAAATATATACAGACCTTGCCCTCAGGTAGCTATAATCCAGGAGAAATATGAAGCATTTAGTTAGTAAAAACCCAAAAGAGAAAGTAGTAAAAACCATATTAAAGGCCATGAGGGGATATCGTGTTATTGTATGTACCTCAAATGAGAGTGAAAACATAACTGTTGAAGAGTCATCAAAAAGACTGCAAGAAAGTAGTGAACCTTGAGCCAGTCATAAACTGTAGATTTGGGAAGTGAGGATATGAGGAAGTAGTGGAGGAAAGAGAAGAGCATTTTTACTTGAAGGGTGGTGGGAAACGAAAGGTATATTCAGGGAACATCGTGGGCCTGTTGGCTTGGGGTCAGGAAGGGAGTGATAAGACCACTGTCTCATTGGAAACCCTAACGACATGACTCAACACAGAAATAGAAGGACTTTGAGCATAACATAATAAAGTTAGAAAGAAGTAAAAGTTTATTTTTATGGGAAATTTGAATTTACTAATTTTATAGTATTAAAACTGAGGGCTATTCTTTAATAATTAAAGATGGCAACGATAGCTCAAATAAAAGGAAACATGTAGTACACATTATTTACTGAGAACCATTCACTGAAGATATTGGAGTTTAATTACCTTAAAGATTACAAGACTGTTGGGTTGATGAGAGAATTAAAGAGTGTTTTGGTGAGTCCAATCCCAATCTTATATGATCCGTGCCTTACAGGGAAATATGGACTTCCCTGAAAATGCCTTAGTCCCAGAGTGTCATTGGCTCAAAGCTTGGGTTTGATGTTCAGACAGTAGTTAGAGTAATGACCCTGTCAGAGCGGTGGTTCAAACTGGAGGCCACTACCATGTTGAATTCCATTAATCATTTATTCATAGCCAGGCTGTGAGGAACAGTCCCAAAAATCTATAAAGAAATGTAGTAGGCAGGAACTGAGCAGGTTAACTAGGGTGACTCAGTTGGAGTCGTGCCTGGCTGCCTTCCTTTCAGAGTGTTTTAGATGTCCCCTAAGGAAATATGTTGGAATGGAGCAATGAGATCTCCATGGCAATGTGAAGCTGGGTTCTTGGGGATTCTCTCAGGCTCCCTGAGAACTCATTTCTCAGAACTGTACCCACTTTCCTTGCTCTCTGTCACCAGTCTGTTGGTAGTAACTCCGGTTAGACCTCTCTTTCACTCTTTCCAGGTGCTCCCATCAAAGAGATCCCCTTCAACTCTCACCTTCCCCTGAGCCCTAGCCCCAGGCTCCCTCGCTGTTTCCCTCCCCATGCTTCCCTTGAGCAATGTAGTTTGCCTTTTCTGAGAAGCAATGGTAGCACGCAGAAGTAGTCAAGCCCTCAAACCCGACAATCAGAAGAAGTTTGATTTTGTGTAGCTACAATAGTCACAACCATCAGCCTCTCTTCAAAAAGTAAATCTCTGAAGCATTCACTAAGGCCCCAGCCCCACAACACGGGTCTCAGTTCCTGCCTACTACAGTTCCACAGTGCAAGGGAGGATGTGCAAGCGTTTTTTAAGTCTTGTTTTACTTTACTGCATGTTTAGGTGTTCTTCCTCCCTTGCCCCCTGACCACATACAACTTCCCTTCATCCTACCTCCACCGTCAGAGCTTTTCTAGTAGTCAGAGAACTTCTAGAATGAAGTGGGAATGGGAAAGGAGTGAGATAAAAAAGGAAGATCTTTGCAAAACTAAGAGTGTGTGTACAGTGAAATATTTTGAGTTTAATAGAAGTTTTAAGAAATCCTTTAGAACATTGGCACTAAAAACAAAACTCCCAAATCATTCCTTTTTCCTTAGCATTTCGCTTGCTCCTTCCTGTCAAACATTTGATGATTGACTGGTCAACTCTGATGTGCTGGGCACCATATAAAGTTCTAATGAAACAGAAGTAAGTCAGACAAAGTCTTTGCTGCAGAACTTGTAGCCAAAGAAACTTTCAACTGTATTTAACATTATTCATGCATATCTTGCAGACCTGTTACATGCTAATTCAATTTTTCTCAAACACATTCATAGGCATAACAGAGATGCTTTGCTGGTATAGAAAGAAGATAGGAAATGTGGTGGTGGCTTCAGTTGTGGAGTAGTACCAGTAATGGAAGGAGGGGACAGAGGAAGGAAGGAAGGGAGTGGGGCAGGAAGCAGTTCCAGGCAGGGAGAGAGAAACCGTGGCTCCTTTCCAGGTTCTGGGCTGCTAGATCCCCTGCAGACACTGTCACATGTACCTGTGACCAAAGCTTCTTTGCTCACTATCTTGGTCCCCAGTAAGGGTTGGGCTGGTAGATATCTCAGGGGCAGAGCATCCCCCCAATTCCCCTGCCCCTGGTGCCCTGCTCTGAGGTCAAGAATCTTGACAAGACTGTAGCCTCAAGTTATACTGTGGCTCTCACAAGGCACAGAAGCTTGGAACACAGGCTGGGCATTGAGAGCACACCTGAAATTCAGTCTCAAACCCAGAATTAGTGGTATAAACTTCAGTCAGTAGACCTGAGCCTCAATTTTTCTTAGCTGTGCAATATTGTTGGGTTATTATGAGAACTGAATAATTGAATCCTCAAAGTACATAGTTCATGCTCAGCCATGGGTAGCTGGCGTATCTGCTGGGGACCTGGAGGTTGTGTCTTTTAATCATTCAAGCGTTTAACCAAAATCCAATATAAAAGGTATCATTATCAGAAGCACATTGGTACGAACTCATCTGAATAACTAATCTTTAAAAAATTCCTTGAGAATAAGAGTCCTTGAAAAATGACATATTTTAAAGTATCCTTTGAAACCAGAATGGGGCAGCGAGTAGATGAAGGACCTGTATTTCTGCACTTTCCAAACAAACATTACCAGGTCCCTCAACACATTCCAGGACTTGATTCTAGAGGTGACTTATTAAAAGAAGAGCCAGATGGCAAAAGCTGCTTCCATCATTCAAGTTAGGAATTAACTTTTAGTAACAAATCTTTCCAAGAAAAAGTTAAGGTTTTAAAAAAATCTTTCTGACCCTACACTTCAGTGAGTAGGGATTCGAACCCATGAAAACTACTAATTCTCACATTGTGACTTTTATTGTATGACTACTGATTCTTGTTATAGCTAACACTTTTTGAGAGCTTATGAAGCGCCAGGCACTGTCATAAGTGTTTTGCATGTAATAACTCACACTATCGCCAGAAGTAAGTCTGAGATTGGTGCCGTTATGAGCTCTATCTCACAAATAAAGAGCTGAGACAAATAGAAGTTGAGAAACTGACCCACAGCCACCCAGCTACTAAGTAGGAGCTGGCATTCAAATACAGATAGCCTGGCTCCTGTGGATAAGAACCCTTAAGAGATACAGTTAAGCTTACCACAATGCGCTGAATATTTCTTTGTCTGTGGAAAGAGTATAAAGTTTTCTTTTTCTTATTGTTATAATTTGCTTAGATTTATTCTATGCGTCAATTGTTAAAATTGATGTTGTTTTTGTTGCATGGTTTCTTGCTTTCACTACTTTTGGCTTACTTTTAATAAAGTGAAGTGATACTAATTTTGTACTCAACATGAAGCTATGAAGTGTACTTCTCAAGTACACTGATTTAAGGAAAAGTACGCTTGAAGGAAAGCAATAAAGTGCGAAGGAGGGTGACTAGGAGTTCATGGGCGCGGCCAAGTTGGCAGGTGTCCATGACCAGCGGCTTGGTCACAGACCGCACAGAGCCAAGCTGCCATCTCTGGTTAGTGAGCTCACGTTTGCCTGGACGTTTAAGCAGCAGATGATGCAAAGACCATTGCAAAACTGGTGAAAGTCAAAATAACTGGAAAATGAGAGACCAGAGGACCGGGGAGTAACCAAAGGGGAGGAGGGTATAAAAGAAGGAAGTTTGCAAACATTCGGCCATCACGTAAGTGCTCACAGGCGTCCTTTGTCCTTGCCAAGGTCAGTCCTCCTTCAGATTTGTAGCAATGCCCTGTTTCTTTCATGTCAAGAAACTCAATTTTCACACTCGACCTTGCAGAAATCCTGTGTCTTATAATTGACATACTCGATTAACAAAGAAGTGTTTTATCTCTATTAACCCTAAAGCTGTTATTAACTCTCTCCTGCACACATACGAGAATCTGGGAAACATAGCTTTAGATCTTGTAATGGATACATTAGAATAAATGATTTTTAATGTGGTATTAAACATACAAATATTTGACTTAATTATTGTCTTAAAATTCTGCCCTATGAGAAAAACGAACTCTTTCTCTGACCCTTTATTTGCTTCTGGTTAGCTACTAGCAGAGGGGACAGCAGGATGTAGTCCCAGCTCTTCTCATTCTAAGTTCAAAAAACTTTCTCTAGTTTCTCCAAATTTATCTCAGAAGACTGCAAAGACTATGACAATGGCTTACCCCAGGATGTCTGGACAAGAAGGTCTCAGAGCAAAACTTCAGGCAAAGACAAAACAAGTATTAGATATCAAAGGAGTCTATTGTATGGCGGATGTTAAGTGTCTTCTGTTTGGCCAAGGGACCTCCAAAGGGACAGCCACCTAATATAGGGATGGTTTGGCTTGCGTGCAAGAAGAGCAGGCACCCTAGAAATCCCAATAAGTCTTCTGTGTTCCCACTTGTGTTTCCCCACTCCGAATTATTGGAACAGCCCCCACCACATACTCTAATGAGCTCTCATTAGATGCAGGCCTCAATTCCACAGCTTTCCTCCACGATCCTCCACCATGCAGAGGGACCCCTTGGGTTCCTCAGAGCAAAACCTGGCAGTATCTTCCTCACAGGACACAGGGGAGGGTCCCTGTTCAGCTCTTCTGTGGGAAATTGGGTAAGACATGTCCTCTCTGAGGCCTCAGCTTCACATCCACCACATCGGCTACGGTTAGAGGTCATTTTAAAGTCCTGCTTCTGACTACTACTGTGATTTTTTTCTTTATTAATGCAATATATGAGTAGCTAGTTTCAAGTCTTCTCTTTTCTTTCTTTGTTTTGGCATTATTGGAAATTGAGCCTTAACCCTTCATACTAAGTGACATTTTTTTATTTTGAAACAGAGTCTCTTGAAGTCATTAAGTTACCCAGGCTGGCCTCAAACTGATGATCCTCCTGCCTCAGCCTCCCAAAGTGCTGGGATTACAGGCCCACACCACGAGATATGGCTAAGATCCTTTGTTGAGAACAAGATGGAAGAGAAGCAGGGCCTGGAATGAGGAGATGAGGTCACGACTGAGAGAAAAAGGGAGAGCAGACCTGGCTGGGACCGGCGGCCCGTCCATCCGCAGGGGCCACGCTGACCCTTTGGAGGCCGGTCTCGTATTTTATATTCCTAGATCACCTTGATATTTATATTTATATCAAGTGATTCCAGTTCCTTCTAGAGATAAACATGCTCAGGCTTTAATGTTTAACTCTTTAATGTTATTAACAACAACTATTTTAATACTTCTGTAAAAAGGTGGACACTTTTTACGCATTGCCTCACTTCTGATTTCTTATCCACTTCTACCAAGAATAAGAAAAGGAGGACTCAAGCTGGCACCAGGCTCAATGAGCACCACACTCAAGCGCTCCTGTGAAATACACACCCATCCTTTCCCTAACATTGCTACTTTTCTCTTTGCTTTTTAAAATCGCATTTCTAAAGGAGAAAGGAGCCAGAGGGCAGTCTGGAAAACCATGGTGTTTACTGCTTGCAGGAACCAGAAGTCCCTATGGCCTGGCTGGGCTGAGAAATGCCAGCTCAGCACGAGGAGCGGGAAAGCACCCAGCCTGCATAGAAAACACGTCAGGAGACCCGGCCACAACTGGTCTGCACCGATTCCCTCTCTGGCCTTCTTCCCCACTCCGGCCCTCAGGCATGGCTTCAAAACAGCGGCACCTTTGCTGCCTGGGCCGTCCCCAGCCCTGCTCTCTGCGCCCCCGCTGAGGGGGGACCACGTCCCGCAAGGGAGGGCGAGGAGAGGGAGGCAGAGGGCTCAGCGAGCTGGCCAGGCCCCGGAGGAAAACAAGCCAGGGGTGGGAAACATAGTGTTCTCTGCAATCTGATCGTGCAGGCCCGTGGGCTGCGCACCCCGGGACGCCTGCCCCGCCGAGGCGGGAGGCGGAGCCGATTGCACCGGGCGGCGACTGTTTCTGGGCAGATTAGAAACACATCACAGGGAAGGGGGTGCGCAGGGGCGCGGGGGGCGGCTGGGCTGCAGGCTGCCTGCGGGCTGGGCGGCCCCAGCAGGGGCTGGAGGACTGCGCACTGCCCTGCGTGTGCTCCGAGGTTCCAGCTCCCGCCGGGCTCCTGGCAGCGGCCGGGGCTCACAGGGAGAAGTGTGGAACAACAAAGGTGGGACAAAGGGTCTCTGGCCCCGGGGCTGCCCGTCAGCCCAGAGCAAGTGGGGCTTCCGGAGGACGGCTCGCGTTTGCTGTGCGCCGGACACCACACCGGACTCTTGCGCACTCCGTCGAGTTTAGGGTCACACTGTGAAATCCCACTGAGTCGGGAAACAGAAGTGAGCACAGCCACGCACCCCGACCCTCCCGGGGCCGGCCGGGAACCTGGGAACCAGTGAGCACGCGCACTGCAGCTCTCGCCCACACGAGGACATTCGTGGGTGTGTCTCCGAAGCACTCTGTATGCCTCGGCCTCTGGGTCACCATCACAGACCTACAGGAACCCTCCTCCTTTCCAGCCTCCCTCGTGACCAGCACCTGTCAAAGCCGCAGAGCCGCAATGGAAGTTCTCCGGCGGCCGTCGCTCTAGTGCCACCTGGTGGCGCTGGCTGCTAGTGCACGCTGACTTGCCCGGAAAATTCTAGTAGCCTGGAGTTAGTCAAATCACCCTGCTGCCCAGCTTTGTGAGGGCCCACCTGTCTCCAGTCTTTGGCAGTTCTACACTGCTTTATCTCACTAAGTGGCTTCCGTTGTTACTTTTAGAAGACCCCCAGACCCAGGGAATAACAGAAATCTTGCTACCTTTGCTTCTGAAAATATTTCTAGTATTTTGTTTTTGTTTTCATGGTACTAGATAGAGATTGTACTCAAAGCCTACATACTGAACTCCACCCCCAGTTTGTTTATTTGTTTGTCTACTATATTTTGAGACAGAGTCCTATTAAGTCTAATACATTGCCTAGGGTGGGCTTGAACTTGAGATTCTGCCTCATCCTTCCAAACTGCTGGGATTACCGGCATGTGCCACCATGTGTACTAGATATACCAACATTTTCATTTAAATTTTTTTTCTCGCTTTCAAGAACATCTTTCTCCCTTCCTCCCACACCCCCGATACTTGGGACATGGTTCTGAGAGCTTCTTTTGTCCCTAGGTGAGTGGCACAGTGTCACTGTTCCCATTGGAAGCTGATTCACTCAATCAGTGTCCATGTCCAGAGCTTGGGTCTGAACACAGGTGAGCACCTTTGCTCTGGTTTTCACTAGAACGCTCAATCTTAATGCCTGAGTCTCACCCATGGAGCCTCATTAAGAACTGCTAGAAAGTCAGTCTCAGGACCAATGAACACCGACACCTGTTTGGATGGGTGAAACCCGCGTTTGCTCACAGTGGCAGCTGCGCGTGCTTCCTGAAGGGAAAACATAACAAGCCAGGAGGGGCGCCAAGGAGTCAAGGTCAGGCCAAGAACGTGGGGAACAGTGAGAAGCCGGAGAGAGAAGAGTAGAATCCTACCTTAGCGACAGACACAGGAGCTGATTGAGTGCTTTGATCACTTTCCACTACAGGATTGATATCAAAACCCTGATTTAGGAGGCAAGGAGCAAACTGCAGGTGTGTTCACCAAATACCAGTTGCAGCTATGATTCCATGTGCAAAACTGCACCTAACTCAAAGATTATAAAACATACTTACTGGCATGAAAATTAGTTGTACATTCAACGTACAGAGGATAGATTCTCCTCTGTCTAGGCTAATTTAAAAAGGTTTGTTTAGATGAGAAAGACAGCAAATCAGTAGGGTGCAACCTGTGAATTTCTCATTTGGTAAGACTACCTGGAGGCCCAGAAAATCTTCATTATTTTTAGATAGAGACTCAGATAATGAGTAGATATGGAAAGAACCACACTAGATATATCTCAAGGCCCCTCATAGATCTGTAGCTGGGTCTCTCCAGAAAGGAAATGTCTATTTAATTCAACTTATGGCCAGGAGTAAAAGGCAACTGTACTAAGATTGAGGGCAAGAAATTAAAATTCAGAGAAGTAACTTGAGTTCTGGCCCTGGAGAAGAGCCTGGCTCATCCACGCACCTTAACTGCAGAGTCCTCCTCGGCCAGCTCCTAGCTGCCGGCCAACAATCGGTTCTTATAACAACAACAACAAAACGGAAAAGCTGGTGTGTACTTGACTTCTAAGTTCTCAGTTCACTTTAAATTGGATTAATCTAGGTAAGTCTCATTAGCAATTCAGCAAAATCAACTGTCTCAGGCAATGGGACCAACACCTTGAGCAATGCTGAGCAGCACTGGCTGATCTCCAAAATCCCACGTCAGCTCTCAAAAGCCAAACCTTTGTTTAAAGGTGAGGCAGCACAAGGATAAGCACACATGAGTTCCTTGAGCTCAGACAGGTAAACAGCTAGGTTGAGGCCAGGCCACGTGTGATCTCACCCAGCCCCAGGTCATAGGCTTCTTGTAAACATCAGCTGCAGGTAGCTTCTCCACTTTAGAGGGTTTTTTCCAGGCCCCACCTCCACACTGTGCCGCAGATCTGCCTTCTCTCCATTGATCTTTCTCCTTCCTGCAATCGTCTTGCCTACCCCCTCTCTTTGGTGGTGATTCTTTGGAACATTCCTCTGAATGTAACTTCTCTTTCTTCCTGGAGCTCCTCTCTCTCTCTCTCTCTCTCTCTCTCTCTCTCTCTCTCTCTCTCTCTCTCTGTCTCTCCCTTTTTGCACTGTGTTCCATGGTGGGATTCCCTGAGCTCTGGGATCACTGGTTTTCAGGACACTGCAGCCCAGCCTGTATCCAAGTCCCAGGGCTCCTGTATGTCTAGAGAGGAGAAGAGGAGATTGAGGTTTGGGCTCCACATCATAAGCAGGACTTCCTGTTTATATCCTTGGTGACACAGGACCTCAGAGCCAAAGGGGCAAGAGTAAATAAAAGTTGGTTAAGAGTAAGGAAGGAAGGAAATGGGTCTCAGGTGGTAGTACCCAATACCTGTTGGAGTTTTCAACTTTTCTCTTCTGGCTAGCAGGCCTGAGTGCATTTGACCAGCTTGAAGGGCTGAAAGTAAAAAAGATCAATAGTTCTCAGTCCTGACAAAATCTTAAAATCACCAGGAGAACTTTTAAAGAAAAATACCAATGCCCAGATCCCCTCACAGAACAATTACACCAGAATCTCTAGCAGTGGTCTCAACATCACTTTAGAAAATGCTCTTAGAGAATCTAACATTGAAATCCTCTGAGGTAATGATAGAATCAGATTCCTGTATTGGGTCTTCAGAGTCTCTTGCCTCTGTCTTTCTCAGCTGCAGCTGGCCTGCTCTGGACTACACAGACATCTCTTCCTGGACTGGCCTCCAAACTGGACGGGTCATTCCGGCTTCTCCCACTCTTTAAGGGGAGTAAGTCCCCACTTGGTCTAGTCAAGCTCCTCCCCTTCTCACAGGCCCGAACTCACAATTTTTCATTCCTGAACATCTTAGGTCACTGTACCATTCGTGCTTTATAAATACCCAGTAGCAAATTGTGATTACTGTGGGGTTTGGGGATAAAAGGAGTGATATCTGCCCTAAGGTAGAGCAGAATGCCTAGAAGACCTATCTAAAAAATGCTTTGTATAGAGCAATAAGTTGTCCTTAAAGAGTTAATGGAAATTGCTAGTGATATACTAATCTTTCCTGAAATCCCATTCAACTCTGGCTCTTCAACCATACTTCTGGTTCTGCATTAATGAAGACAGTTCATATATGTGTGTGACGTAGCTGGGGCCACAACTTCATTCTATAGTTTTCTCCTTATAGGCACTAAGCTCATATTGACACCCGATGGATGGATTGACAGTCTTCTATCATTTTTTCCACACTAACAAAATCATCAATATGAGTCGGTTTGGGAAAGCATATTGGAAGGCCTCTAACACACGAGCTCCAAGTAAAGGTGTTGGAAGACAACCAGAGGTTGTGGGTTCAATTGGATGTCATGTTGACTCAGAATCTGAGGCTGCATCTGAAACACCATCACTAAGGCAGGACAGCACAACCACAGCAACTAGTCTTATTTCACGACCAATTCTGATCAACCTACAGTGGCTTTCTAGAGCTTGTACAGAGAGAATCTGAGAGGCCAAACCCAGGCTGCGTGAGGGAGAATGCCACGGCTCCCAGTGAGGCCGCACCCCATCCATGTTTCCTACTACTCTTTTCTGGTACTGGCACCTGGACCTCACCTCAGCGCTTCTCTGGTTGTTGATGGACTGCACAGCAGTCGAAAGCAAGGCTGCTACATTTGAAAGGAGAGAGATTCAAGTCTGTCGCTGGCATTTATAAGCAAATTGCCTTACCACTTTGTGGCTTATTTCTCAGCAGCAAAATCCAGGTAGTTTATAGTACCTGCTTCCCAAAGTTACTGGGAGGCTTGAGATAAAGTGTGTCAAGTGCTTAGTACTGTATCTGGTATGCTCGATACATATTAGCTTTGTTATCATGAGGAATGACACCTGATCCCAGGTGCAGAGCAAGGACGCCTGTGTTTAGCCTATCTGCCCGTCCAGGAGCAGGCTTGCAAGTCCTTGAGAAGACTTGTGATTGCAACGCCTTTTAAAGGCACCGGTTGAGATAGTTGTAACTTCCTGGTTTCTAGAATATCAGAAACCCTTTCAGTTGATACTGATAGTTTTATTTTTGGATATGGTTTTTTTCCTTCCTGAAAAACAAATGATGTCTCAGGATCACTCAGGAGCACAGACCCTCACGACAAGTAACTACTGGTCTGATTCGACCTTCTAATCCCTTGGCCTGTATTGCCTGACTGTCCATCCTGGTACTCCCAGCAGATACCTAAGCCCTGCAGTACCAAGCAAATAATTTCCCCAAACCACTGCATCCTTCTCTTCCTTTGTGTACCTGTGTGTGTTGTTTCCCCAAATTAACTGTTTGTATGTTATATTTTAGAATAGTTTCCATAGCATTGGAATTTACTTATCCCTTAAGTATTTTCATTATAGATGAATTAATTAATTTCTTCATTGGTTGAAGATTGCTTAGATACCACAAGTATTCCTTTTATGGGGGGTTGTTGCTGGGCATGGAACACAGAGCCTTCACACTTTGACACCTCCAGGCCATGTTGTGGTTTTGCTTTTGAGACAGGCTCTTGCTAAATTGCTGAGTTGTCTGGCTGGGCTCGAACTAGTGATCCTTGCTCCTCAGCCTCCAAAGGGATGGCACTACAAGCCTGCGCCCCTAGGCTCAGCTCTGTGTGTATTCTGAAAACTGTTCTGGTAAATTGCCCTTTTCTTTTCTTTTCTTGCTTTTATTTGGTTTTGTTTTTTTTGAGGTAGAGTCTCTGTAGTTTAAACTAGTCCTGAACTCACTGTGAAGCTCAAACGGGCCTAGCACTCATGAAAATCCTCTTGTCTCAGCCTCCTGAGTTCTGGAATTACAGGTGTGCACCACCACGCATGGTCTATGTGGTGCTGGGGAACTGAACTCAAGGTCTTGTGATTGCTAGGAAAGTGCTCTAATTACTGTGCTATTCTTCCAGCCCTGTTTTATTTTCTTAAAAGTGAATTGACTTTGCTATTTTTCATATAATCACAACACTATCAAAATATTTGGAGTGATTTTTCCATAAATATGATGAAACTACAAGCACAAGAAAATTTTGTGCTTAATTTGAGACTCTAGAAAAATAAATAATCTTGTTTTCTAACTATGAAATTATGAGTGCCCACATGTTGACTGGTTTATAAAAGTTCAAGGTTTAAAAATTTTCATCTTATTAATATTCTCTAGACAACAGACCACATATTTGCCTGTTTTCCACTTTAATAAGAGGAATTAGATTTTAACTGAGCAAATTTTCATCTAGCTGAAAACTACTTGTCCTCAGGGCAAGGTAATTGGTTGTGCACTTTTTGCTTTCACTGACTGAGAGATATCAAGAAGTGGGCCATGCTCTCTGGACCCTCTGTTAGGATCTACATATTGAAAGACTAATATATGGAAAAGAAATTAACTTTATCTTGTTTAAGCCATTGCACTTTTCAGGCATACTTTGCTCCATTCAAGCTTATCTTTAGCTAATACACTTAACAATGGGTGAATTACAAGCATCCGTTTAGTGCCAGAGTGTTCTATCTATTGGATTTGGTCCTAATCCTACCAAAATAGGTCAATAGGCACTTAAATTTGATGGAAATATTCTTTTGATTATATACAGCTTTCTCTTAGAATAGAAAGTACATTTTCCCCTTAGAATAGAAAATATATGCTTTTATTTTTCAAGAGAGTGAATGTTTCATACCCAGTGGCACACGACTATAATCCCAGCTCCGAGGAAGGACGAGGTTAAAAAAAAATCTCACAAATTGGAGGTCAGCCTGGGAAACTCAGTAAGAACCTGCCTCAAAATAAAAATAAATAAATAAATAAAAAGAGACAATTAGTGCAGTGGCTTTATAATCTATGTTAAGATGGAAGAAGACAATATATTTTTGCTCAGAAAATACTTAGTTCTGTGTTTCCTATGGCTTCTATCCCTTGAAACACTGCTAGGCCTTTGCTTAAGGAGGAAGTCCAGACATTGCCTACAACAACACTTCTCCAACTCTCCGTAGAAAAGGGCAATTTAAAAAATTGCAAGACTTTATTTTGTGGCATACAATCAAAGCTTAAGCTACTAGAAACCAATAAATTTGAAACAGATATTAACTTAGGAGGCATACATTTTTAATTAAGCTCAGTGGACACTAAATTAGTCTATCAGATGTCTGTAAGTTTTCTAAACACTCTAAAGTTCTGCACGTAATTATGGCAGGAGATCACAAGCTGTTGTTCAGGGACAGGAACTAATGCCTGAATGCCTGAGTAGGAGTAACGCAGAGCAGGGAGTCATTACGAACTTTCAGTTTCAAATCGGATACTTTGTGTCTGTCTACAGGAATTTACCTTAAAAAATAAGATTTATTGAGAGATAAGGAATTTTCTAAATTCCTCATGCTTTCTTTCATGTGTCAAGGACAGGGTTCAGGCATCCAATTGCAGGGAGTTACTCTAAGGCATGGCATTGAGACAAGCTGGATACGACTTGGCATTTCTATCTCTAAGGAAGAAGAAATCTTCTCCCCATCATTGAAGAGAAGGTAGCAGAGATTCTGAGTGATGTGGCTGATTCTGTCCTGGAGATTAAGGTCCTTTGGGTTTAGGAAAACATGTCTGGGGAATCCAAGAATTACTTCCTTAGGTCTAGCTTGGAAAGATATAGGTCTCTGTGAATACAGCATTATGTCCATCACAGCACAGAATCCCCCCATGCTAGAGGGAGGTGCTTTGAGAGACAGTCCCAATGGAGCCACCCGGATCCAAGCCTGGATGTGACATCAGCATGTTCAGGAGCCCTGATTCATCCTTGTAGGGGGACATGAAAGTACAGAGTCTTGTGGAGAAGAGGCCCAGGGTCTGAGGAAACAGAGGGTCTTCTGCCCACAGATTTTGATTTGTAGCAGAAGTTATACCATCTTCAGAGGAACATTGTATTCAATATTACTATTTATCATCGCTATCCAACAATAGAATCGTTGCTTGAGAAAACATAGTCTTACTTCTTTTTTCTGATAGTGTTTTATGAGGACTTCTGGTCAAGATGGTGGCCGAATAGCAGAGCTGCACAATGTCTCCTTGTGGATTCACTTAAAAAGTTGAGAATATAGTCAAAAACCACCCGTTCAATGTAGCTAGGACAGGGAGGAGAGCCCCAACAATTGAAAGGAGGCCAGGGGAAGATCAGAAATCCCAAAGGAACATTGAAAGTGGGGGAAAAGAACCCAGCAGTCCAGAAAGCTGCCCCAGGGCAACTGAAAACAGCTGGGAGCTGACAGCATCCACAGACAGAAGAAGGTGGTTTAGAGTGTGGAATCTCTGACTGAGCTCGGAGAGGAAGGCGCACCCCAACAGCTGAAAGGAGGCCACAGGAAGGCTGGAAATCCTGAAGACATATCGAAATGGAGGAAAACAGCAGCCGACTGAGTGCGGCTCTGGGCTGCCAGCATCCACAGATGGAGGGAAGTGGTGGGGACTGGAATCTCAGACCGAGGTAAGCATGGATCCAGGAGAAGTGGGAATTGTCAGCAGCTGGTGCTCCGGCCTCCAAAAACAAACCTGTGGTAGTGCGTACTACAAAGGCAATGTGAGCTTCCCTAGAAAAGGCCTCCCAGAGTCTAGAGCAGAAGCAGCACTTGGCAGCCATAACAGACAATGACATAAGCAGGAGCCATTAAAAAAAAAGAGCCTGACTGAACTTACTAGAGTAAAAGAAAGCTCAGAAGAGTGTGTATCAGGGTTTTGGGGTCACTCTTAAGCATTGACTAGGAAAAAAATGGCACAAGAGACAGTTGTGGAGACGAGAGAAAGGTCACAGACCTCCTGAATGGGTATAGTGGGAGCACCTCAGAGGGTGGAGAGCTCTGCCCTCAGGAGAGGGAAGCCAGTACAGGTGGGAGAGCTTTGCTGAGGGTGCTGAGGGTGATCATGACACCTCAAAGGCCATTAGACTGTTAGGTCCTTCCTCGTTGTCTACTCCCAGCATAGAACTTGGAAGAATTTAGGTCCCCCCCTCCCCACACACACCTTCATATTCATTCAAAGGAACCTCTCAGCTAGGCCTTCCAAGTCAAGTCACCGAACAACAGAAGTATGGAAAGAAGACAAGGCAGCAGGACACCCACAGACATGCCTGAGACCCTAGAAACTAATGTCATGGGCCCTCAAATAGTAGAACTCATAGGGAACAAAGTTGATAGTGTTTTATTTTAGTAAAGAAAAGCTTTTTATCAATGAAGGTGTCTTACGTCAGAGGAGTCATGCAACGGTCATTCATTTTTTTCATGGCTATTTCTTGAGACCCAAATACTCTTCTGGCCCAAGTTTCCTTGAGCCCAAGTACATGCTCCTCAAGTCATTAGCACAGGAACCCTGGCCCATAGCAGCCCTTCTCCAGTTTGCACATGGGTCATTGAGTCCTCATGAGTGGGCCTGATACACTTTAAATTAGGTGTATCTGAATGTCCTCATTCAAGTGTTGATCCTTCAAGTGGCTGGTAAGCCCATCCAGAAAAATGGCCTTTGCGTGGCTCCCACGGCTGACTTCACAAGCTTGAGAAGTAGGCTTGCTATTCAAGCTATTGTGATTAGAATATCCTGGGGGGCTGCTAAAAAGAAAAGAAAAGAAAAACCCCAATTTTCACAAACTTTTCATGAGGTAGGATTAAGTCATTAACCAATTCATTCTTTGATATTCTTCTTGTATTATTTAAACCACCTAAAACAAGATGTGGGTATCATAATGCTCAGAAATTCTCTACAGTGTCTCTGGAGGAAGGAAGAAGAGGTCACAGCCCTAATCATGCATGAGGGAAGCGGTGCTAGGGAGGGCGTCCTTCCTAGAACTGGATAATCCAGATTCAGCTAAAATCTCCAAGAGTCTTGCAACTGTGTCGTAGTTGGCTAGTCAGAGCAGAATTGAGTTTGACTTCAAGGTTAACCAATTGAAAATAAATGAGTATATTAATATGGAGACAGTAAAAGTCAACTGGTAAGTTTTATAGGGAATAGGCAACAGTTTGGAAACATCATACCAAAGCTAAGTATAAGGTTAATGTCAGGTCTCCCTCCTAGGTTACTAGGAGAGCAGCTTCTCTGGCCAGATGGGAGACCAGCAGCTGAGGACTAAAGTGGCAGCATTGGCAGCATTCTGAAGCAGACTGAAAAGGTCAAGTTCCTTTCTAAGATAGCCTCATGCTTCTTGATAACTTAGTGTGAAATAACCCCAGGTATGGCAACAAACACCGGAAGTCCAGGCTAGAACCAACGTCAAAGGTGCCTAGTCCGATGTGCATGTTTTCAGATGGGGTAATCAAGGTTTACAGAAATTAAGGGATGTGATCACAGCCATGCAGATATGGAATTGCAAGTCCTGGAAATCCCAGAACACCCAACCCTTCTCAGTTCAGTGAGTTTTTTTTTTTTTTCTAGAAGATAGTCTGATTTCTAACACGTGGCTTCTTGGAATTCTTACTTCCTAATAGCGCAGTGTCCTGTGTGTACTTTTGTTACAGATACAATTTATAGTTAATAGCAGTGGTGTTAACTGTTCTTCTGGTAGTAAGAACATTTTTTTGTTAGGCTGGACACAGCAATAGATTAAAATATACATCTTTCTATTTACCTTTTGGTGAAACAAGATTCTTAAAAGTAGTTTTGCTTTCTTAAGCTGCCTCTGAAATAGAAGGTAATGTTAGGGATATTTATTCTGTGTCAGGAAGAAATACTTTCTCTTTCTTTATTTTATTTCTTTCTTTATTTACTTTGTGATACTGGGAATTGAGCCCAGGGACTTCATACTGAGATATACTCCCAGTCCCCCTCCCGTTATTTTTTTTTTCTTTGAGACAGGATCTGTCTAAGTCACTTGCCCAGGCTAGGCTCAAATTTACAATTCTCCAAGCCTCAGCTTCCTCCTAGAGAAAATAATTTTCTCATACTCAAAACCAGGGTGTTTATTATCAGGCCCAGGAATTAAAGGGGTCCAATCAAGGCCCAGTGGCATGGGGCTGTAATCCCAGTACTCCAAGAAGCTGAGGCAGGAGGATCACAAGTCTGAGCTGAGCCTGGGCAATTTAGCAACTCAGTAAGATCCTGTCTCAAAACCAAAACTAAAATATGGGCTGAAGATGTAGCTCAGTGCTAAGAGCCTAGGTTAAACCCTAAGAGGCCCACGCGGAGAAGCAGTGGCTCTATGAGACAGGTGAGAGTTGTGACCTAAAATAATTCAGCTCTGTGACCTTCTTAGAGAGGATATTGATGAGAATTGAGGGTGACCGGGAAAGGCTTCATGTGGAGATGTGTCCACGTGTTAGTCTTTTGATCTGATGACTAAGGACCTAATGCCAAGGAAAGAAAACAAGTAGAGTGTGGGCAGGGGTGTAGGAACAAGCAGAATTCCTCCATGAAAAGACAGCTCCACTGTAATGGGAGAGCACATGGAATAAAGGGACAGGACTGGGTGACAAAATTCCTAGTAACCCAGAGAGAGGATTCCCAAGGGGCTGCGGTAGGAATTTAGAGCCACAGAGAGATTTTAGGCAAAAAAGTGACATGAATGTAGTGAAAGCATGGTTGATTTGTCCTGCAAAATAGAGTGAAAATCAGAAGACACATAGAATCATGGGAGCCAGACTTCACATCAGTTGGACCTAAGTGTCCCAGCCAGATAGAAGGATACAGGAGACATATCAAAGGAAAAATTGAGAATACTGCAGCCTCATGTTGCCCTCAAGAACGTTTTGCATTCTTCCAAATGATGAAACACCAAATAGTTGTACTCATAGAAAATTGTGTTCCATAAATTCCTCTCTCTCTCCTTCCGTACATATGCTTATGTGTATTTGCTCTTCCAGATGGTTAATTTAGATGAGATTTAAGATTTTTTTATGCATTTTGAAGTGGGAAATTATTTACATTTTCCAAAGGTGTCTCAATATTTTCAAAATCTTGAATTGCTCTGATTTTTCTCACCAAGTGGTTTATTAGACAGTCTCTGTCAGGCTCCGAGAGACACCCAGATTGTGTTAAGCGGGAGAAGTCGCTTGCTGGAATTCACAGGAAAGGAAGATCATGGGCCAAGCGCTCAGCATTTTGAGTGATCCTGGGTCCTACATGCCGGTTCAAGGCATTCAAAGTAGGATGCGAAGTAGGCCCACCTTGCACCTGAGGAACAATGGGAGAATTTGACGTGGTTCAGGTTCCTGCAGAGGGGACCCTCCTTCTCTGTACCTTTCATGCTCCTCAAGAGAGAAGATATGGTTCACAATTGTCACAATTTTGTCTGGAGGATCGCCACTGGATAAAGTTTCTCTTCAAGGCACCACAGAGGGGAGTAAGTTCCATCATAATTATCCCATACTTAATTGCCTTTACTGGGCCTAATTTCTGTCATAATTAGCCAGGCTGGTGTCAACATCTCTCATCACCTATGACATATACATAACAGTTCAGACAGGAAAAGGAAACCCTGTGGTCACTTCTGCAGCAGGCATCTATGGCAGGCCCCTAGAGCTTCCTGTGCAGTTTGTAGGGATACAAGATGGCAGACTTAGTGTGTCCGAAGACTGCAGGAGAATTACCTACCACACAGAGGCCCACAGTAACTTCCAGTGATTTCAACTTAGGAGAACACCTGGATCTTAAGTAGGAAAAGGTTTCCGTGTAATTTAAGCTTATCATTAGCTGGTGCTTATGTCAAAGTTGAAATTTTCTTTCTCCTCCTCTTCTAATGAGACATAAAATATGGCCACACGTCCCACTTACGGTATTTATGCTTGTCGGTGTTCTGCTGTGGTTGCCACTGAAGAGATTAGATAGATGTTACCGGAGGTCAATCGCTCTTTTTTTCTCCTCGACACAGAATTTGTCTAAACTATTAAGTTACAGTCAACAACCAGTCCATGCAGATTCAGTGAGCAATTCCCTCAGCTCCCAGGTGACACCTCCTAATTTTGTCTCATATTCTAGCTATAACTTACCGGGGTGGGCCCTGCCAAGTTCTGAGTTGAGAAGTCGTCTACAGAGGGCGGACACGCTAGCATTCATTAGTGAGCACTCCGTGAGTACCGGAGCGGGGAGACGTGCCATGCGCTTGGTTCTTGTCAATTTGGTGCTGACCTTCCACCTCGCCCCTCTTACGACTGTCACCGGGAACACGCCCCCTCGCCCTCGGTTCAGTTCAGTAGAGCTAGGACTGGAGATTTCAGTGATGTTTAATTTTTTTTGCTTGTTTACCTTTACTCAAAGATATGCCCAACGACAAGCTCCTCAGGCCATCACCCAGATTTTTCATTATGTTCAATCATGCAAACCCCTTCTCGTTCCCACTTGCCTTCTTCTTGTTCACCTTCGGCCTTGGCAGAGGCTGGGCAGAGGCAAACGAGTCCAGAATGTGCTTCTGAAATCCATTGAGTGCCCTTCCTCAAGCTGCCCAGGGTATCACTTTGGCAGGTCAATTTCTGCTGGCACTGGGCTCAGGGACCTTGAGACGCAAGGGCGGGGGAGGGACAGTTGACTGAGGACTGAGCGCTCTCAAAGCATGTTTGATTCTCATTTCCATTCAGGGCCCCTCATTAGGCACAGACGCACCGGGCCTGTTCCTCCTCTTGAGTTGGCAGGGCTCAAAGCCCCATTAGCAGCAACGTGCATCAGAGGGACTCGGAGGAGAGGAACAGAGCTGAAAGGACTGGAGTTCCTGGTCCAATTTTTAAAGAAAAGAAGAGAATAAAAGAGGCATAAACCTCGGAAGCGCTTCTTCCCTTGGCTAATTCCCGTGGTAATACAGGCCTGCTGATCATCGTGGACAAGGCAGCGATAGCCCTAGGAACAAAGGTCAGAGTGCCTGCTGGCTCCTCAGTGCCAGCCCCACGTGCCAGCAGGTCTCTCCCTCTGGGCCATCAGCACCAAATGAGAAAGATTTACTGTCATGTCTTTGGCCACTTGGCATGAGGAGCCACAAGTGTTCTAATTGCTGAACTAATAAGCACTCACAACCCACAAGAACCTTCCTGGTGCACGTACGCCCAAGTATTGGGTGCTGGGAAAATTTCCCATCAAGCACAGAAGCCCCTTTGATTGTTGTATTCATGCATGGAGCAGAACAAGGACAGCAGGAATGATACAGGCTGGTGTTTGTCGCGGAAGAGACGTCCAGGGGTTGTTTAGGCACTGGGTCGGATGAGCTCAGGCCTGCTGTATGCCAGGGTTAATGCCAAAGAAGGAAGATATGCATTCGGTTTCTGGAAACTTAAAGCAAGCACTGAAATGAGATTCCTGTTTTGAAACCTGGTCCTTGGACGGTAGTGGTAGCAGCCCCACCTTCCCTGTGACCACTGTTCGTTACTTGACCTGACCTGAGTATAGCATTACAGATGACACAGAGGAATATGTCAATCCTACTCTGGTGACACAACACTTGCTTCCATCTAGTGGATCCTCAGGCCATCGTCATGGCCACCCAAGCAGGCAAGCCTAGTGGTGTTAAATTTCCCATCTTACAAATGAGTAAACTGAGTCTATATATAAATAGCACCCATGGTGATCAGAGTTGACTCTCAAATTCAGACTCCTGGCCAACTGCAGGATTTTTTTTTGTCCCCAAAATTTACTTTATAGGTAGATCTTAACCTAACCAGTTTGATCAGAATGGAGAAAGGACATCAAATCAAATTTAGGCCCGTGAATAAATTTCAGTTTTAAGACAAGTTTTATGACATCAAATCCTCTCCAAGAACCACCAGTTATCAGGCTTTTTGAAAGAAACTTTGTTAAGGCTCTCATCTCAAGGACAGCCTGATGTTAATGTCATCAAAGCAGTGATACTATGTGCTCCACATTACAAAGTTGACTTTCCACACACGAGTCACACTCTGCTTTCCAGCTGGCCTCTGAGTTTCACATTGGCCTTCGTCACTTCCTGCTTCCTCTTTCCATAACTGCTGACATTTTTCTTTTCTTTCCCTGGGTTTATTGCCCCTTCACCATGCTGTTTGGAGATTTATTGATGGAAGCCAGAAAATTTTACATTAATACCTTGTGTTCACGGAAGGAAGGGAAATCGAGAAAGCTGCTCAAAGAAAAGCTGTAGATGTGATGGTGTCCTACAAGCACCAGAACCCTTACTGCCATCAGCCACATAACTGGGGTGCTCTTATCCACCAGTGGGAACAGTGCTGTAGACCCACACCAGCTGGTTGTGACCTCAGCCTCCTGGAGCTCTGTCTCTGGAATGGAGGTGTTTGGAAGACAAAGATCTCTCATTTTGCAACTGCAAGTTACACAGCTAGTCAGTGGCAAAACAGGGACTCATTTCTATTGGTGTTAGTCTCATTCCCCACCCCCTCCCCCAAAGTGTCCAGTTGAAAGATTGAGAGAGATACTCAGCACTTTTAAAATGGGAAAGCAAGTCGTTCAGGTACTCATTTTGAAGAGAAGAGGACGGAGTGTGGAGTTGCAAGAAGTAGATTGCCCTGTGATGATAGGTGTAAGACGACAACAGCTCGCAGAGCACACAATGGGTATCATTGTTTTCCCTGAGCCCCCGGGTTCTTCTTCCTGCATTTATTTTTTCTGGGTTGATCTTTACCATAGAATAAAAATTATAGACAGATCATGTGGTTGTTCTGGGTCAAAAATTACATATGATTTGACCCACACCCTTCCTTGTACCCTCATTCTTCACGGCTGGCTCCAAAAAACAGAGAGAGGGAAGACTGACAGTCACGACAGAGAAGATTTCACCAGGGTCCCTGGAATTGATGTGGGTGGACCTGGGCGCAAGTGCGCGGCGTCACATTCCCTTTGTCGCTTAAGGTTAGATTGGCAGCCATCATGGGTTCCTCACCTTTGCTTGGTTGACACTTAAAGAAGTTATTATGTTCATAAGTTTAACAAGCAATGCGCAGCAATTTCAGTTTACATATTAGGTAAACTGTGGGCAGTTGCAATGTTTGACATTTTCATTTTCTCAGATTTCTTATATTAAGTATGTGACTAAACAAATCAAATCAAACAAAATCAATTTTATCATCATAATCTCACCTATTTGAATCAATGAAAAATATCAGTTTCATCTTAGTTTCTTTGAGCTAGTTTCAGCAATTCTAGTTTACTGAAGTCTCCCTCTTTCACAGAGCAGCCTTGTTAAAGGGCTCTGCTTCCCATCGTGAAGGTTGGCTACTGGTGGGATAGACCGTGAGAAGCAACCAGCCTTCCAACTGTCCTACCTGCAGGTCTTCTCCTCTTGCCTCCTCTGACCTAGAATTGTGTCCTCTTCCCAGCACAGGGTCTGCCCCAGGGAAAGGTTCTTCCAGAACATTCTTTCCTGTAGTCCCTAATGGCTGCATGCCTTGTATTCCTTTGCCAAGCATCTGCTTATCACTAGGCTAGGCAAATATTGTTGAACTGTTTAAAACAACTGCTAGCCAAATTTCAGTGTAATCCAAATCACCTAGTTAAGTGTTTGAACATTCATTCAGTCCTGGCATTGAAAAGCCCTTGGTAGAGGTCAACAACTTCAACGACAATAAAGGTCAGGATTTCCTCTTGTTTTAGACATGAAAAACTGACCTACAAGAGCATAAGGTTAGCCCAGGTAGAAATTTTTATTTCCTTTGCTCTCTAACATGCCTAGAATGCTGTCATAACAGGATCCAAATTGAGTTCCAGGGTCCCAGTAGACACTTAAGAAATTTTTTGCATTTATTTAAATTTATCATGTGTAACTTAAGTGTACAACATGATGGATATTTTTGTTCATTTGTCTATCTTTGTGGTGCTGTGGATCAAGCCCAGTTTTTCACACATGCTGGGCAAGTGATCTACCCTTCAGCTGTATCCACAGCCCTGACATGTTTTGATAAACATATACCTAGCAAAATTATTTGTACAATTAAGCAGATTAACATAGCCATCATCTCACATAGTTACCTACTTTGTGTGTGCATGGAAACATCATCTAAAATCAACTCAGCAACAATCTTAAAAACAGTATTATTGATAATAGTGCTCAGATACATTCGATCTCTGGACTTACTCATCCTACATATCAGATACTTTAAAATCTTTGACATACATCTCCCTGTTTTTTTCTCCTCCCCTGCCCCTGATCCCAGCAACCACTATTTTTTATTCATTATCTCTGTGTATTCAACTTTTTAAAAAATAGATTGTATGTATAAGATCACGAGATATGTTTCTTCCTGTATCTGGCTTACTTCACTTAATGTTCTCCAGTTTCATTTATATTATCACAAATGGCAGAATGTCCTTCTTAAAGACAGACTAATATTCCTATCATAATTTATCTATTTGTCAGCTGATGAACATTTGATTTTTTCATACTTGGTTATTCTGAATACGGTTTCAATAAATATGAAAGTGCAGATTTTTTTTACAACGTAATGATTTTGTTTCCTTTGAGTATAAACCGAAGAGATTGCTGACTGACATGATAATTCTATTTTTAACTTCTTTAGGAACCTTCATACTTATCCCCCAAAGTGCCTGCTTCCCATTAACAATCTGCAAGAGCTTGCTCCCTTTTCTACACGTGCTCACCAACACTTGTTATTGCTTGTCTTATGATAATAACCATCGTAACAGGTATGAGATAATATCTCATTGTGATCGTGCTATGTTAGTCACTACTGACGATGAATAATGTCGAGCACTATCGAATGTACCCACTGCCTGTTTAAATGTCTTTTTTGGAGAAATGACTATTAAAATAATTTGTTCATTTTAATATTGAAATTGTTTTTATGGTATTGAGTTGTGTGAGTTCTTATAAATATATACTGGATATTAACTGAGCATATTATTTGCAAATATACTTTCCTAGTCTGTAGGGGAAAATGCATTTAAAGTTTGCTGATTGTTTCCTTTGTTGTGCAGAACACTTTAACTTCGAAGTAGTCCCATTTGGTTATTCTTACTGTTACACTGTGAGATTTTGATATGATATCATAAAAGTAAGTAAATAATGCTAAGGCGTCAGCCAAATAGATTTTCTTTAATGTTTCCTTCTAGGGGTTTCAAGTCTTATGTTTTAGTTCTCTAGTCCATTTGAGTTAATTTTTGTGTGTTTTTGTATATAATATAGGTCTACAATAACTCTATTATATGGGAAAATTCACTTTTCCCAACATCATTAACTGAAAAAAACGGTCTTTTTCATTTGCATATTTTTGGTAACTATGAAAAATTAGTTGACCATGTGTGTTTAGGTTTATTTCTTGGAATAAATAAGCCCCATTGGTTCATTGTTGGAATAAATAAATTTCATATGGAATAAAAATCCATTTATCCATGTGTGTATTTCTATGTCAGTACCATACTATCATTTCAAATCAGGTAGTATGATGCCTCCAGCTTTGTGTTTTTTTCCATAATTTCTTTAGCTATTGATGGTATTTTGTGGTTCTGTATGAATTTTAGATGTTTTTTCTCTCTTTCTGTAAAGAATTACATGAAAATTTTGGTAGGGGTTGCATTGAATCCAAAATGTGCTTTGGATAATGTGGAAATTATACTAATACTAGTCATGTCAATCCATGAACATAGAATATCTTTTTATTTGTGTCTTCTTTAACATTTTTCACCAGTGTTTTATGATTTTTTGTGTATAAGCCTTTCATATTCTTTGTTAAATTTATTTCTAAGTTCTTCTTTGTAATGTGGTCATAAATGGGTTGTTTTCTTGACCTGTTCTTAAGATAGGCTATTATTTTTATACAGAATTGCAACTGATTTTTGTATGTTGATATTTTATCCTGCAATTTTATTGGATTCATTATTAGTTTCTAATAGGTTTTTTGCCAACTCTTTCAGTTTTGAGCATATAAAACCATGTGATCTGTAAGATGTACTCAGAATGCTAAGAAATGCTCAGCAAAGAAGAAATGTCTGGACATTCTAGCAAAGGAAAGTGCAGATGCAAAGAAAGGAAGAAGAGGGCACACTTCACCTGGCATCAAATGGGTCCCCATGCTGCAGCATCAACGCAGCTTAGGCAAGGCACTGTGCAATTAAGATCTGGGTCACAGAAGGCCTGGAGTGCCATATTAGGACACCTGGACTTTACCTGGGAAAGCACGTAGAACCTCTGAGCAGTCTTGAACTGCTTCTCCTTATTTTCACGATTGGTTTGACCTTTATTACACCATTTGTCTCCACTTCCCTCTCGCTGTTGTGGTCTTCACATGACCCTCCTCTCCACCCAATCCGCGAGGTACACTTTGATTATTATTGAGTTCCATGATCCCAAGGTGCCCGTCAGCAGTCAGGTATAGAGTAGGCACAAGTGCTTTGTGGGTATTTAACAGAAAGAGTCAAGCTGTGACTCCCTAGAGACTGTCATCACCTTTGGGAGTGCTAGGGTAGACAGAAGGAGGATGCTAGGTTTCATGAGGGCCTGGTTCTTATTGACTCAATCTGAAAGAAAAGTTCTGAGGCATAAAATGGAGGAAACAGAAAAGCCAAGCCTAGTGGTGTGGCCTGTGTTTACTTGTGATTCATCTCAATAACATTGACTACAGGATGTTTTCTATTTCTCGCTTTTCTTCATCCACTATGATGTTTAAGAAATATAAATGTTGGCTGGGCACAGTGGCACACACCGATAATCCCAACATCCTGGGAGCCTGAGGCAGAAAAATTACAAGTTCAAGCCTACCCTGGGCAATCTAGTGACTTAGTGAAACACTGTCTCAAAAACAAACAAACAAACAAACAAAAAACAACAACAACAAAAGAAAAACAAAATTACGGATGTAGCTCAGTGTGAAATACTACAAAAGTCCCCAGTACTGCAAACATAATAAATACATTTTTTAAATTGAAAGAAAACACACACACACACACACACCTGAGCACTGAAGTTTTTCCAGTACTGGTATTTGCTTTCTGCCTAGAATCCCATGGAGGTATATCTGGGCTGCTCTGCAATTAAACCTACCCAGAATTTTTAGTGAGTGAACAGATGGTATTGTTTTCATATGAAGAACAGAAGAAGTTCATGTATTCAAACACTGAAAGCTTGAAAAAACACTCAGAGTAGTAATTATAATGGGAACAGAAAAGGATAGGTATGTCAACAGAAAGCCCAACTCTGCACAAAGCCAGAATCCAATGGGAGTCTTGGCCAGGAATTTGGACTTTGCAGAGTGGGGGATGGGGACTGTGCACTGACTTGGTAGTGACACAGGTGTTGGGCCCAGCCTGGGTTTCATTTGTAAGAATTGTTCTCTATCCATATCTGTACATCCTCTGATGTGCTTGGCCCCAAGAATACAGAGATGAAAAGCCTAGTCCCTGGCTCAGGCACTTGCAGCACGGTGGAAAAGACAGACTCACAGGAGATCGGAGGAGCCTTAACCTGGTCTGGAGGCACCTTGGGAAGCTCTTGGGAAAGTAGTCTCTAAGCTGAGTCATGTGAGTACCAGGATTTGGCCAGGAGAGCGGTGGAATGAGAAACACTAAGGAGCAAGGTCAAGGTCATTTCAGACTAGAAGGACAGGGTAATGCAGGGCACAGAGGTGCCCCCGGCGAGCAAGCGCAGGGAAGTCATGCAGGCACGTCACAGTGGCTGGACATGTGAGGAGGAGCAAAAAGATGAAGGCTGAGATGCCGGTTGGGGAAAATCTCTGAACACAGAAGAATGTCTGAGCATAACATTATACAAGTCCACACGTGTCACTTGCAAAACAATGTGTATCCTGTCAATAAACCTGTTCAGAAGGTCGAGATTGTGAGCATATTTGGCACAGAGCCACCCTGCCAAGATAAATAGTTTGCATGCAGAAAGAATTGAACTTATATAATCTAACCAAGTTCAGAGAACACACGCTAAGTGCCAGGAAGCAGAAGCCCATGGTGAGCACAATATTCCTGACTAGCACTGGGCAAGTGTTCGAGGTGAACCCTCTGTAGATAATTGTTGAATGAATAAATAAATGATCAATTTGAGCCCTTGTCTAAGTAGCTTACAGTTCAGTGGGAGACTCAGATGGCAGAGAGACTATTATATTAGTAAATGATTACAATTAGAATGGAGAAGGGAATTCATCCTAAAGATATCTACAAGAGCCAGGCAAGCAGACCTCCAAGCATAAGGCAATAGGGATGGGGGCTCTGGCAATATGTTTATTCTAAGAGGGGAACACCTTCTCGTTAACTGGCAAGTCAGGATCAACACAGAAGCTGTAGATGTGTATTTTTAGTGGATTGCAATATCACTGTTAGAGGGCATTGCTCCTCTATGTCCAGGACTCCAGTGAGACCAACCTGGCACTGGCATGGAGATGACGAGTAGGTAAGCCACAAGGCTTGACAGTCTGCCTTTTAGGATGGACATGGCGTGGGACTCAGTGACCTCTGGAATCACAGGGAGATACCAGAGCCTCCTGGGCCAAGAGAGTAAACAGCATCAGGTGCGACCTACAGCCGGGCCCCCACCCCCTGGTGGCCGCTGGGCTCCCGTGCATGTGTAGGCTCAACTGTAGCCTTTCTAGGCCTGGCCTAGGCGCCAGGCAGCTCCTGCACAAGACTGCCGCGACCCGTGTGGCAGCTGCTAATTCTTCGGCCACAGGAATCTGTTCAGGGCTGTTTGTCCTGCAGAAGAAAACAGAAGACCACAGTGTGTTGGAATCCTGCCCCTCCTCCTGCACTGCAGCCTCCCCCACGCACCAAAGCTGCTGAGCAAACAGAGAAATCAAAGATAATTATGCGCTGTTGGCAGCCCACGCTTCCGCCTGGCTGCGGCTCCCTGCCAACCTGTTATGTAAGCCGCGGCCCCACTCGGGCCTGGCCCCAAACAGAGATGCCATTGAAAGCCCTTCCAGGACCTGCTCAGCACCTGCGGCCTTGCCGAAACCCTGCCTCACCTGGAGCAGACCTGCTGGGGAGGGTCACGGGAATTCTGCCGCCAGCCAGCCGCTTTGCCATGTGTGTGGGATTTCTCCCGCTCCGTTCCTCTCCAGCACAGGGGTATGGGTGGGTCAGCACCAAGAGTTTACCTTGGTCGGATTCCAAGTGACTAAGACATTTGATGCTGGAAAACTGCATTTGACAACCCCGGGGGAGATGGTTGTTTTTTACCTTCCTAAGTGAATAATTCACTTGTCTGTTTAGATACCAGAGCGGAACAAGTAACTCCGGGAGCCCCACATGACCTCCTGGTCAGAAAAGCCTTGCCCGTGTTACTCTGATAACCGATACTTCTATTTGGGGATCCTGGGCCTTAAGCCACTGCCTCGGCTTTCCGCTGGTGTGTGAGGCACTTGGCTGAATGAGCTGAATCCTGAGTGCTAAATTTAGTTTTCTCTCAACATCACAGGGCTAAGGATACAGCATGGCTCTGACAACAGGTGCAGTAGAGAGGGGCCGATTTTTAATATCAGCGTTTTGGCTGTTATTATCATATGTGAGCTGAGGTCTCCCGCTCTAGTGTTAATGCTCAAGAGTTTATATACACACATTTAACCCACACGGGGCTTCTATCATCCCCCTTTACAGCTTTCTCTGGCCATACCACAGTGCAACGGGTTTGGATCTCAACTTGAAATGGCCTGAGTCTGCGAGTCAGATCTGCCCTGCAGCTTTAGCCTGAAGGCTGAGAGACCTTGGGCTGCACCCCATTGGGTCCCTGAAACCTCCTGTTTTCCTTTAACTTTCCTGCACCACTTTAAAATGGACAAGCTTCCCAAAGGGGCGACTTCTGGCTTTTGGGAATGACTGATAATCTCTGCCTGTGGTTCGCTCCATCATGGAAAGGCAGAGTAGAAACCCCTCCTCTCACGGACGGGATTGCCCTAGGAGTAAGGAATTGGACCTGAATCCCAGGGCTTGGTCCCTTCTCCTGCTCCTTGCCTTTCTCCTGTGAACAACGGAATGTGGAGGCATCCAAGCCAACATGTCTTCCCCACCGCCCTCGACCAAGGTACCAGATGTAGTAACTGATGCAGACATTTCCCTCTGGGAAGATGGCAAGCAAGTTCACATATGTTGCACAGGCGTTTTAAGACAGCTCTAATCAAGAAAAGCAACTGCCTTTTCTAGAGCTCAATCTATGTCAGGACTAGCTGGACAATAGATTTCTAAAGCTGGTTAAGAGAAGTGGTTTACAGAGGTATCTCGTAAGTCCCATGGCAAAGAGAGAGAACAAACTTTAAATGTCCTGAGAACTATTTTTTTTACCAAGTATCATGTGTATTGTGACCATTTCATAAAAGTAAGAAACTACCCTCTAATGGTCTGCATCTAACTTGGACAATCGATATTAGATCCTAATTCCCTTCTTGATGGGAACTGCCTTCTTCCCACTGCGCTTCAAGATGAACTTCGGCTGGGAAATCACATGTGGGACTGCACTCATCAAAGCTTAGATTCTTTTATTCTCCCCAATTTCCATTGCATAAAGGCATAAACAAATTCCTGTTTCTGGAATTCAGAGGCTTCTGCAAGTCAGTTCAGTCATTCCCTGCTGGCTTCCTGGACAGTCATGTCAAATCTTGACATATCTTTTAAACTGGTATTAGAAAGACAAGTGCAGTTGCGGAAAGACGTGGCGTACCAAGCCTTTTTGAGTACTCTCTGCCTTCTGCCTGCTCACAGTTGCTGGCTCCTGCTTGGCCATACAACCTTGGACTAGTAGACTCCCTCACTGGACTCTGAGGTCTCCTCTTGGAGAAAGGGGAGGAAATTAAAATGAAAGTAAATTACTTTGACTAAGAAAAATGGATTCTTCCCATCATACACTCCAGTTAATCTGGGTAACTGTGGGGATGTTGAAGCAGGCAGTTAACAGGAAAAAGTGACCTAGTTAAAATACACAGGCCGTGTTAACCATGCCCTGCTCCCCAAAATGGAGCACACCAGAATGGAAGGTTTGGCACTAGTGAACATGATTACACGGCACAAAATGAATGGAGTGCAAGGACTGGCCGGGTATCGGCTCGAATTCATGGCATCAGCCTTCGGAAGCCCTCTCTTCAGTTCTAAGCATTATGATTGCAGTTCAACAACTACTGAGAAGTGGACGGGGGACCTGAGCCAGGCATCTGCAGTTCAAATAGCTGCAATCCCCAAAGATAAAGACAGCAAGATGTTCAAAAAGCACAGAACACGTGACTTTTGTCAACCATGCCCTGTATACAAAATAAAAAAGCATCAGTTATCATTGACACATATGTCAATCATCATAGATATATAGACTTGAAAAGCAAAATCCAGTATGCAATTTTAGACTTCTTTACTTAGCTTTAATCATCAATAATTATTGCTCAGTTTAATATAGATTACCATTGAGGCTAGAGGAATGCCTCATCAGTTAAAGTGCTATGTCAAGTGCTAAGTACCCAAGTTTGATTCCCCAGCACCACACAAGCCAGGTTTGGTGGTGCATGCTGCACACCTGTAATCCCAGCACTTGGGAGGCTGAAGCAGGAGGATTGCCATGAGTCCAAGGCTAGCCTGGGCTCCATAGTGAGTTCAGGACCAGCCTGGGCTACAGAGCAAGACCCCTCCCCCCCTCTCTCTCTGTAAATATATATATATCATATGTACATACATATATATGGTTCATCATCATATATATGGTAAATCTTTTGTTTCTGGAAGATTCTAAGACTAAATTCTGGAAAATATATGTGTGATTTTGGAGATCAAAGTTTTTAAGTAAGATGTATATTTTGACAGCAGTTGTAGATTTACAGAAACACTGGAGAGCTCCATTCACCTCTCTCTCGGTTTCCCCAACTTATGGCATCTTACAACAGTAAGATATGTTCATTATAATTAAAACATCAATATTTTAAAATTTTATTTATTTTTTATTTTGCTTACATATCATATCCCTTTCTCCTTCATTCTCTGCCATCCCACTACCCCTTTCACTCTCCACAAAGTCTATTTTCTTACTTTCTTTCACCTCTCTTTTACTTTGTTTATGCTTTGGTTTTCTCATATTAGAGAAACTATATGACATTTAACATTCTGTATCTGACTCATTTTGCCAAGGATAATGGCCTCAAGATGCATATATTTTCATACAAATGACTCAAATTTGTCTTTCTTTATGGCAACACACCAATATGGATATGTTATGATTAATTAAAGTGCATACTTCGGAGAACAGAAATTCTACGCAAAAATGACATTTGAATTTCTCGGATGTAAGTGAATTCAGGCTTTTACATGGTGGAGAAACTTTGCTGACTTCAGATCTTCTCCTAGCAGTCGGCTGCCTTCCTGGGTTCCTTCGTCAAGGGAAAATCTGTCTTCAGGTCTAAAACCTTGGATGCCCTTGGTTAAGCAACTCTCACACAGCTTCACCTTAGAAGCATTTTATAACAGCAGTAGAGTGAACTGACTGAGAGTAGAGATTTGAGAATCTAGAAGGTTGAATCTCAATTCCGCTATATGTGAGCTGTTACTTTGTTTATTCTTCCTTTTATCTATAAAATGTTAATAATACTGATCCTGCTATATTCCTTGCAATGTTGGTCTGTTGCGAGATTTCTAAGTGAAAATGTTTTTCAAAAGCACTTAGCCCAGTTCCAGGCATGTAATAATCATTCCATAATAGTAGCTATCATTCCTGTTAAATGCTGAGGCTCTTATGAGAAGCAGCCATGCTCAACAGACTAGTCAATGAGTATCTAGATCGATTTGGTGAAAAAATAGCTTTTTCAACAAATATCAATTCCAAAGGTCAGAAGGGAGAAGAGAAATAGTTGTATAAGCATAAACTTAATTGCCTGAAGAATTCTTTTCAAATTAGAAAAACAAAGCAATTATAGAAACTAGTGATGTGAAAACCTGAGAGGAATTACAGGCCTTTCTTGCTGTCCCCTTCTGCTCCAGGGATTAAAATGCCAGTGAGTGAGCAGCCGCTATCTGTACTGAAGGCATGGAGGCAGAAGCGATGTCTCGGGCTGACTGGGAACACCATGGAGTTCTGCCCGTGGCCTGCCCATTCTCCATGTCCACATCTCCCGTTCTGTAGGCGTGAGGACCTATTGCAAAGTGTCAGACATGCAGGTATTTTGGATGGCCATGCTGCACTGCCATCTGGGTACAAGTTCGCCCTTCACCTGCCTGACAGTCACAGGGACTGAGCTCAGGCATTGCCTCCTCACTGGTCACTGTCCTTCCGGTTAGCACAAGCTCTCGATTCCCAACCTGCATCGTCATACCATGGGACCTACTTCATTGCCTCTCTCCTTCACTCTGTTGTGAGGGTTCCCCCGAACATAAGTGCCCCAAAAATGTTACTGCCTGTTCTCTGCCATCCACAGTCCCATGGCTTTTGGTTCTTCTCTCAAACCCTAAACAGAATCAGTTAGGCGAGGCCCACTGATTCGGTAAAAGTTGCATATCTTTATCTTAAACATAAAGGAGGAAATGTTAAAGGATATAATTAAAGCCAGTGTTGCATTAAATGGTACTAGGCATATTATTTTGAGCAGTGGTTTCTAGACTGCATGAAACAGTGTTGATCTGTTCTGAGGTTTTCCCAAGTCAATGAAGATTTTAAAAAAATATGCCACCTGTCCTATGAGTGCACTCCATGTTATAAGCGGGTCCCCAGGATGAGCAAAGCCTCAGAGTGGGATTCCCTGCAGCCTATCTCCCTCAGTTCTCTCAGGGCAGGTGTTTTGTCTAACCCTTCCCACCTTCCCCCCAAAAATCAAGACCATTATGATTACTACACCCGAAGAAACAAAAGTAAAGCATAGAATCACACAGCTACAAAGTTTTGAAATTAGGATCCATCCGCCTGATTTCAGAGTGTGTAACATGTTCCTCAGAAATTGGCACCTCTTCACAGTGTAGACTTGGTGTCCAAAAGGACAGAATCGCCTGGTGTGACGCTGGGCTAGTGAATCAAGTGTGCTTTACACATATGCATATCCAAGCCTAGAGCGCCTTTCATCACCGGGCCCATTTTCATCACGTGGGAAGTAGTTTACAACATCTGATTGTTTTCCCTCTTTAGCCCCCGAATCCTTCAGATGCTGGGGAGAAAGAACTCCAGAGTGGATAAAGAAAAATCGTTGTACCTCATCATACAGCTCACCCTACAGCAGGATCCACCGTGCACCAAGAACTGTGGTGGGACTCCCAGTTGAGGACGTAGTGTTGTAGGTAAAATGGCTCTACAATGGACTCCAAAAGTCTCTCCAAGCAGGTAAGCTGGGCAAGAGCTTTGCACCTCTTTAAATAGGTAAGTAGGTTATTGCCACTGCTCGGGAATTGTCTTTAAATATAAGATTATGTATCATAATTTTGTTAGTTTCTCGGTATAAAATCGAGTCTTATATAAAACAACCACTATATATCTCAATCACATATCTCTTAGGTTAATTTTAGCATTTGTGGTTTAGTCAACTTAGGACTACACTTACATCTGTAGTAGATATTTCCACACAAAGAACCTCTGGGCCCAGCAGCTGAGGATTCTGAAGGTGTGATTCTGCACCCAGCCCTGAGCAGTGGCCTCCTCTTACTGGGCACAGGTGAGCCAGCTAGCTGTGCCTGGAAAGGTGCCCAGAATTCTACTGAGCATCTGTACCAGGGAAGACGTTATTTCTCTCCGGGTAATAATCTCAACTGACAACATTCCTTCCCTTCTAAGTAGTGAGCTAGCTCCCAGGTCCAATATAAGCCGATTCAGGAAGGGAAGCTCATCCAGCAGCGACGGAGGCAGACCGTTGCAGGTGACAGACCCATACATATTCTCTGAGCCAGGGTGGCCTCGCTGTTCCCTTCCTGGGAGATTATTCTGTAGTTTTGGCACAAGATGACAACTCAGGGGAGAAAGCTAAGTCTATGGATATGGTTGCCTTTTCTCCTCTAAGCCAACTAGTGGCTTGTTTTTCTGTGAGCCTCCAACTGTGGGAAAATTGCAAGAGTGTAAAGTTTCCTTCTTTGTCCCCAGAGCACTTCATTTACCAGTGAGCCAAACTGGGAACAGAGCCGCCTCTCACACAGCCCATGAATGACTCCGTTTTCTCAGGGCAGCCTCTGCCTGCCCATTGTCCGACTGTCATGGCTCTTGTGTAGGTGCTCCCTGCAACCCCGGCTGTTATGTAACGCCTGGGCCGGGAACATTGCGTGAGAGCAAGAGATTCACAGAGGAAAAACCCAGCGGCTGACGGAGACCCAGAAGTCTTCCTGGAGAAGAGAGAGAAAACGCTGGACAGTTGTCAGCTCTTTTCTTTTGGCTGGTTTGCCTAAGTGATATACTTTGATTGCTGGCTTACAAAGCCCCATGGTTGGCTCAAGTGAGTGTTTCTGTCTGTGTCCATAAGACAGGACACGCTGTCCCCTCACATCACTACAGTGGTTGCCAGGTCGTCCCCCAACACTCAAAGAAATCCTCCCTCTCTCTTAAATTCTGGGTGAAAAAGACTGTGCCCTCCTTAGGGCCCTCTTTCTATTCCTCTCCTGCTACTTCCTGGGTACCATATAAATGAATAACTAAATAAAATTTTAATAGCACATAAGACTGTCAGAAGAGCTTTCTATGAGATAGAATCAAACCAAGGGATCACCGAACCTGGGCGTCTCAGTCCTGCTTTGAGCAGCACACATGTCCCCTGGGCTTGTCTACGGCAATTCCCAGTTTGCCTCAACTCTCCAAGTTCATTGTCAAAAGGCAACCCTCGCTTGGCTTCCGTGAATGGAGACGTTGTTCCCCATTCCCGAATCTCATGGCTGCTGTGTTCTGGGCTTCAGTATTTTCCATCATCCCCTTTGGTCGTACTGCCAATGCTGTGGAGAAATGCAGGGAGGAAAAGTAATGACCGTCATTCTGTCTCTGCCCTGGCATTTCCCTCAAACTTCTTCAGCAGAGGGCTAGCCCTGGTGCCACAAGAAGGGACATTAGGACAAGTAAAATAGGATTCCATGGCCAGATATTTGGGAAGAACACAGCATACTCTACTGTACCCTTAGCAAGTGTATGTGTGCTACACAATGAGACTCAGAGCAGAGTCTGCAGAAGAAACTTCTATCACTTTCAGGTGACACCTCTCAACTTACTTATAAGCTCCATGAAAACAGACACCTTCCCTATATTGTCCATGGTTAAATTTATGATTCATAGCTCTGTTTGGGGTATTCAATAAGTATATTAAATTAAGCAGAACTGAATCTTCTTTCCAAGTCATATCTATTAACCCACAGAACTAACATCCCATAGAATGGTAAATGAAGGTCTCTACAATTTATTAATTTTATCAATTACAATGTACATCACAAATCAAGTCTCTGTTCCTCATATAAAGAAAGGGTATAGGAGGTGTCTCAGACTCAGCCCTGTAAATGTGTCCAGCCCACCCATGAGCCATTCTACAGGGCAGATGGCATTTGCCTGTCTCTGGAGTTCATATAGACTACCTTCTGACCATCTCTACCCTCTCTTCTTTGCTCACTCTTGTTCATAGAAAGTTCTTTTGATATCCTTACTTGTTAGGAAATTGCCATTATTTATCTATCTACTATCTATCTACCTACCTACTTACCTACCTGCCTACCTACCTATCTGGTACCAAGGATCAAGCCAGGGCCTTCATACTGAGCTACATCTCAAGTTCAGTATTTTTTTTTTCAAGACAGGCTCTTGCTAAGTTATTAAGTTTCCCAAGCTGGGCTCAAACTTGCAATCCTTTTGCCACAGCCTCCTAGAATGCTGGGATTTATAGGGTTTAGCTTTGAAAACTCTTTTTAAAAAGCCCAAATAAATACGGAATACAAAAACTTGAGGCTTAGATTCAGGTTCTGCTATTTCCTGAAATTTTCAGAATGACATCTTACCTAACAGAACCACATTTTCTCTTCCTTACAATGAGGATAGTAACACTTGCATCACAGAGTTTCAGCGGGAATTGAATGTAAAGCCTTACTCAGCACAGCGCCTGGTGTTTGGCTAATGCCCAGTACGAGGCTGCCACTGTTGCAGTCGCTCCCTCCCCCTGCGCAATGCGCCTCACTCATCACCTTGGTTTGGGCACCTGTCCACCTCCAGGTGAGCTTCTTCTCTATTAGGTTAGCACCATGAAACTCAACTGGCAGAGCCTCTACTCCACCTCCGCTCCTGTGACACTCTCTCTTCTCTCTTCCCTGTGCCTTCAGTAGCCCCTTCAACTCCTCACCCCTTCATATGTCTCCATGGGCCCCCACAACAGATAGTGACCACTCATTAGTAGAGGTTTTGCAGTTTATCAAGCCTTTCTAATATATTATCACTTTTAATCCTTTGGCAATTCTCTGCAAACTGAGTTATCTCTCTGCCCTAATTACTCTCTCACTGCTGGGACAGAATACCCAGCACCTTCAACTTATGGGAGGAAAGACTTATTTTAGTGTGAGTGTCAGTAGATGTCAGAAGGTCTCACACTGTCCATTCATGGGTGACTAGCAACAGTGGAAGTATGTGGCAGGAAGAGTCTGGCAGAGAACAGCTGCTCACAGCATGGCGGACAGAAAGCCAAGTCAGGGAGGAAGAGCAGAGCTTGTGAATGCCCTTTGAGGTCATGTTCCAGTGATCTGCCCCTCCTGGGCCAAGCCTCAGTGTGCTGCAGCTTCCTGGTTAAGCTCCCATGAGCTGCCCATTCCATGTCACATGCCCAGTAATCCACCACATAGCTTTAATCCACCACAGACCCATAATCCACCACGCTCCCATAATTACAACATCTAAACACATGAGACGTTTAAGGGACATTCCAGATCTAAACCATAATACTCTTCCCTGGCCCTCAAAAGACTTACGTTCACCTCATTATGCAAAATACCTTTAGTCTTCTCTAAGAGTTGCCAAAGTCTTAACTTTTCCAGTGCTACTAAAAACATCTCAGTCCAAAGTCTCCTCTAATACTCAGGGCAAACTCTTAGCTATGAGCTCCTGTGAGAATCAAAGAAATGTAAACAATTCCAATGTAAAATGGCACAAAGTAAACATTTCCATTCCAAAAGGGAGGAATAGGAGGACAGAGAGCAATCAGACCAAAGTAAGTTGTAATGCCAGCAGGGAAAGGTTTGATCCTTAGCTGTATGTTCAGTTCTTGGAGTAAACTGTGGTGAGATGTGAGCTCTAAAGGGCTTGGGTGATCCCATCCCTCCAGTTGCAACCTCCGTGACTGCTCTTTGGGGCTGGCTCTGCTCATCATCTGTGGCCTTCCTTAGTAGACAATCCCTGTTTCTGGCATCTCCAAATTTGTGGGGTCTCCACTGCACCCTCGGCTTCTTGACAGCTTCATGCACGGCCCCCAGGGACGCGCTGCTTGGCCTCTGAGGCTTTCCTTGGAAATCTTGGTGCAAGCCTCCATGACTTCACACTCTTGCACTCTGCACGCCTGTGACATCAGTAACACACAGGTGATGTCAAGGTCCACTACTGGCTTAAGCAGCAGCTTAGGGCTCTAGTGCTGAGGTCTCTGAGTTTTTAGATGATTGTACTCCTTAGAGATTACTTTTCTAAGTTGCCCTGCAGGATACCCTGGGGATTTCTTTTCAAAAGAACACTTTTGCCTTTCTACTCTCAATTGGTAAGAGGTGGCATCTTGCTGATTCCTGAGACACTCTCAGGGCCTCTTCTTACAGTCCTGATTCCAGGTACCTGGCTTTTTTTTTTTTTTAATGCCAATCTCTTTAATAACCATGTTCTTTTTTTACTCCAAACTGCAAATTTCTTACATCTGTTATCTCTGCTGTTTTATCCTGCTTAGAGTTTAGAGTTGGCTAAAAGCCACAAACCATACCCATGTGACAGCCTGAACATCAGCCTGCTTTGAGACTTCCTTCAACAGACCTTAATCTGCTCACTGCCCTTAAAAACAATTTCAGTCAAAGTCTCTGGACAAGGACAAAATGCTGATAGACTTTTTGCCAGAGCGTAAGGTACATGTCTTCTAGACCAACTGCCAATTAAGTCCTTCTTCCCATTTGAAACCCCTTGAGCCCAGCCTTTAAAAATCTGCTCTTCTTAGTTTGACAAGATCCCATTTGTTAATAATGGGGATAATTTCTTTTGCTCTTGGTGACTTGTCAAGAAAGTCTTTGCCTATCCCTATGTCTTTTAGAAATTTGCCTACTTTGTCTTCTACAAGGTTAGTGTTGCATTTCTGCACAGCAAAGGAAACTACCAACATTGTAAAAAGAGATCCAACAGACTGGGAAAAAAATATTTACCACCAATATCTCAGAGAAGCTTATAACTAGAATATACAGGGAGCTGAAGAAAAGTAAGCCTACCAAAATAAAGGATCCTAGTGAAAAGTGGGCAAATGAAATGAAGAGATAGTTCACTCACGAAGAAATGCAAAAGGCCAACAGATACATGAAAAGATGTTCAACATAAGCTGGGCGTGGTGGCGCATGCCTGTAATCCCAGCACTCGGGAGGCTGAGACAGGAGGATTGCTGTGAGTCCAAGGTTAGCCTGGGCTCTGAAGTGAATTCAGGACCAGCCTGGACCACAGAGGGAGACCCTGTCTCCAAAAATAAAAAGATGTTCAACATCTCTATCCATAAGAGAAATGCAAATCAAAACAACGCTAAGATAACATCTCACCCCAGAGCTAAGATACCATCTCACCCCAGAGCGAATGGCCTACATCAACAAGTCAAATAGTAATCAGTGCTGGTGTGGCTGCTGGGAGAAAGGAACCCTCTTGCACTGCTGGTGGGAGTGTAAATTCGTACAACCACTTTGGAAAACAGTATGGAGATCTCTTAAAAGACTAGAAATAAATATGCCCTTCGATCCAGCGACACTCCTCCTGGGAATATAACCAAAAGAGTCCAAAACAACATAAAACAGAGACGTGTGTATATCCATGTTCATAGCAGCACAACTAACAATAGCAAAAATATGGAAGACACCAAAATACCCATGGACAGACCAGTGGATACACAAACTGTGGTATTTATACACAATGGAATACTATGCATCAATAAAGTCCAACAGCGTGAAGGCTTTTGCAGGCAAATGGAAGAAACTTGAGAACATCACGCTTAGTGAAGTAAGTCAGAAGCAGAAGGTGAAACATCGAATGGTCTCTCTGATATGAGAGACCCAGATCACAACTCCTATGGAACTTAAGATGAAAGACAAAGTGAAAGAGGGTAGTAGGGTGGGGGGAGGGGAGGGGGGAGGGACAAAAGGAGAGTGGGAAAGCCCTTTGTCACCTTGACAAGATACGTATGAGCACAAAATGCTCAACTTCATTGTAAACCTTGAATTTTGGACATATACATATCAATAAAATGTGGGGGGAAAATCTACTCTTCTGTCAGCATTCTGGTCTTCTGAGCTCTGACTAGAAACTCCCATCAAGCTCATCTCACAGTGTTAAAGGCTTTTCTAGTCAGCATCTTCAAACCTTTCCAAACTCTTCCCACAAACCATTTTCAAAGGCTTATAAACCTCACAGTCAAGTAAAGTCACAGCAATGTCCCCACTTCTGTCTTAGTTAGTGCTTCATTGCTGGAATGAAACACCTTCATAAATTAAAAGAGTGAAGATTTACTTTAGGTCAGTTTCAGAAGGTCCCACACAGTCCATTCATCTGGCAGAGGGCAGCTGCTTATGGCATGGGCGACAGAAAGCCAAGACAGGGAGGAAGCGTGGAGCTAGTATAGACCCTTCCAAGTCCCGGTGACCTGCTCCTTCCGGGCCAAGCCTCAGTGCTCCATCCCTTCCAGGTAACTTGTTCAGTAATCTATCACACACCTGCCACCCACCACACTGCCGGAATCCATGGCATCCAAATACACAGGGCATTCTTAAAGATCAGGAAGGGATAAAATGATCCTTCATGACTGACTTGATGTAGCACAACCAAAATTCAGGGCTGTGTTTGAAAATAGGTCTGGTTCACATGCCGCATTCTCCTCCTGTTTCAGCTAGCTGCCACAGGGTCACCGTGAAGCAAATGGGAAGGAGAGTCCTATCGTCTAGCCTCCTCAGGATTAGTAAGCACCATTCTGTTCTACCTCTACTTATCCATAATAATGAAAGAGGCTCAGGGTAGGGGTGGGAGGAGAGGAGAAGGCAGACCAGTTTACGTTCTAATTGCAGAGTCTTGTCCCACTCCGTGGCCCACGTGTTCCCAGGCTACCCTTTCCAGGACTATAGATTATGGAATGACTATGTCCATGTCCAGTAACAGTAGATGAAGACTTAAATAAAACATGCAGAAGAACAATTTTATTATCACACCTAAGAATATGGTATAAAAATTTGTTACAAAGTCAATATCTCCAACCCCTTCCTCTAGGAAGGTTTGTTTAGACCATGTTCTATTAATAATAAACATACTCTTACAGATGTCAGTTAATACTGGGCTCCAATGATCTCAGGCCCCCTGACTTACCATGGGCCCCTGTATCAATCACCTAACAGAGACTAATTTAGGTCCTAACTCTCCCCACCTTTCCCCATGACTGTTCATTGGGAAGTAGTCAGAATGGTCATTGTCCTTCTTCCTCTGAAGATTCATGGTCACAAGTCCTTGAGGGGGGACTGAGAGGCATCTAAGTAGACATGAGTGGGAAGGTGAGAAGAGGGAAGGCAGAAATGGTCAGAAGGACAAGAAACAAACCTTTCTCTATGCACTGGGCCCACAAGCATTCCATACATTTCATGCCTTAGGAGGAAATGGAAAAGCTACAGAGTACACATAGAGCTGAGAGGTAATAATCAACCAATCAGCCATTTGCTCAATGAAGTAATGTGGAAGCCCCCATTAGAGGCAATGCCCCTTGCAGTTCAACCTTGATCCTATAGGTAAAATTCGCAGGGTCCAAGCTCTTTCAGAGCTCACACTCATGTCAGGCACTCAGTTTAATCCCAAAGGATCATGGGAACATGCATGCAAGGTGAAACCTGATAATGGTATCTTAACTTATTTATGTAGTAAATACTATGACACAGCACCTCATTGGCAACCACACACATCTGGTGGAAAGAGTGGAAACTTATACTTCTCTGTTCTGATCTTTTCAAATAAACCACAAACTTTGCAACTGGCAAAACATAATAATCATCAACACACATGGGCAAATATATTACATATATTATATGCACATACACATACAGATTCCTATGGCACTGAATAAATGACCAATGGTAGTCTTCCTTTCTAAAGCTGTTCTTTATATCACATCCTATACTGAATATATGAAACCTAACGGCAAATTCCTGGTTATCAAAGGATCAAGGATGCCTCTGGTAAGAGTTACTGTTAAGGAACAAACGACATTCAAAAGGCACGGCTGTCCAAGGGCAGCACCATGGACAGTCACCACCTATCTGCTGATGGCTCAGGCCAACCTTTTTCTCTGGGAAAATGAGTCACACACTATGAGTAGTAGGGTTTTTATGTTCTTCTGTGGAGTAGCAAATATCTTTTCTGAATAAGAAGTCTTGCCCTCAGGTATGGAAATACCAGGTATGGCCTGTTACATGCTCAACTTCCTTCCAGATGACCTTAATTATTCTTTAGTTATGATTTCTTTCTCCAGCCTCCCAAGAGCCCTGAAAACAGTATATTCTGTGTTATTTTCACACAGTAACTTCACCAGTGTTGAAACCTCCGACCTGCCGTTTTGCCCTACTATTCAAATGCACATTTAGAATCTCATTTTTAAAATTTTTCAAAAGAAGCTCAGCAGGCACCGCAATTTCTGCTAGTTAGAAAACCAAGAAAAAAATGAGAATTTTAAGTTAAGGGCAAGAAGTTTGACAAAAATCCTGATCATTGTGGTTGGACGAAGATCACATGACTAGCTATTGCTCCAACCAAACAATAACCAAATTTGTCATTTCTGCTGAGGGAAGAGTTTTACTTTGAGGAACCAAAGGCATGGTTCCAAAACACAAATATAAAAATTCACTAGCTTGTGGAATGAAGGAAAGTATGAAACTATATGGATTCCAATTCCAGTAGCAAGAAAGTCAATTCATTAGGTAACATATTAATAAATGTAGCACTATGCTACAGGGCACAGTGAGAAAGCAGAAGTCTCTTTTGATGAAGTGATCTATGACAGAAAAAGTTAATATATGTGAGAGCTCTAAAAAAAGAGAACACAGTGGTTGATTCTCAATATGCTTGTTTGGATGCATTAAAATTAACTTTTATAATTATATAATAGATATTTATAATCTGAAAAAGATATAGATTTATTTTGAGATACTCTATAGTCCAGGCTGGTTCTGAACTCACTATGTAGTGAAGGCTGGCCTTGAACTCGAGGCAATCCTGTCTCAGCAGATATAGATCTTTAAAACACAATATTCACATTTATAGATTTTATTAAAAATTAAAAGACAAAAACAAAACTCAACGAGAAACAAAGCAAATTTAAATGACCAACACACCTAGATAACTTATATTCTAATTTTGATTAATCTTACGAGATATTATCCAATTCAGTTTCTCAAATGTTACTGAGAACTTATTAAATGCTACCACTAAGCTGGAGTACCTTCAGGTAAGGATGACAGACATAAAAATGTCATTTATATGGTGATTTTGTGTTTTGTTGGGTCGCTGCCATGGGAGGGTGCTGAGGAGTAACTTAGACTAGACAGGGGAAGCTGGGGAATATGGTTGACGCATGTGAAAACTGAGAGAAGAGAAATACGTGTCGGATACACAGCAAGAACGTGCAGAAGTGTAGTGTGTTTGGTAATTTTACACCATAAACTTCACAAAAGAGTGCAGTAGAAACTGAGGCATGAGAGGCAGGTAAGGGCCAGATTATGGAGAGTTTCACAAACTGCAAGGAACTTAACTATCAATAGGTGACAGGAAAGCACCAAAGGGCTTTAAGCAGCACTGTGTCAATGCTTGGTGACTTTCTGGAGGATGGTCCGAAGAGAAGGGGGTGAGACCAGCTAGGAGGCTCATATGGAACCCCAGGTACATGGAGGGGAGAAAGCATTAGAACTGGCCAAATACAGGTGTCCGGGGCGTGTGAAACATATTTAGTGCACAAACTTCTCAAACTTGTGATTTTGGGTACAGTGCAACGAAGAATAAGGCGTTGGAGTCTGGTATAGGCAACTGGGAGGATGTAGCAGCACGAAAATGAGGCAGAAACAGGGGGGAAAAAAGGGAGGAAGTTGATGCTGAGCACACTGAGACGGGATTGACAGCAAGTGGACCCACACTGTGTTTTGTACTAGACTATCATCTGACAGTCCTCTACAGCCTTAGAGACTCCTAGAAGGAAATTAGATGGGTCTTGAACTTGTGAGTCTCTTAAAAGAAACCCAAGAGGGCAGAGAGATCAGAATAGAAATCTTGATTTATTAATGTGTTTCTCACACACCACTTAAAATTTTATGTGGAAAAGGAAATTTGGGCAGTAATATATTTTAATCCATACAGTGGCATTTTTTATATTTTATCCTTTTATTTCTTCTTTGTTTTACTTAGCAAATGCTGTCTAAATAGTCACTGTGGTAGATACGAAGTATATAAAAGTGGATTAGATACGGAAAACATCTTTAAAGGACTCAAATGTCAAATATTAATTACTTGGACTTCTGTAGCTAAGAATATAAAGCTTTGGTTTAACTACAAATGAATGCTTCTACCCAGTAGGGCAAAAGATGTTGTAGTTAATAGCCTTATCTGAGCTATTCTAGATGTATTATTATATATGAATTAATTGGGCATCAATTAAGTTTGAAAAAGACAGACAAGATAATTCAGAGCAATTTTCCTGTTGCAAATAACTTGGAATGCTTTTTTTTTTAACTGTAAGCTAGCAAGGACTACTGAAGGACTACTGAACCAGCTTGTAAGCTCAGAGAAGAAAACTAAAAGATAAGACTGCTTTACTCTGGGAGCATTTGGGAATTCAGAGGCAGAATTAAAGGAACGGACTCTAGTCTAGGGTCTACGAAGGTCAGGAGAATTCTTGCAAATTCCCCCGTTTTGATCTGAGATGCTGAAGAGGTAAGAACAAACCAGAACTAGGATTCATGTGATAGAGGTAAAACTTCAAAGAAAAACAAACAAGTGATTTTACTGAAAAATCAGGATTGTGTTTTCCTTTGACTGGGAGGGTGGAGGCAACAATCAAAAGGGGTCATATGGGTCACTTTTGCAGCGCTGGAAAGGGTTATTTCTTGATTTTTTTTCCTTAGACATTTATTTTGCACTAAAGCATTGAGCTGAGTATTTTTTGTTTTGTGCATCCTTGTTAGTTAGCAATATAAAAGATTTTACACCCGTGTGCGCACGCGCGCACACACACATTTAACAGAATTCATATATTAAACACCTACTCTCATTTTCACCATTTAACAGGTGCTTAAAGAGCATGACATTGCTTCCATGTCCCCATTCCTTCTTCCTTCCAAACAGAGGAAAGAAAAAGAAAAATGTGAATTTTCGTAAGTATCTCACTTTCCAAATGCAAGCATGATTTTTCTCACTGTCTTGCATATCCTCGTTGCCGTGGCAACTCCGATCACAGGTAGCACCTGTGAACAGGAGGAGGGGGGTGAGCGTGAGAGCTTGCCCTGATCACCTTCTTGCACGAGGAAATTCCCACTAATGACTGCATCACTGGAGCAGTCAGCTTAAAGTGCCCATTAACAGATAATATATTGGTTTTCTGTTCTATTTTTTTTTTTTTCAAAAACCAAAAGCAAAGCCTTTGTTTAAAGGGCTACCTTTGCAGCAGGTTGCAGCTAATCCTATAATCACTGGGTGAATGTTCATCGAGCCAGGCATTCTTCGTGCGTCAGAAGCAAGGGCTGGCAGCAGAGGCATTGTCCTGGATGGCACGGCATTGCGGGGGGTTGGGGCTGGGGATGGGCACTGGAGGCTGTGGGGTACTGGGAGTTGCTACACCACCGCAGCAGGCATGTTCCGGCCTACACCCCTAGGTGGGGCATCTGCCTCCACCCTTTCACCTCAGTTCCTCATTCCCCAGCCACTTGAAATGTTGGGAACCAGGGAAAAGCATATTTGGTTGCTTGGGGAACATACTTTGACTCTGCCCGATGATCTATCAAAGACCTAAACACACATGCAGTGCCAAAGACTAAATAAAATAATTATATAATAATTAAAATGATCGCTCCCAGCACACATATCTCTCCTTTCTCCAATACACACAACCAATAAAATTATCAATCTTAGAAAGAGATGAAAAATTAGATTTCTGGGTCTGTCAATGAGTACAAGTCCAGAAGGTCGAAAACTGAAATCACAAAGGACCGCAGGAGCTTAACTTCCAGCTGATGTTGACATTCTTCCTGTGACCACAAAGGAAATTCTGCCTTTAGGAGAAATTTGTTGTTCCGGAAGGTATTTCAGACTAGGATTCTTTTTGACTGGCAAGAAAGTGGAGGCAGGAGAAGGAAATCAGAAGAGGACTTAGGCAAGAAGCACATTTCTGCTTTCATAGAAGTGGGACTCTAAAATCTAGAGTGTTTTCTGATTAACATAGCACATAGCTATTGAGGACGTGTTTCACCTGCACTATGCTCAGTACAGAAGTTAAACAGGAAAATGGGAGAAGCTGTACCCCTTACCCAAGGGAGCCTAAGCACAGGTGGCAGTGGGACGTGAATGCAGGCTCCAACTGGGCCAGAGGATTTCCAGGCCGAGACAGACTCCAGATTCCCTATGTCTTGTGCTAAGTAAGAGGGGCAAGAGGTGGGAAAAGAGATGAAGAGGCTGTCACCGGAATATTGTATCTAAAATATGCCACCTGCACATCGTCAAGATGGCACAGGAAAAGCAGAAACTAGAAATAGGGTTGGGGATATCACTTATTTTAAAGAAATAGAAAGCGTGTTAAGGATTTAGAAGGTTAGCTGAATGACAGACCAGAGATTTGCAATAGAAAAATTGGTGTTAGTGACGAGCTCCTCTCAGGGAGAACAGAAATAGAAGAAGAAAATCAAATGGTGCTGATGGACACCAGTCCTGATCACTTACGGGACAAACAAGAAAGGCACATATGGCCGTTCTGCTCCCAAAGGAGCTCTGAAGGGAGGCGGTCTCCGTCCCCCTAGCGCAGAAACAAGATGACCCTTGCTTACCGATCAGTCACAACAGTACCAACTCCAGAATGGACTGAAGCAGGGGCAGCAGGGAGGCCTGAGAGAAGCATTTTGTAGTCCCAGATGCGCTGTGTACCCCACCCCGCACCCCTTTGCGTGCTTCGTTCTTCAACAAGTTCCTAACGTACAAAGCAGCAAAACGCTGTAGCAAGTACAGTTCTGTTACCTTCCTCACACTCACTGCTGAAATTAGGTCACAACATCAACGTGTCCTCTGAAATTCTCCTCAGATCTTATGAAGTGTTTTCCAAAAGACAGAAGAGAAGGACAAATTGGACACCGCCACCTCCTTCTGAGGCAAGTCGATGGTCCCTGCATAGGTGGTCTGATGGCCCAGGGTGCCTTGGTTACAACCCCAGCCAACCTGGAGAACTGAGCAAATCAGTTTTTCTAAGCCCTCACTTCTGACAGAACTTTGGCATGCAGATGTTCCCTGGTCTGGACTGCTGCATGATAGGACATTTGGCACCTTATCTTTTTCCCACCCCAGAACTGTAGGATCACTGGGGACAGGGACTTGCCATTGTTCCTCTGTTATTTATCCCCCAGTTATCTAGTGCTAACGGTGAGCATCCATAAAACCCTTGCCCGTAGGAATAAATTCAACAGATATCTACTAAACATTTACTGGGTGGTTACAACATGACAGGCCAAAATAAATAGAAATTGCTTTTAAAGGCCCCCGAAACCTTTTAAGATAGGTTCTATTATAGCATTGCTGTCAACTGCTTGCCAAAAGTGGCCCAATTTGACCAATGATTAAATCTGGATAGTTGGCATTCCTGAAATGATGGCCAGGAATCACCTTTCTCTGCCTCTCTACAGGTCAGCTCCAGCCCAACATCCCTACAGGCTGGACCAGGTTTTATCCAAGTGTTCTGTGACCTGCCGCTAAGCTTAAGATGTCTTAGAAGAAAATTACTGCTACAAGATAAATTGACTAGAAAGGACCAAAAGTCACTCAAAAGATAGGTTCTAAGGGTTCCATGAATTTATGTGAGTTGAATTGCTTTCTGCAATTCTGGTAATGGAATTGAGGAGAAAAAGCACAGGATATTAGGAAAGCAGACAGGATGTCAAGCAAAGATAACATTTCAGAATGACACTGAAACTGTATCAAATGTCTTCTTGGCTGGTGGCAGAAGTAAGATCAGTACTTAGGAACTTTGACCTTCTGATAGGACAAAAGGACGACTAAAAGCTGAATACCATTATCTCATCAGGTCTGTCCTTAGGAGATAAGCCTAGAATTACTCCACAATGGCCAGCCTGACACTCCTCAGCCACTACAGACCTGTGACATCTGGGCAGACCTAGGCAGTGTGAGGCAGAGCATTCGGCACCTTATCTTTAGGAACCCCGGCGTGCAGGGAGTGGGTCTAGGGTTCCCTGAACATTTGCCAACCACTCGTAATCTGGGGCAAGGCCAGACTCTCTTTATGCTGACCCACACTTTCCCAGAAAGCTGCTGTCCTGCCTACAGGCTGCTTGCAGAGCTGTTCTGCAGAGCATTCGCTTCTGGACTCCTACTCCTCTCCTTATCCATATCCCAGGGTGAGAATGATCACGAGGTTGAAGGCTACAAGATAGTCTTTGCCATTAAGGCTTCTCTGTCCGCCCTGGCAATATCTTGCCAGACTTCGGTGAGAATTCAGACTTGCTGTGAAACAGAATGAGTTATGGCCTTGAATCTTTGTGTCCCAAATGCAAGGGGACAAAGGACTTGTGTGACGAGTCTCCATGGCTCTTTGAATCAGAATGGCTTTGGAGATAGCCAGAGCAGAGTCACCAAATCCTATGAGCTGACATAGCCATGGATGCCTTCTCACCAAAAGGCACAGGGAGAGATTAGGAAATTCTCCCTTCCTCTCTCTGATGCCTCAGAAGGTTACCATCTGGTCCCCATCCACAATCCACCTGCAGCAAAGGGGACCCTGCCTTGCCTTGGGTCTATTTAGCCTGGGAACAAGGCAATCAATGAAATGCACACCAACTGTGGAGATTTCTAGAGCTCAGTTTTAGAGGAGGAAGACTACAGAGGTCTCTCCATCCTGGCTGCTCCACAATGCGGGTTAGCTTATAACACCAAGACTGAAGAAATTTCTTTATTTCTCTTCCCAATAAAATAATCATGTTCCCCTTTCCTTTGGGCCGCACAATCTCAGTTGCATTAGTCATTATTTATAAGATACATCTGACACAGGTGTGTGGCCAGCTGGGTTCCTGGGCATATAAAGATGACTAAAACAATCAGGTAGGAAAGTAAGAGCAACACCTTGAGTGCTCTATGGAGCCATGTTCCAGGCACAGTGGGAATGACTCTGCCTGTGGCAGCAAGGATTCTCAGGGTCCTGGCATCTGAGCTGGGTTCAGGAGCGATAAAGTAGGTTTAACAGGTAGACAAACAGGCAGGGGCAATATTCTAGGTAATTTAAGCTAGTCTGAATTCATTTATTCCTTCACTCACTCAACTCATATTTAATCAGTATCTGTTTTGTGGCAAGATATTTTCCTAAATAGGAAAATAAGAGAGAAAAAGAAATATTGTGCTTGTTCTCAAGTCGCTTACAGTCTACCTTGGGATGCAGATAAGAAAAAAGCCAACATACGGAGGAAGGCAAGAGTAGCCCAATGAAAACATGGGACCTTTGAGAGCCCAAAGGTGGGCGCTGCACTGAGTCCCGTGTGAAAGCCCACAGCGCGAGTGAATGAGGCAAGCCCAGCAACAGAACAGCCAGAGCACGAAGCTCACGGGGAGAGAGAGAGAGAGAGAGAGAGAGAGAGAGAGAGAGAGAGAGAGAGAGAGAGAAAGGAGGCCAAGGAATGCAGGGCTACAGCATGGAGAGTCTTGGGTTTAATTCTTCAGGCTGTGGGGAAACACTTTAAATAAAGTGACTTTGGTTTAGATACATGGATACCCCAGATTGCTAGATGAATTTTTAGATGTCTCACCTTGCTTCCCACTCTTCTGCATGAGGAGCGAATCCCACTTGAGAAAGCCTTTCAGTTAGTTTTTCAACGTGATTGATTCCACCACGGCCATGTTCCCAATCTACATACAATATAGTTGTTGCCAGGAGGGGCTTTTCAGAAGGATCTACATTGCCCAGCCTCATGAGGACAGAAGAGCCTCGTAGTTGAGTTCTGACCAACGAAATATAAGGAGAAATGACCCATAGCATCTTTAGGACTAATTTTTGGAAGCCTTCCTGACTACCCATGTCTCATCTCCACTTCAGCTGATTTGGAAGTGCAGTGCTGAATACAGCAGTGGCCCTGCCCGGGCACCTGTGGGGCAGCTTCCTAGGATGCATTTTTGCAGGGGTAAGGAGTAAACTTCTAAACTACTGTGTTGAGCCATTGAGAATTTGGATGGAACAAAGGCCAGGATAGTCTACCACAAATCATACGCAACATCTTTCAGGAGCCTATTGAGATCTTGTCTGTAGAGAAGTGTGTTGAGCCCAGGTTTCTCTCTCTAGCCATCAGAGGCTGAGGAGCGCATCTCCCCAGCGGCTTCACCATCCCCATGTCCTCAGCGATTCTCCATCCCAGTGCGGTTCACTTCACAGCTGCCCCCATTTTGCTTTCTAACTTTTGGGTAAATAAATTGCCAAAGAAAAAAGATAGAGGCAACTTTCTAAGGAGCTGAGCTGGGAAAAGGGCTAACTGGACCCTTTAGGTGGGAGAGGAGCGTTAGGAGGACAAGCTGATGGAGGGAGGGCAGTCGTGCTTGGCTCCTACCTAAGGGGTGGGTGAGGAATCTGGAACAAGCCTCTGCTGTGGAAGAAACTTTTCATCTATCTGTCAGAGACAGGCCAAGAAGTAGGCACTTGTCCATCCTGATCTGAGGTAGTAAGAAGTTCTGGCTGCCTGGCCACTGAGGGCCTTCATCTGTACTTGTGTTACCTTTATGCCATGGTGACACCAAAGCTTTCCAAGATGGATGATATAACAAGAGCAGATCCAGTGGGATTGGGAAGTGAAACAAGGCAAGGCCCAGTTCATGTCCCTGTACTGTCCCAGCAGACAGAAACTCCGCAGAGAGCTTCCTAGGGCAGGCGGTGTGGCCTTGGGCTCTGCTAAAGCCTGAAGTAACATTTGGCAACAGCCCCATGTAGAAGTTATATTAAACAATAAATATGTACGGAGCATTTACTTACTGTCAGCCACCATTATAAGTGATTTACAGAAATTTGCAGTTAATCCCAAGTTCTCTGAGGTGGCTGCTCTTCTAATTTCATTTCACAGGTGAGGAAACTCAGGTTCCTTGAAGTTACATTTCTCAGCTGAGACCATACGGGTAGTCCACGGCAGTGCATGGGATTTAAACCGCTTCTGAGCTCCACAATCCCTGGCTTACAGAGAACATAGCCTGTTAGCACTTGCCAAGGGGGGCACCAGAAGGACAATCTGCCCCACACCAGCTGCGCACCAAGCTCCTCTCCCCTTGGTCCCACGCTGGGACCCAGAGAGAGTAAAGGCACTGTTTCAGACCTCAAAGGACAGCTTTTGTGACAGGGTGGAAGGGAGAAAGGAAGTAAGAATGACCAAGATGTGATATGCTCGTATATCAATTTTTTGTGCCAAATATTATTATGTATCACAGATGCATAGTGATAAAATAATAATTTGGCAAAAGCCCTCAAATTAGGACACAAAAGATCTATGTCTGTTATTTTTGTGACCTTGGGTACGTCTCGTGAGCAACCTGAGCTCTCGTTTCCGCGCTTAGCAAATGCATTCCTTATCCTGGTGCTGCCACGGGGCCTCCCCAGAAAAGCCTGTAACGCTTAGCCTTCGACAGGGGTGTGAAACTGGTCCAGGATTCAGTTCTAGGTGGAGAAGGTGCTGTGGACAGGCAGGGGCCCACCTAAGTGGAGAATCTGCCTGGTACCGTGCTAATGTTGGTGTGGAGCATTGGTGTTTTACAGAGGTCACTGCCCTTGAGCTACCACATGCCCCTATCTGAGTTGGAACATCCTTACCACTCCTGAGCAGATGGCACATGTAAGCAAGCAAGGCCTGCAGCAGGCCAGGAGGCTACAGCCAAATGGGCTCTCATCTTTGCCCAGGGCTCAGGACATGCCCACTCCTCAGAAGGCGGTTTTGAACCTTCAGGGACTTTCTCGATTGTGGCTTCTACTTAGTGAGTGATCATGTCAGTGTGACGGATCCCAGCCCACACACTACTCTGTGCGCCCTCAGGCCACTTCCCAGGGCCTACAACCAAATGCCAAAGTCCACGGTTCCTTCCTTTCTTCTTCTTCTTCTTCTTCTTCTTCTTCTTCTTCTTCTTCTTCTTCTTCTTCTTCTTTTCTTCTTCTTCTTCTTTTTTCCTTTTCAAGTACCTGGAATTGAATCCAAGGCCTTGACGCTTGCACTGAGCTACCTTCTGGGATTTTGTTTGTTTGTTTGACAAGGTCTCACTCTGTACTCCAGGCTGGTCCTGAGCTCACTATGTAGCCCAGGCTGGCCCTGAACTTACAGAATGGATTCCATGTTTACACATAATTTGGGATCTGTGAGTGATTTGTCCCCATTCCTACCAACATTTGTCCAATGGGCCATCACAGTTCGCAGCGTCCTCACTCTCTGGACAAGGCTCATGCCGCAGATCCCTGGCTTCCCTTATCCCTGTCCATCCATGCTGCAGGGTGCTCCCAATGCAGCAGGGATCTCGGGTTTAGGAAAGAGCTACGTGTTTGGAGAATGTGAGCATTTGTGACAGATATATGAGGTTTCAGTCACATCAACCAGTGCTCATTTAAGTAACTACATCTTTCAAAAAGAATTAGATATCATAATGTAGTGATATACACATAGCAAGTTATAGCAGCACGACTCATAATAGCTAAGTCTTAGAAGCAGTCTATATACACATTAACAGCTGAATGGATTTTTTAAAATGTCATATTTACACATAATAGAGTATTACTCTTTCATAAAGAAGAACAAATTTGAGTCATTTGCAGAGAAATTCATGCACCTTGAGACCATAATGCTAAGTGAAATAAATCAGACTCAGTCAAATAATGCAAGGGTTCTCTTTTATTAGACATTCAAAATATGAAGTGCTTAAAGAGTAAAATGAAAGATGCTGGGAAACAGAGAGAAAGATTTTGTGGAAATGAGCAGGAGATTTGGGTACTGGAGGTAAGTGGAGGGCAGAGAGGAAGAAGGGAAGTAAAAATGATTGAGATATGATGTGTATATGCACCAATTGTCCAAGCTGAATGTAATTTTCATGTATTGCAGTAAGGATAATAATTATGGGAATAAAAAATAACCACTAGGGAGGAGATTGAGCATATGTTCACTTTTTGCTACCTGAATCAGGCCACTTATGAAGAGTTTGGTTTAGCTCACGATTTTGAAGGCCCAAGAGAATGGTGCATGCCCGTCTCCACTGAGGGACTCCCTGGCTCTGTCACACCATGGTGTCTGACAATGGGAAGAACATCTGCCACAGGGAAGGATTAGGTCTCACACAGGAAGCCAGAATGAGCAGGGTGGGGTTGGGATTGCTTCTTTTATAACAACCTTTTCTCAAGAACTAACTCGGGGTTCCAGAAGAACCACCTTAATCCCTTCCAAAAGTACATTGCTCCAGGGTCCTAAGGACCTCCCACATGGTATCACCTCTGAAAGGTTCCACCACCTCCCAGTACTGACACCTTGGGGACCAATACTCAGAGCCACGTCAGGGGAGGCAGCAGGCAGCCACAGGGGCACAGAGGTAGAAGAGTTTGCCCCACCCTGCAGAGAGGAAATACCCAAGCAAGAGCCTGATGTTCTCTTTAAGGTCAACACAGGGGCTGCCACCTTCTACCTCCAAGTTCCTGGAGTCCAGAGCCCTCAAATCAGCATCCCCGTTAACAGGTGCTCTGTGCTCTCCTTACCACCGGGCTGCTCTTTGGAGATTAAGAATGCATTCTTTTGGTCAAAAGACACACAGTGAGTTTCTACCCAGGGGTAAGCCCAGCACTGATGTCACGGCTGGGGAACCCAAGGCTCCAAGGTAGGGAGGGCAGACTCAAACCAGGCTTATGCCATGAAGGGAGGGAACCAAATCAGCTGTCACAGGCAGGTGCAGAGGCTAGGGCAGAGCACCACTGTGACGTGTGTGCGCGATGAGCTAAGAGGAAAGAGCTGCGGGCTTGTTTACCAAAAGGCACTTATGGACTCAATGCTGTCTTCCTGGGGAATTTACCCAGCTGTGTTGGCATCACCTCTGTCCTTCCTGGTTCCCATCCCTCCCACGAAGGGCCTCTGAAGATGCTGACCTCAGAAATGGCAAATGAGGTCCCACCGAGCGTCCGGCCACTCCTCCCTGCGTGGCTGCTGCAGCCTCCTCCTGCTGCCCAGGGCCGCGCCTGGCTTTGACAGACTTCAGGTAATGTCCAGGCCCCACCCTGGGTTGGGGCTGCCACCTGGAGCAACAAAGCTTGTTGTTGCCCTGTGGTTGCCCTCCTGGTTGCCAGAGTGACTCATGGGCAGGCAGCAGACGGCCTGGGACAGAGGAGAGGCCTGGCCCAGCGCCAGCTGAGGCTCTGACTGAGGCTCAGATGCAGATGGTGCCACGAAGGGGCAGCCCCTTCCACGCAGTCAGGAGCTCTCTGTTTTTCTGAGCTCAGCTGTGGCCTGATGAAGGTTACAGAAAGGCCCCCCAGCAGGACAAAAGGAAAAGCAGCCATATATTACAAGGTTTTGGCCAGAGTTCCATCAGATAGTAGATAAAGAGCAGTGCATTCTCCTCAGAGAAAGCCAGGCACACTCTGTCCTTGAGATTCCAGTCTCCTCACACAATAGGGCCTGGCCAGGCAAGCACAGAAGGCTAGCTGTCTCACAATCTCGCAGGCAGCTCCTACCATGCACTCACCTTCGCGGGGAGTGGCCCAGGAGAATCTGGTTGAACCCTTCCTACTTATTTGCAAACTCAGCAAGAAGTCGTGCACTCAGGGTGGGGCAGTGGAGGACGTGGAAACGTAGCCTCTTCCAGCCTACCTCGTCTCCCCTAATCGCCCAGATCCTCACTAACAAAGGCCCTCAGGTTTTGCTAGAAGGGTTGTTACAGCCCAGTGGCTGGTGATAGCATTTACCTCAAGGGCAGGGGAGAAGAAGGGAGAGAAGCTTGAGAGTGCTAAGTCTTCAGACTCCAGCCCGGGGTCCTATCTGTCCCTTCTGTTCCTTCACTGACGTGAGTTCCCTTTGCTGAGCTGCTGGGTGCATCAACCTTACCACACTCCGGCCTTTGGAACAGGATGTGTCGAGGGTCCTGCAGCCATTTTGAGAGCATTTCTGCTTCCAGTTCGCTCTCTGTTTTGGTGCTTTGTATCTTTTTTGTTTTTTGTTTTTTCTTCCTGCGAACTGGGCCTGGCCAGAACCCTAGGCCCAACTATCTGCATCCTCCCCACCTCCGGGGTCCCATACCTTCAGAAAATTGTCTTGAGGACTGACGAGTGGGCATCAACGGGATTGATTATGAGTGATGACTGACCTTTCCACTCATAAGCCATTTTCAGCCCAATAGAAAATCACTGTACCAACTTCACTTAAGAAGAAATTTCAAATAACACACTTTGGATCTTTGACCTGATCACGTAGTTCGTTCTTCAGGGCTAGGATCAGTTCTGAGCTCCATGCTGAAGTCTTCCCTGAAAACCCCAACTTGCCATCATCCTCTTCCTCCCCCACACACATTAGTGATGGCTAACACCTTGCTCATTAGCTTCTGTGTGTTGCCCCCACAACCCATATGCTTTTACAGGACTCTGCACCTACAGGCTGGGGGTGGCTGATACGAAGCAGTCCCTGTTCTCCTCAGAGTTGCTTCTAGCACAGTGGAGGAAATGCTTGTGTATGCAGAACTGGCCTTCACACTTGGTCCCCTGAAAGCCCAAAACAATGTACTGGTGGAAATACTGTACTGACCTGAGGGGGGCAGTAGAGGGCCCCAGAGGATATCTTTTAAAAAAAAACACTTTCTAAAACACACCAAATTTCAACGGTGGAGGGTTGGAAAAGGGGCAGAGTGGACCAAGGCACAGAGGCAGGAACAGAGGCTAGATGTGCAGAGAACTTCAGGAGCTGGCTCACAAGAGTGGTTCCCAACCAAGTCAGCAACTTCAAATTGGTACCATGGACCTCTGGGCTTCCCTTCTCCAGACTTCATTGGCTGGGGCAGCTTTCTGTCCAAGGTCATCTTCAGATGTCATTTGGGGAGCAGCAATGGGCTGACTGGTTGTTAAAACAGAAGCCTGTCAACTTGTGTCCCAGTCAACACCAAGATGCCCTGTCTAGGCCTCAATCTCATGAGGGACTCTTGAAAATACTGCCTACTCAACAAAGGACAGAGCCAACCACAAGGTACCATTGCTTTCTACTGTGTGTGCGCTCCTTCAAGAGGAGGGTGAAATCTCAGCCTGCGGATCAGCATCAGGAGGTGAGGTGGCCATGTCAGTGTCACCACCCTGACACGGCTGGAAAGAACACCAGAAGGAGAAAGAGGAGCACCCTCTGAGGACACAGGTGGTACTCAGGAAGGCTCTGCTTGTCATTTTAGCCATCAGCTCTCCTACTATACTTCTGAAATGGCTGTCAAAAGTCAGAGGGAGGGAAGGAGCAGGCTGTGGCCTGTGCTTGTTTTTCCTAATGGATAAACTCAGCTTGGGGACCGCAAGGTGGGGGTTTTGGATTAGTCGCTCAAAGCATAATTTTTCCTGCCTTCATCAAACTCACCCGGAGATTCTTAAGAGTTACTGATTCAGGGTCTGGGTTAAGACCTGTGAATCTATGTCTTTGTTCCTCTTTCCTTCCCTCCTTTCTTTCTTCCTTTCAGAAGCTATAAGACCCCTAAACGCCTTGGAGTGAGAAAATTGGAATCACAAGTGGTTATGGATCCTTACTGCATGTAGTGCAAACGGCACCGTGGCCTTCTGTGGGCCTGAAGTTATATTTTGAGACTGGCCTAGAGAAGACCTCCCGTTAACTGCCTCCCAGAACAGAAACTCTTGGCTCTTGTCTTACTGAAGGGAGTTCTTTATCCACGGGCCTACGCTGCCACCTGCTGGTCAGCCTTAGAAGTGTCCTTGGTTCTCCTGATGCCTGGTGTAATAGAGGTCTGCAGGGAGGCCTGGCTCTTTTCTCCTTTTCTCCCTTCCTTCTCTCTCCTCATCCTCCCCCTTCTCTCTCTGAGCATTGCATGTATCGCATTTGCACTAATCTACATCCTAGATCCTTCTTGATTTTTTAATTTAAGACAGGATCTCCCTAATTCACTAAGTTGCCTAAGCTGGTCTTGAACTTGTGATCATCCTGCCTCAGTCTCCCAGAGTGCTAGAATTACAGGTGAGTACCATCATGCCTCTCCCGTTCTGCTTTTGAACATAACCTGAGAACCACAGTGCTCTCCCAGTCGCGTGTCTCTGGTGCCTCTCATTTAAGCCTCTCTTTCCTAGGCAGCCACGGTCAACAAGCAGGGCTCTTGTTTTGGATGTGATTCACCTCAGCAAGCATTCATGGAGCACCTACAGGAGCCAGCCCCGGCTGCGGTAAGAAGATAATAACATGAGGCCACCTGGTGCACAAGGAGATAAGACCTGAGAGTGATCCAAGAATACGGTTAATAATGTCTGTCTGAGGTGACGTGTGAGCTGAGTCCTAAAGGATTAGCCAGAGTCAACTGGTGATCAATGGAAGATAATATGCCGGGAAAAGGCCTAGCAAGACACATTTCGTTTCTTTATTTTAAATCTATTTATTTTCCTCAAGAAGGATCCAATATAAATATTTCCCCTCAATTTCTGGGCAGGCTTAATGATTCAGAGAAAGAGAAACTAGTTTTTCTGTTGCTAACAAAGATGTTTGAATTTTAGGGACCTTCCAAGTCTATTGCGAAAGAGCCAGAAGGATGCCTGGGTTGAAGGAAGAAGCAGAGTGACCCAAAGAAGCAAGCGGCCATGAAGGCTTCTTCCCCTGGAAGAGAGTTCTCTGAGCCAGTGAGGGGGAGGATGCTAGGCCATTGCCAGAGCGCAGCATCCCAGGGAAGTAGCAGAATCTCAGAGAGAAATGGCTGCACTGTGCCAGGGTAATCTCTGGAGGTCCAGCCTTGCACTGGATGTCCAGGTCCTGAGCAGAGCAGAGAGTTCTGGCAGAGCCACAAGACCCGTGAATCACTGGCTGAAAAAGCCCAGATGCCACCCTGGGAGTTTATATGGACAAATGCCCAAGGACAAGACCTCTTCCCTGTGAAGAAGTCAGCAGCCTTGAAGTAGCCTCAGAAGTAAAGGAATGCAAGTTCAAATCATGACGAGAAAGTGAAGGAACTCTGTGTTCTTGCACACTGGGAGTGGTAGCAAAATTGTCCAAGCCACAGATACGAAGAAGATCAAGGCAAGTTCTCTGTTCTTGAGGCAGTTCCAGGGAGAGGAGTAAGTTCCTGGGCTTTGGTGTAATCTTTGATGATAGGATGATGGGGATGGCAAGAGTTGAGGGAGGAATGCCTGGGCGTCCTGGAGTGACCAGACAATCCCACTGAGTGTTGTTTTGGAAAGGTGGGAATGATGCAGGCAAAAAATTTTATGGTAGGACTCACATAACCTACTTGCCGGGGTGGGCATAGGTAAAGTGTGCCTGAACCAGACAGCAGACTTGCCTGGCTGGAGTGTGGGACTGGGATGAATAGCAGGGACTGTTCCCAAAAGAAAGCACGAGAAGGGACCCACAGCTCTGTGGTGCTATGGGTCATGAAGCCTTCAACACTAGACACAGAAAACATTTACTGAGATCTCCACTGATCAGCCAGTGTAAGCCAAGGGAAGACACCCAAATGTCTGCCACCTGCGGAGCTTTGCTCCAGAGTTCCAGGCCTGGTCAGGAGCAAGAGTCTATGCAGTAAAGTGCTCTGGCCAATGGTGTGTCATTTATGAAGCGCACCTCACCCCTTCCCTATTTGAACCTGACTTAATTCTAACCACACGGAAGGCACCAGATGGATGGGTTGTATAAATTGGCCAGACCAAACTTTGGACTCAGATGACATGGGTCCCAGTCTTTGTCCCTCACTTACTAGGTTTGTGACCAGGGGAGTATGCAGTTTCCTCTTACATAAAGTAGAAATGAAAGAAAATTCTTTATTGTATTGTAATGTGGGCCTAGTACCTGGAAGTGCCCAACAAATGTAATAGTAATTAGAACATCAGGGTATTTGCGGTGCAAAATCAAAGAGCAGAAGTATGAAAGCTTATTGTCTGAAAGGAGGCTAGGAAAATGGAGTGATCCCAGTTAATTATTTTCTTGTTATGTGACTCTTTGGCAACAGGGGAAAAGATAGAGGTGTACTAATTGCAAAGCTGGTTAATAAAACTGTCTGGGTGGTGGGTGGGAAGCCAATAATCCAGGATGTTCTGTGGTTTGGTTCTGGAACACTGGCCAAATTTCTCAAGATGGCAATAGACCTTGGTTTGTACCCCAGAGTGTTGTGGTCATCTGGGGTCAAATACACGATGGGGGTAAATGTGATAATATTCTGTTTCTGTTCATAGTTCTTCAGCACAAGAGTTATATACCTTGTAAAGATAGCAAATCATCCTTCAATGCCTCCCACAGTCCTCAGTCCAGAGCCCAAACTGCCCGGTGTGTCCCACACATTCCACCTCAGCACCCTCATCAGTACAGCCTGTTCTCTGCAATCCCCACTCTCCAAACACCCTGCATATCCCTGCCTTCTCCCCACGGGCTCTCACCCTCTCTTGACAGGCTCTTTAGCCATTTTCTGAATCTCTTATCTCACCATGGATCAATTAAGAGTTTCTGCGGTGCATTCCACATGCTCTGAGTGAACCCCCAGAGAGCCATCAGCACCTCACAAGCCACTGCTCCCCTTTTCATTTGCTTCGCCACACTGCGAGCCACTTGAAGGCAGGAGGGTTTGGGGTTTCTACCATTGCTTCATGGCACCAAGCACAATACCTTGGTTTAAGGAGGGCATTTAGCAATGACACTCAGTAGGAGACTTGAAGAATTGGTATAGGAGAAGAAATGCAATTTCAAGAAAGAAAAGATCATGTCAACAAGTGTGAAGGCCCTGTGTTTGGGCACAACTTGGTATTTCTGAGGAATTTACTAAGGACCATGTGAGTGGAATATAGACTGGCAGCATCAAGTGACGTGAGATTTGGTTTAAGAGACTCAAGATATGGTAAGAATTCATTGAAACACGTTCAGATGGATAGAAACATTATCCTGAATCCTCCAGGTTATCCCATCTCTTTTTGTTTTCATTGGCCAGTGCTGTCCTCCGCAACCCTCTTGACTTCTTTTTCTTTTCTGTATGTCTCCACCTGTTGTCAGAGCAGGTGTTTTCTTGCTCCTCCACTTTTTTTTCAGATCGTTCTTCTTCCTTAAAACTGTCCATATTTGAACATCAAACACTCAGCCTGAATTGCCCACCATCCTTCAGTGCAGTCTGCCACAGACCTTTAATTTTCATATGGATCTCAGGACCTGGATCACTACCTGCAGTGGATTTGTTAAGTATCTCCCAAAGGCCATGTGCTTTGGTCCCCAGACTGTGAGACCACCATGAGGTATGGAACCTGTTAGAAGAGAGTCCTAGTGGAAAAAAATTAGGCTATCGGAGCATGGCAATTGATATAGTGCCCCCGCCTCTTCCTCTTTCGGCTGCCTGGTTGTCATGAAATGAGCAGTTTCCTCTGCCGTGCTCTCCCTGTGCTGTCCTGCCACAGTCCCAAGGCAATGAGCCAACCAACCACGGACTGAAACCTCTAAAACTGTGAGCCAAAATAAATCATTCCTCTTTTTATGTTGATTATCTCTACCCTCAGTAGCTGGATTCTCAGCTCTTCTCCTCCAATGACCTTGTCTTCCACTCTAACAAATACTCAAATGGCCGAAGTCTAAAGCCTGTCTACCATAACATGTATACCTCCTCCATAACTTCAGTTTGCACCTTCTTTTCTGGCCAGCACCTCCTAACTTGCCAGCTCACTGCTTCTGAAATCCCACCACCTGCACCCTGTGGATCCAGAAGGCTCCCTGACACCATCCCCTTTAACTCATTCTGTCTGAACATTCCATCTCCCTGTCTGGTTGGGCTGGCATTCTATGGCATCTCACTTTCTTTTCATGCAACCTTATCTTGAGCACTGTTCGTTAGCTTTAGACAAATATTCTTTTGTATTTGTCTGACAAAACTCCACTGCTGGTTCATCTAGTTCTGTGCCTCCCACGTGTCTGTGCCCACACGCACTCTTTCTGGCGGCTGTGACCCTAACTCATGACTTCTAACCTCTAGCGGGCCTTAAATGCTGCCTGGCAGGTACAGGGCCCATTCCTTCTCCCTCGTGAACACTTCATATCGCTTTTCTCTTTACACTTCCCCAAGCTCCTCCCATATCCTCTGTCTCAGGTCATGACCCCGGTCCTGTTTCACTGAGAAAAAGCTGCCCTAGTAAGAGGAATTTTTCAAGCTTCACGGCTTCTTGCTTCCTTGGCTCACTCTGCTTCATCTGCTACTCCTGTCCACATCTGTGCCCACGCCCTTGTCCTGGCACTTTCCTCCTGTCACTGTGGATGGACTACCAGTGCAGGGCACTTATTGCTCCAGCCTGGATTCTACCCTCTCATTTCTACAAAAACACGGTCTCAGTTCTTCATTGCCTTTTGCAGTAAAACTCCTTGAGTGATCTACGTATACTCACTGCCCACAATTCCACTGCTTCCTTCATTAAACCTGCTCCAGTCAGGCTTTGGTCCCCATGTAGCTAAATCAAATGGTCAATTCCTAGGGTTCAGTCATACTGGTCCTCAGTAAACTTTGACAAAATGGTCTGCTCCCTTTCCTTTCAGCTGTTTTCTCCTCTTGGTATATCACACTCTTCTGTGTTCCTCCCGAACTCCTTGGTTTACTTCTTTCCGTCTCTTTTGCTGGGTATTTTTCATCTCCTCCACTGATTGCCACTGGATTGCTCCAAGGCTCATCCCTTGAGCCTTCTCTTTTAGCTTTATTCACTTCCTTGGTGACTCACAGAATTCCATGGCTTTAAAAGAACTCAGCACAGTGATTAATCAAATCTCTCTTTACCAAGACTCACTCTTGAACCAGAGATGTCCATAATCTAATCTAGAGGCCTGTATCCTATCGTCTCCCCACTATTTCCAAGTAAAAACATCAGGTAAACTTAAACTTTCTGATTTTCCCCTAAAATCTGTTTCTTCCAGTCTTCCTCGTCTCAGTTAGTGACAATTCCATTCTTTCAGTTGCTTGGACCAAAAGCCTGACTCAGATATATGCAGAAATTTACCGTTTCTTATTATTTTTTGTCCTTCTGGTTTAAACCACCATCAGCTCTCACTCTAATGACTATAAAGCTTCCTAACAAATTTTTCTGAGACCACCTACCATTGTCACTATCAGGTAGGCGTGTGTGTGTGTGTGTGTGTGTGTGTGTGTGTGTAGGCTGGACTCAGGTGTGTGTGTGTGTGTGTGTAGGCTGGACTCAAGTATGCGAACCTTCTGACTCAGCACCCCAGAGTACCAGGATTACAGGTGAACACTACTATGATGGGCTTAGACACACTTTCTTTCTCTTTTTTTTAGCTGTTTTTTTCTATTTCCCCTCATTTTTATTAATATATATGTGATATACAATGTTTGCAATGAACTTGAGTATTTTGTGCACATATGTATCACATCAACATTACAATCCCTTCCCTTTTTGGCCCTCCCACACCTTCCTCATTCACCTAACCGCCACGATCACACACATTTGGTTCTACAGAATGCCTGTGTTCTGGGTTTCCCAAATCAGAGAAACCATGCGATATTTAACATACTTAATCTTCTGTGCCTGACTCACTTCAGCATTCAAATCCCCACTCTTTAGCTCAGTTTCCCACCCCTAAAATGGGCTGCAGTGGCCATATCTCGATGCCTTTTCTCTGGGTCCAGCAGAGCTCGTTACTGGGACAATTTGACGAAAGCTCTTTTTATTTTTTTGTATCATACTATATTTTTGTTGAGATTCTTTAACATGTCCTCACCTAACTCCCATGCGCACTTTCTTAAACACCAGTCAGGGATCTGCTGAAAACTTAAGTCTCAGGAAAAGCCAATTCCTTAAGATGGCGCGTGAGATCCTGCGTGATCTGATGACCTCTGCTCCTGCTTGGCTCACTCTGCTCTTCCACACAGACCCGTGTGAGGCCCACACTTCAACACGTTCCCCCCGCGGGTCGTTATAACCCCTTCTCCCCTCTGTGGAAGCTCCCAGATATCTACACGTCTCTCTCTTTTGTCTTCCTCAAGATTTTGCACACAGTCATCTTTTTGAGATCTACTTCACCCACGCAACGTAAACTGCAATTCTCCAATCTCCTCAACACTGCGCTACTTCTTTCAAACTGCTTATCAGCATCTAAGAGACTATCATTTACTTATTTATCATGTTTATTGAGGGAGTAGGGTGGGAAGATTAAAATAAAAAGTTTTATTTTTTTGTCATGCTATATGTTTACTCACGGAGGCACAAACTTTCAGTACAGCCTCTAAGGATCCTGGCTAGTGGAGGCAGAGACACCACCACCTTGAGTATTCCTGGTCACCATGTGAGAAGGCAGGAGTTTGGAGTCTCAGAGAAGCAATGGGTGCTCAGTCTGAAAGAGAGATGCCAGAAAGGAAGAACTCTGGAATGTGGGAAGGACAACATATGTGATTACTAAGCAATCGGGGGAAATGTATTTATGAAGCGAACACACAAATCAATGTGAAGCAGTGGCTCAGCAGTCTGACCTGGCTGAAGTCTTACTCAGTAGAAGTTAAACACAGGGGGAAAACTATGATGCAAGGGTCAGTGACTAAGCAGGGTGTGAAATGTCCAGGTTGACTACCAGATTTTTAGCTGGCGAAGTGGAGGAAGAGTTATATCAACTAAAGTAAAGAACTGAGCTGAGTCAGGTGGCACAGGACTCTGAAGATGGAGAAAGAAGGCTCACAAGTTCGAGCCTAGCCTGGGTACCTTAGCAAGACCCTGTTTCAAAATCAAAAATAAAAACGGGCTCTGTGTGAATTTCAGGCACAAGGCTGGATCCCCCATGCCCACCATATAGAATTGAAACGTAAAAGAGGTACAAATTGAGTAATTTAGATGTGTTTCTATGTATGTGGCAATGCGCAGATAAGAAGGAGATACCTACAATTTTTCAAATTGTTTTGTTATGGTAAGGCACTCATATAATAAACTTAACCATCTGCCACCATTTTTAAGTACACAGTTCACTGATATTAAGTACATTTACATTTTTGTGAAGCCAGAACCACTTTCCATTCCCAGAGCTACTTTTATCTCACAAAACTGAACTCTTTGACAACTAAACCCCTTTCCATTCTCCGCTTGCCCCACCCCTGCCCCTGGCAATTACTATTCTATTTTCCGTCTCTGTAATACTCACCATTCTAGTTGTATTCTATAAGTAAAACCAAAGTATTTGTTTGTCACTGGCTCATTTCACTTAGAATAATGCATTCAAGATTAATTCATATGGTAGTCTATGTCAAGATTTCCTTCTTTTTTATTTAAATAATATTTGGTTGTATGTTTAAATTACATTTTCCTTATTCACTCACCTATCAGTGGACCTTGAGCTGCTTTCACATTTCCATATTGTGAATAATGCTCCTATTAACATGGTGTACAAATATTTCAAGACTCTGCTTTTACTTCTGTGAGGTATACACCCAGAAGTAAAATGATGGGATAATGTGGTGATTCTATTTTTAATTTTTTGAGGAACCACCAAACTTTTCAACAGAAAGTACATCATTTAACGTTCCTATCAGCAGGGGATAAGGAAGGATTTCAACTTCTGCACAGGTCACCGATATTTGTCATTTTCTTTCTTGATATTAATTTTTTCAGTATGAGTTAGTATGTCATTGTGCTTTTGCTTTGTGTTTCTCTACCGATCAGGAAACATCTTTTCAAGTGCTTATTTCTCCATTCCCTGAAACAATGTCTATTCAAGTTCTTGGCTCATTTCTCCACTAGGTTGCTTTCTTTGTTATTACTGTATTATTCTTGAGTTTCAGTTCTCTGTATGCTCTGGGTGTTGGTCTCCTCAGATATATAATTTACAAACATTTCCTCCCGTTACATAGATTGCTTTTCATTCTGTTGAAATGTTCTCTGTTTTAAATGTTTATGAAATCTAATTTATCAATTTTACTTTGTCTGTATTTATAGTGTTAAGTACATGAAATAAATGTTTAATAACCATGAAGCTTCTACCCTATATCTTCTGAGTTTTATAGTCTTAGCTCTTTTGTTAGGTCTGTGATTCAGTTTGGGTTAATGTTTATACACCGTGGTATTTAAGGTTCAGTCCTCACTCTTTTGTACCTATATATACTGTTTTCCCAGCATTATTTAAGAGGACTTTCATATCCTTGTTAAGTAGGATTCAGCTTTGCATTAAGTTTTAAAATCAGTCAAAAAACAAGAGTCTTTCAACTTTTACTTTGTTATTCTTTTTAAAAAAAAATATTTAGTGTCCCTTGCGATTGCACATAAATTTTGGAATAGATTTTTCTATTTCTTCCCAGAATGCTGTCAGGACTTTGATATGAATTGCACTGATTCTGTAGATAGCTTTGAGTTGGATGACTTCATGATGTTAAGCCTCTTAGACCTCACTGATCAACTTTTCTCAATCTCTCTCTCTCTCTCTCTCTCCCTCTCTCTCTACTGACTTCATGGTGGTGGTGGTTGTTATTTTGTTTTCTATTTTATTGATTTTCCAGTATTTTTAAAAATCATTTTCTTTTTTCTACTAAATTTTCAAATTGATCCTTTTTGCTCATTTCTTTTAAAAAATACTATTTTATTTTATTTTATTTTTGAGACAGGGTCTCACTCTGTAATCCAGGCTAGTCATGAACTCACTCTATAGCTCAGGATGGCCTTGAATTCACATCTATCCTCTTGCCTCAGCCTCCTGCGTGCTGGGACTATTGGCGCCCACTACCACACTGACTTATGCGAACCCAGGACCTTGCACTCGGGAGGCAAGCACTCTAACCTCTGAGATACATCCCTAGGCTCTTTCTCATCTCATTTTCTAATATGGAAACTGAAGTCATTATTTGAGACCTTTTTTCTTTTGTAATATAAGCCTTTAGTTCTATAAACGCCTGCTCATTAGAATTTATGTCTTTTTTGTTCACTGATAAACCCCTAAAGCCAAAACAATTGGTAGGTAGTGGGTACTAAACAAACATTTGTGAAATTAATGACTTTATATCTCTACCCACTCAAAACTCTCTAAATAGTTCTCACTTTACTCCAACTAAAGCTAACTCTTTGAACTATCTTCTCGGCTATATACAATCATGTCCATTCTCTGACCTCCTTCCCTGATGTCCTAAGTTATACCAGATTTTTTCCTATTCTTCAAACATACCAAATAGAATCTGAACTCAGGGCCTCTGTAATTTCTGTTCATCTGCTGTGAGGGAGACACTCCCCATCCAAGGCAACATGGCCCATTGCTTTTCCTCTTTCTGGCATTTGCAGAATGTCACCTTGGAGGCCTGCAGAGTGCCCTCTCCCTGCCCCTCCCATCCTCTTATCCTATTTTTCTCTATAACACTTCAGTTTTTTAAAAATCATCATCTGAAGGATCTGAAGGATTCTTTGGTCATAGTGAGAGTGTGAACTCCATGAAAACATAGATAAGGTATTTTTTTCCTTCCTTTATTTCCTCCTCCCTTTTCCTGCTGTATCCTCAGGTTTTATAGCAGTGCCTTGGTCATAGCAAGTATTCAATTTGTATTTGTTGAACAAATCCATGACTTAAATTAAAAATCACCATGGTTGCTGCGTGGAGAACGGAGTATAGGGAAGCAAAAATGAAAAGAGGGAGGAGAAATATCATGTGCTGATCCATGAGACAGGAGTGGTGAAAAAAAAACCATGGTGAAAAGATAATTCCTAGGAGCTTTAACCAACTTGAGCATTCATTATGATAGTGATGTCTGACAGAATAGGTTTGAGGAATTCGGTTTTGAATGTTTAAATGTAGAATGTTAATAAGTAAAATTAGGCAGTTGAATATTTATAAATTTTGAGTTCATATATATATATATATATGTATATATATGTAGATAGATATTTTAGTTTTTAGAATACAGATGGAATTTAAGGTCATGAGCATAGATGAGATTATACACAGGGAGTGTACAGAGAAAAGACAGGAAGGAGAACAAAGGGAAGGAGATAAAGGAAAAGGAAAGGGAATAAAGGAATACAAAGAGAGTGAGGGGAGAGAAGGAAGACAAGAGCTCAGGACCAAATTCTGAAGAATGCTGACAATTAGAGACAAGAGGTATAAGAGAGAAATGAAGACAGAGTAATGTCATATATGGAAGCAACGTGTTTTGAGAGGAGGAGAGGCCAACCATGTCAGCTGAGGCTTAAATTTTGGTGAGAAATTAAAATACAGCATTTTCTGCAGAGGCCATGGCATACACGAAGCTGTGCTGTTGAGTTTCTCCTCCATGGAAGAACTTGTGTGGATATGGGGAATGCGGTCAGGAGACACCTTCTGTCAGCCGCACAGTATTTGCCTCAGCTGCAGAGGGATGCCTAGCCCAAGGTCATGCCCTTTTTGGGCATTCTGTATCTGATGACCTTGATGTAGAAAGACCCAGCCTTTCCAGCCCAGCACTGGACACTAATCAGAAATACTATCTCCAAAGCTCCCCATAGGTCTGGCTGAGGATTTTTTTTTTTTTTTTTTTTTTTTGGCTTCATCTTCCTTTCCTCCGGTCCTGCTGGCCCCTTCCCTTCAGAGATGTTGGTCTTTAATAGACATTTTCTTCCCCCAAATCCTACCTAAATCATTGCTTCCTTTGAATTTAATTAGACACAGAAGTCTAGCTGTTTAAGCACAGCATGGGATATGACACCACCGTCACTGTGGGAGCTAGGGATCAGCAAGGCCAATGCTGTGGGCTTCCAAGGGAGGAAAACAGAAAGAAGGTCCAACACTTTCCTGCTCATGATGGTCAGGTGAGTTGCATCCACAACACAGCATTCAAATAAGGAGCCACATTTGATGAGATCTATCAGTACAGCATTGTACATACTAAGTCCTTGGTAGAGGAGCTCAGATGAACTCACTATTTCTCTGTGGTTTCTAAGCTACTGGTTTCTCCAAGTGTTTGGGGCTCTTCCACTGTGTAATTTGATGAAAGAATGCAGATTCTATGTAATGGTATTCTGTAGTTCCATGAGCGAGATGGTGAGTCCCACTGCACTGACTGTTGCAAGGAAGCAATACACTTCCTCCAGGACACACAAATAGTAGGTGGTAGAGCAGGGATTTGAACACAAGTTTTTCTGACTCCAAAGTTGTACATACTCTTGGCCAGCCTTCCCTTGCCTTGGTAAGGTTCTTTTAGTGCCTGCAGAGGCTTTCACCTGTTAAGAGACATTAACGGCTAATGCATGAGACCAAAGTCATCCAAAGAGCCAATGTACAGACCAGAAATATGTACCAACAGAAGTTCAGAAATGTCCACTGAAGTTGCTGAGATGGTGTAACTGTGACCAGAATGAGTTATACTGGGGTCTGAACTTGAGCAACTTTTACAGTGGAAGACATAGTAACAGGAGAGAGGTCTGCCAGGGTCTGGGAAGCGAGACTCCAGAGGAAGAACTCAAGTCTGTCCCCACCACTGTCCTTGTACAAGTATATGAAATCAAGTCTACACTAGAAAGTCGACCAGGTGGCTGTGCCCCTACACCTTTGAGGTGCTGACGGGGGCAGGCTTGTGCCACTAGCTCCAGCTCCCTCTCCTCTTTCTCTGAGTTGATGCTTTCACGGCTTCAGTTCACTTTGCTTTCACAGCAATACCATCTTGCCCCCAACACAGGCTAGCCGAGTATCCTGGCGTCCTAAGCAATCTAGAAGGATTGTAGACTGTAGAAGAACTACAGTCTGCCATACTTCATCCTCTGTTCCCTCCTGGGAAAAAAAAAAAAACTATCTGAGGAGCCTAAAGTAACTAACAGCCTAACACTGAGGTTTCCAGAACAGCCTTGCCTGGGGCCATCAGCCTGGACTCAAGTTTTTCTTTTTTCTTCCATTAGCCAGAGCACCTGGGTTAAAACCCTGAGTGGAGGCACTTTCATCAGCTGGGGCTCAGATATTAACAGACTATTGTTTTTTTAGTCTGAGTGCAAGATTTTAATTCATTTATGTACAAGCACGTGATCTGTTTTTTTTGAAATGCAATGACATAATTGTGCAGACCACACACTTATATTTTTAGATCTTCCTTATGACATGGTTTATGTTTTTATTCCTCTCTCCACCCCCTTAATGTTGGGTTTGCCAGAGGTTTTCATGGTCTTTCCAAAGCATGGACGAGCTCACTCCTGGGGTAGGAGGCAGGACGAGGCCTCTGCTTAGAGTGGTTGGGATAATCTGCACATACGGAGAAACTGTGCACTCCAGCAACTCTTCATACCCACGGCTAGAGCTCTGTGAAGAGAGATTCTCTCCAGTTATGTTCAGTGCAGCAGATGAAAGAGGAAAAGGGAGGTGTGTTTTTATGGAAACCTCAACCGCCTCTCCACCTCTCCTGTGAATTACCTCTGTGTTCAGGCAGCTGAGCTACACAGCTGTGAGGAAAGGCGCATGTGTGTGATGGGGGCCTGGGAAAGAAAAGGCCCCTTAGGCCCTGGCCAACGCCTGGAGGACCGGTGAGGACAAAGGATGCAGGAGCTCCAGACTCCATGCAGCTACTGTTAAGAGCCAGAATCTCAGCTGTAATGTTCAAATGAGCCAGAAGAGGAGCCCGAGAGCACGGAGTCCACCACAGCGAGGCAGGGAATGGTTCTTGCTTCCAGGAAGGAGGTGAGCTCCGATCAGGGCAGATGGTGTGGAATCCTTTTGGCATCGCGGCTGGTGCCCTCCTTTTCTTTGCTTCACACTCAAAGTCATCCTTCAAGGCTTTGAGGATGACATCTCCAATGGTCAACAAAACCAGTTCTTTCCACAGTAGAACTACCTGAGATGGCTCTGAATTCCAGCACACTGCAAAGCAAGGTGTGGCCGGTTCCTCTTTGTTCCAGAGTCTGGCTTCTCTCTGGTACAGACACAGACAAGGGCATGTCAAAATGCAGGTTTCAGGGTCCTCCTGGGCCTGCAGAATACGGAGTGTGGATCTGCAATCTTTGTATTTAGCTAGACGGCCAGATTATTCTTTATACATAATAGGACAGAAACAAACTACTCTGTTTTTTAAAAAAAAAATGTTTTTGACTAGGATTCAATGCAAATCAAAATATGAAATACATGTTTTGTTATAATTGCTACATGGATATGTATAAAACTTACATAGAACAGCAAGTTTCTGTAGTATATGAGAGACACTTTGATATAGTCTATTCTGTTATATTATAGAAGAATGTTGGTTGTGGCTTCAGGTTAGGACAATGACTGGAGACTTCTTTGCACTGCTCCAGAGGGTCTAGAACTGGACATTGTAAATGTTGGCAATTGAATGTCCCTGAGAACTCTGAAAAATAGTTATTCTAGTCTTGGTGTCCTCAGTCTTGAAGGAGGTGAGATAGGCTAGGGGAATTTAGGGTTAATAAATCTTATATTACAGCTAATTTTTAAGCGATTAACATGTCTACATGCAGTGCTGAGCAGGGATCTGATCCAAAGTTTTAAAAGGCAACAAAGAAGATAAAGACGAAAATGATGGTAGAGATGCCAAGCTTCATTCTGATTTTTGGTTGTTCTTTGGGTCTCTGTTGCAGAACACATAAATGGATACTGTTATTTTAATATCTGTAAGCTAGGACAGCAGAATCACATATTTAAAATATCTCCTCAACTAAAATTCTGAGATCTGATGCTCCCAACTCTTTCTTTTCCAATTTCCAGGACTTTCATCAGCCCCAGGCTCTGGCAGCCCTCAGGTAAATGGACTCCTACTGATGTGAGTGAATAAGAGGAGTCTTGTTTCAGGGAAGGGTTCAGTGGGGACCACACATGGTTTTCTGCAGTTTGGGCTGGAGGTACAAGTGAGTCCTCACTTTAAAGTGTGTTATAACTCTTAGCTAAATATTGATAGCTTTTCCACTCCTAATTCTCTGCAAAGTACATCATTTCATTTAATTCTCATAATTCTGTGAGGTACATGTTATTATTGGCTATGATTTACAGATAAGGAAACTGAGTCATTGAAAGGTTACATAGCTAATATGCTGTAATGCAACAAGTAGTAGGAACAAGTTTCACCTAGTAGCCTCATTCCATAGTTCACATGCTCCGTCACAGCATTCACCCCTTTGTAACCTTCATCGGGGCAAAGACTATTGAGTTAGTGAAAAGATCTTCCACTTGGCATGATTTTTGCCATGCAGGTACAGGAAGTATTGATATATGGAGTCATCATATGACCTGTCATCCTTGTCTAGAGCATGGCCCTCCCACCCTTGTGGCCTATTTCCATATGTGCCAAGTATAGCACACAGTGAAGAATCCAGGTGTGCAACATCACTAGCTCCCTAAGGCTGCTTGGCTAATCTCTTGGTAGGAATGTTTGGGGACAACAATCAAAGCCAAAAGAATCCACCATTCTGAAACATAACCAAAAGCAAGCATTCTAGAGAAGGAAAGAAGAGGTAAAGACATCAGTAGAATAAAAAAGAAGGATTATGACTTGAAAAATCACAATAGCATTAACACTGAGATAAATGTTCAAAATTACAGTTTCAGGGGTTTTATTTTTGTTTGTTTGTTTGTTTTAAAAATCCTGTCATGAAGGTATCCTTACATTTCACAGCTGGAAAGCCAAACTCAGAGAAGTTAATTGACCACGACCAAGATCAAAGAGAACTGGGATTTAGAGCCAGGCCTGTTAACCCAAAATTGTATTACTAAGTCTTGTTCTACTTACAGTTTTGCTATATACTCTTACTCAACATAGCTTAATGCCTGAGACAAAACCAATTTAGAGGGTATCCACAACATGTGGGTCACAGATTGAGTGGCTCCATAAATTTTCTGCAAGGATGATGAAGGGAAGGGCCAAGCGACCAAAAAGCGGGGTGGTTCTTCCCCAAGTGTTTCTAGAGTTTTAAAGCCACGAACTTCATGACTGCTCATCAGGACCAAATTCTGGTTCCTGTTGCTGAGAAACTATGTGTAATAAAAAGCCAGAGCCTGGAAGCCCACGCAGCCATCTACATTTCTCAGGTGGGTTAACTATTTGTTTCCTTCATTTCTAAGTCAGAAGCAAACATCAAGGCCTGAAGGCAGTGGGAAGAGGAGAGGATGGTGGCAGCTGCTCTGGAATGGACCTGGAGAGACTGGGGGAATGACGAGCAAGGGCTGGGGACTGGAGGCTGGATGGCACAAGCCCTGGGCCAGGCTTCTGCAAAACATCCATGTGTGAGGCTGGGAGCTGGCAGGGGAGCCAGAACCACTGCTTGCTGGTGGGTGTGAGCAAAGTTCCAGGAGAGGGCTGTGTTCCAATGGTGCGGGGAGCCAGCACATCTGGACAGAAGCAGGACCAGCCATACCGTGACATCAGCATTTCTCTTCCTGACCAAGTAAGTATATCTGTGCAGACTTTGCCAGAAATTCCCACCCTGGGCCCCTGCCTTCTTCCTGGTCTTCTCCATAGCTGAGAAAGAGCATTTGGCAGCTTCAGAAGGGAGGAAGAGGGCCTAAGTTTCATTAGAGCTATGGCGGGAAGGAGGATTCCCCATCCAGAAAGCTGGACCCCCCTCAGGCTCTGGAGAAGGGGTTAGCTAGAAGGCTATGTGCTGCCCCAGGAGGCGCACCTGTGGCCCAGAGGCAGGGAACACAACCAGGATGTAGAGAGCACGGCACACGCACTGGATGTGAAGTCTGCAGGACAGTGCCACAAGACATACACAGTAATTTGTCACAGAAAATGGGAAAGACTTTAGAAATCTGTTCCATGCAAATCTAGCATCTCACTGCTGTCACTGTTGGGGACCACAGCCCCTGATCAAGCACGCTAGCCTAAGGGAGTTCTATAAAGCTGTTTAGTTGTGTGTCCCACCACATAAATGGACACACACCTGCTGTTTAAGATCCACTATGCTGGAAATATGTCAGCTTTGGTTTCCTGTCAAAAGAAAGGCCAGCCACACTCTGGCATGTCACAGAGATGAAGTGCCCAGGCAAGAAGAGTGACTCCTGGACTTTAGGGCACAAAGAACTATGAGATGCTAAACTTGGTCAGGACCACGGTGAGTCCTCCTTGCATCTACAGCTTCTGTACCTGGAATAGAAGGTGAGTGTTTCTCCCCACTCATGCCCCCTCCACATTCACACAGTAAACGGGGTATGAACAGGTAGAGGCAGGGAAGGCGAGTATGATGAGACAGGGACACCAGCAGGATACACACTACAGATCACTCCTCTTAACCCTGCTGAGACAGCAGGGAAAGGCAGAGAGGGAGCTTGCAGAAGGGAATTACTCAGTGACTCAGAGACCTGACCACCCCTGGCACTGGTGTGCTCAGCATGTGTCCTGGCTCTGACAGTCCGCCCTGGCCTCTCTCTCACCAAGGGCAATCTGGGTCACGGAGGAGCCCGAGAGCAAGGCCCTGCAGCCAAGGTTTCTTGGCCCAGAAAATACAAGGGGCTTTGATGCCTACAGAGAGCAGCGGCTGATCCCCCCAGGGTGCTGCAACTGCCCTAGTGCAGGCCGCAGCCTGGAGACCACAGCTGGAAGGGCGCGTGTGGCTCACTCTGCCAGTTACTAACACACTGGCTTTGAAGTTAGAGAGAGCCCTCGGGCGGGCTGCTGTTGTGAGTTGTGTAGCCTTCAGTAGGTAACTAACCTCCACAAGCCTCAGTGTCCTGATAAGTGAAATGGAAAAAATGACATAGTAATAGCCTCTATCATAAAGGCCGCTGGAAGGAATAAATAAAAGCATGTTTGTGAAGTGATTACCGTAGTTGTCTGGCTCATAAAGTGTGCACACAAAACTGGTAGTGCGACCCCCTCTGCATGCCTAGAAGATTCCCTTCAGACCACAGCAAACTCTGCCTTCTGATCAGCAAATAAATCTCTTCATAGGCCTTCAGTGGCCTGCCTCTCAGTCCAGCAACTTCTCCAAAACATGTCACTCACATAAACAACCCTTATTAACCAACCTCAGTAGCCTTTCTCTGTGTCTTCAAAACAAAATAAAATCAATTTGAAAATAACCCCCAGCTGGCTCCAGTGTTTTGTGCCTTGCCACTGAAACCTCAAGTCTGTGCTTCTCCCATTGGGGAACACGTCCCTTCCCACACACAGGGCTATGCCTGGAGTACACCATGCCACAAGGCACACAGGGCACACTTGAGGGAAGGTAAAAAAATTAAACCACTAATTTTTCTATTATGACAAGCATGACACAGAATATAAATTCTCATGGATGTTTAAGATGAAGCATTATTGCAAGGGCAGTTCAGGCTCTCAGAGGGCACCTCCTCCCCAGTGCCTGTGTGCATCCTCCCTGGCAGTTAGAGGTTCTTCTTTATAAAGTCCTAGGAAGCTCCGCACAGATTGTGACAACAGCTGGCATCCTCCTGGGAACCCATAGATATCTTCCCAACTCACCCCGTTCTTTCAGGGGCTACTTCTTGTCTTCAGAAGAGGCATTCTAACAGGCCACTTGGGAGTGCCTGGGAGGCAGGCCCTGCTGAAATCATCATGGGTGGCAGATGTGTACTTCTGGCAGGGACAGCAGGAGCTAGCCTGTTTTCAGTTTTCTGGCTGGGGGACAGACAATGAGAGGGTCTGAAGAGGACCAGAGCTTGCTTCCTGCTGTCTCCTCTATCTTCCCTCAGGCTCACAGATGACACATCTGGCTAACATTTGGGGTATGAGTACCTTAGACAGGTCAAGGCACCACTGACACCTACCAAAATTTCCCATTTCTAGCTCTCCTTGATAGCATGGTCTCCTGGGGTTTCTAGCAAGTGGGATCTCCAAAGAAAATATGAATGGTTGGAATTTTCAGCAGAACCCAGCTTTTCTCCCCCTCCACCCCCCAATGCAGGGCTCAACAATATGCCTGGCATGGATACCAGCTGGAAACAGAGCTGGAGTGAGAACCACACTCCTTTTGTCCCTCTGCTCATGTAGGTTATTAAGAACATTGTAATTTTCTCTTCACATCTCCCTTTTTTCCCCAGGTATCCTGAGACAAGTCAAGTTTCTTCCTAAGAGGAGCAACACGGTGCAAGATAACTCCCAGGACAGGTAGGGCAAGGGCAAGGTGTCTCTCAACAGCTTGACTCTGGACACACAGATGTTGAGCAAAAATTTAAAGAATGAGAATGAGGCTGGTAGGGAGGCAGGAAATAAATGGGACATTGGTGAACCATCTGCTCCTTCAAGAGGTGGCTCCCAGGACTTCACAACAATCTCGACTTGCAGCAGCAGCCTCCATGCTGCAAGGAAGAAGAGAGATTCTCTGATTCCTTGAAGGCTGGAGGCACGGGGCAGAAAACAGCGGAGCTGCCTGGGGAGAAGGCCAGGCGGGAGAGAGCTGACTCAGAGACCATCACCCAGACTCCGAACTCGTCTGGAAGCACGCAGGGCTCTAGGTGCTCTTTCCAACAACTTTTCACTCAAGTTGTTACGTTGCATGCAGCCCCTCAGGACTTACTGCCTGTGAGAGAGGGTGGAGACCTGAAGACAAAGTCCCTTCCGGCGTCCCGAGCCCAGGATGGTGTTTCTGTGCCCAGGAAGGTGTGGACACATTCCCACACGGCCCCTCTCCGGAGCGCCTCCTCAGGCCAGGGAGCAGCTGGGACCTCTCCACACAGGAGACAGCCGCGTCAGCCCAGGGTTCCACCACCCAGGCCGACCTGGCAGCCGCCCTGTGAGCAAAAGTGCAGAGCCGTGGCAAGGATCAAAACCTGGCAGGGGCACAAGAAAGCGGACAGAGGGAGGGGCGATGTATTCGGGCGCCGCGGGGCGGGAGGGCCTTTCAGAAGACCACCGCGCTGCCAGGCCCCAGCGAGCTCGCAGGTGCCAAGCCCTTTGCGTACGCCGTGCGGGAAGGCCCACTCCCACCGAGGCACGCGCAACAGCACCGGCGCCTGCACACGGGCGGGCGGGCGGCGCTACCAGTGCCCCTTCAGCGACAAGGCCTACGCCTGCTCCTCAGGCCACCACAAGCACGTCCACCGCACCCACACCGCTGAGAAACCGTGCTCGTGCCCGGACTGCGGCAGGGCCTGCAAGCGCTCCTCCGACCCGCGCAGACACCGGCGCAACGTGCAGGCCACACGCCCTTCCCGTGCACCGAGTGCGGCCTGACCTTTGTCCTTCGGCGCCCCGACCCGACCGCGAGCTCGTGGTGGCCAGCCGCACGGTGGAGCACCAGCGCGGGCACTCTGCCACCTGCAGCAAGGGCTTCACCAAGGCCTCCCACCTGCAAGGGCATCATCACAAGCTGCACACAGGCCAGAGGCCCTTTAAATGCGCCGACTGCGGCAGGGCTTTCGCGCAGCCTTCGTGTCTGGCGCGCCACCAGCGCACCCACACCCGTGTGGCCCTTTCCCCGCACGCGGTTTGGCCAGGCCTTCACCCGCCCCTTCGCGCTGAAGCGGCACCAACATCTCCACTCCCGGGAAAGGCTTTCACGGTGCCCGGTGCGCAGGGTGTTGCGCATTGCCTCCGAGCTGACCCAGCACGTCCGGATGCACAACCCGGAGAGGACTGTGGGCAGGACTACACCTGGTCCAGTCACCTCCAGCGACACCCAGCCAAGCATCCCTTCCTCCCGTGATGAGGGAGGGGTCCTACCGGTCGACTCCCGGGACAGGCTGGGAGACCCAGGATCTCACCGCCTGGAGTTCTCCCCATCTCCCCAATCACTGATTAGCCGCCTGGGATGGGTTGGACCGTCTGCTTTATGCTTTGATCTGTTGCTATAGAAAGAAGCAAGTACAAAGATAGTCCCCAGCAGTGTGATTGTACTGCAGTCACGTGCACTGCAGAGGGCGTATGCAGGTGTAAAGGGCAAGACAAAGGAGCCGGGGCTTGCCAGCAGCTGAGTCCCACAGGTCAAGGAATCTCAACCAGAAACATCTGCACAGTTATGTTCTTGGCTCCACACCTGGCTCTCGGAGGAAAGGCTATCCTCTCCTGCCCCCAACATCATGCAAACACTTGACAAGGCATCAGAGCTAATCCTTTTTGGAGAAAGGTGCTTTTTGGGGTTTTACACAATAAAAGAATTTCTAGAAACGGTACCTGCAATGGGCTCTTCCAAAGTACAAAGTCTACCCAGGGATAACTCCAGCCCAGTCAGACATGCCACCAGCATTTTGCTTACCCACTGAAATGATTTAAACCTTGGGGTAATTGTCTCTATGGGCTTTGGCTTTGAAATAGAGAAGAACTTCACCTTTAAGAAAGGGATCTGTGACCTACAATGGGAAACTAATTATCCCCCAAATTTAGAACAGCCTTAGCATCTAAAAAAGGAGTGAACCACCAGAAAAGGGGTGGATACAGACACTCACTAATTCCCCAAACTCAAGGTTCTAACGTGTTACAGAATTTGAAATTCATGTATTTACAAAAAAATGCTAAATTTTATGTCATGTATATTTTTTAACAAAATAAAAATTTTAAACTTATCCTTCTTTTTAGTGGAACCAGGTAACTGTGTTTCACTGGAGTCTCACCTACACAATTAGTATGTGCCTCCTCTCTGGTGTCCTCTTTTCCTGTTTGTACCCTGGGAGTTTAAGTCACATGTAAAATTTGCAGAAGTATTGCCCGATTTACAGATAAACATATAGAATTTCTCTGGAGAGGCCTAACTATGGTTCATGAATCCCCCTGGGTTCATTTAAATTTGCCTGGGCCACTAGATCTGACTTGAAGTAAATATAATAAAAATCCTTTACCAACTGTCAGTTAGCTTGTGTTTGTTTTAAAGTCATTAAAACCAGGCATAAGAATCTGTATCACTCACCATTATATTATAATGGACTTAGCCAAAGTTTGCATTCCTTATAGCTACTCTTCAAAGGGAATTGCTAAGTACAATGATTTTTATAAAGTCAGTAGTTCTTAGCTCTGGATCATGACTGTGGGGAATCTATAGCATCACAGAGATCTCTTGGTGCTCAAATATCATGATGGCAAATGGTACTCGTGTTCTTCTAATGTCAAGGACTATATTCCACAAAAAGTTTATAGTGCTGTTCTTTGGAGAATTTTTTTTTTAAGACAGGGTCTCACTCTGTAGTTCAGACTGGTCCTGAACTCACTATGGAGCCCAGGTTGGCCTTGGACTCACAGCAATCCTCCTGCCTCTGCCTCCCAAGTGCTGGGATTACAGGCGTGCACCACCATGCCCAGCCTATGTGGCCCTGGGGAATCGAACTCGGGCACTTAGCGTTTGACTTATGCTTGCTAAGCAAGTGCTGTAACCACTGAGCTATTCCTCCAGCCCCCTTTGGAGAATATTTAGTATATTTCTAAAATTGCCACCAAAGCATGGCAAATCTTAATTTCTAACAGATTCCTCCTGATTTGGATGCAGGCTGTAACTGCTAAATAATAATCTCATGACTCAGGGGCACCAAGAGAAATAATATAGTCATACCTTGCTGGACGACAGCAGCCTCAGTGGAAGAACCTTAACTCACCCATGGAAGGTTTGTGTGTTAACTGAGTCTACTAGCGTGTCCAGATAACAGCTAGCTTAGTCCACTCACATGTGCCGCTTGTGTGGCCCTGGACTTCAGCCTCTGCACCCACACGGAGAGTTAGAAATGATGACGACAGGCCGTAAAGGTTGGAGCCATCCTAGCAGATGGCAGGAACTCTGGTGGTGCAAGAACATCAAATGGGACAGAAGTCACAAGAACGAACTTGTGGCTGGAAACAAAGAAAAGGCTGGCACATATTTCTTCTAAGTAATCTAAGTGAAACAGCTGCAGACTAATGAAATACTTCTTTGTATTCTTTTTCAAAGATGGTCTTTAATATAACTTTAGTAATTGGTTTGATTCTGTAATTTTTAAGGACCTCAAAGTTAATTTATAGAATAGTTGCATAGAAAGGGCCTGGACTATTTTCTTAATCCCACTCTTGGTATTGATGCAAGTCTGCAGGGCAATATCCGGGTGTGCCTTTCAGGTGATCACACCTGTGGAGAAAGAGTGAACTCACTTCTTGTTAATAGGCAGAAAAGTTGAATTTGCTTGTGCTATCTTGGCTGCCATGCACTGTGCTCCTGGAACATAAGACGTAGAATAAACTCAGTAGGCCAAGGAGGAGCTCATTAATTTTCAGAACTATCACAAAGATAAATCACATTTTAAGGAAATTTCTCTCAACCAATCTCTCTTACATTAGCTGCAAAGCTCATGCTGAGAAGCAATCCTATTATTGTAGTCACAAGTTCCTGGACCATATGGGGGACACAGAGTGAACAAAAGAGAAACCAACCAGATTCTGCCCAATGGAATCTGCTCATCCAAAGTAACAATTGAATCATATATTTGTAGAAGAAGTAGTGCTTAAATTATTCCTAGGGCTGAAGGAATGGCACAGCAGTTAAGGTGCTTGCCTTGCAAGTGTGAGGACCTGGGTTCAATCCCCCAGCACCATGGTAAACTGGGCATGATGGTACACTCCTGTAATCCCAGCACTCGGAAGGCTGAAGTAGGAGGATTGCCAAGAGTCCAAAGTTAGCCTGGGCTACACAGTGAGTTCAGGACCAGAATGGGCTACAGAGCAAGACCCTGTCTCACAAAAAAGGAAAAAGAAAAAAAAAAGATAAATTATATTTCAGTACAGATTATTGCCTCAAATTATCCTGAGATTCTTTTCTGGCTCTCTGTAAAATTCATATCATAGCAGACAATTTTATTTCCTTGTTATATATTTAATAATTAAAGCACAGCCACATTTGTGACAATATATGAAAATTCTCTCTTGATTAATGCAGCTTACAAAGTTTAGCAATATTAACTTAGATATACCTATTAAAATGTTCATTTATAAATTTTCACTTAATACAAATTTACCTAATGTTTTCACCAGGGTGCACAGTAATGATGATATACACCCTTTGAAGCAAAGACAGCCAACACTTGCCAAGTGCTCAGTAAGCTCTAGAACACTTCTAAATGATTTACGTATATTGACTATTTAATTTTAAAGCAAATTATAATGATACTACCACCATTCTTAAAGATGAAGTAAAGGGACAGAGAAGTTAGGCTGTGCAATATATCATGGCTAGAAAGTGGCTAGCACAGTAATAATTAGACATTTAGGCATGCAACCCTCAGAGATGAGGTTCATAAGCACAGCTCCCACTACCCTTGTTTGAGATGGAAGAATACTCCACAACTGTTGATAACATGCATCTCTAAAGTGGGAGGGCATAGATTCAAAGAAGATAAAAGTTGAAGCATAGCACTGCAAAAATCATGGTGCAACTCGAGGAAAGGATCCTATGAAGTACTTAAGAATGACGCTAAGATAATCTAAGTTGGCAGCTATTAATCATCAATTCATAGACTATTAATAAGTCTGCCAGAAAGAAGATTTTGGGCCAAAGGAATGACTGTTCCTCGAAGGTCCACTATTGCTTTATCTCATTGGTTAAAGAAGCATACTGTGTCTGTGCTGTACACAAAGAAATATAGCAGCAATGAATCTAGGCACTTAACATTTACACACATTTTATAATCTCAGTGCTTTCACACTGAAAAACTATGTTACTCTAGTATGAACACAATAGATCATCCAGGAGTTCCAACTAGACCTTTAAAAAAATCTTGCTTAAAAGACAAAATTTGTGTAAAGCATTAGCTTAATTGCTAAAATATTCAAGTGATTGTCATTGCTAAACTCAGAACTATAGTATCAATTACAAACTCAATGATTCACAGAAATATCGCCAAAGATGGAGTGACTCACTGTTTCCTCAAATCGAAAAAGGACCTACCTGTTTTAAGTTGACATGGAAGCTCATTTTTAACGTCGATTGTGTTTTGTCCATTCACTTTAAACCATGCCAGTACAAATTTCCCAGTGTGGCTAGGCAGTTTAAAAATAAAATATATATCTTCCTCTCCTTTTTGTTTCTTCCTTAACTAACTAATCTCTGACCTTCAGCCAAATTGGCCCAGAGTTTTACTGTCTGAGGAGTATCAGGGACTCAGTAGATTAGTTCAATGAGTGAACGGAGCTTCTATAAAACACAAGTTCTAATTAGAACTGAAGAAACTATGTGGAGAAGTTCAAAACCAAGAAGAAAGACAAAGATTCTGTTGTGATAGTTCGGAAGACATCAAGGACAGGAGATGGAAGTGAGCTGAGGACATGCCAGATGTGTCAAAGACACCCAACAGAGCTTGGTGAGGAGATAAAGATAGTTGCCATTTCGTGAACTCTGCTTAGGGGTCAGGCACCACAGTCATTATCTCAGTTAATCCTTGCAACTGTCTGCTGTAGGAGGTCCTTGAAAAATGTTCCCATATATAACAACTTTTGTTTCTGGAAAAATAAACAAGATTAATAGGTCATAGTTATTGTTCAAGTAAGAATCACTAAGGTCTATGGGTCCTATTTTCTCAGAAATAGGCTGCCTGTGTATAACAAGAAGAACACACAGCGAATCCTCTGCCTTTTGATTTATAAGTCATGCTTGTTCACATATTTATTTTCCATGGTTGTGGTGGCTTAAAAATATGTTCACACCTGTTAAGACTGGTAATGACTCAGTTTTTGTGCAGGCACTGCTCTACCACTGCCAAGTGAACCATTATGCTGACTCTAGTCCTCAAGAGGGAGCCTCTGGGGTAAGGAGCAGAAACTGTGTGAACACTGAACACTAGCGCCACATTTGGTAGAGAATGATGAAGGTGAAACCTTTTTGCCACTCTCTCTTTTTTTTGGCATATTGCAATTTCAAACTCACAGAGATAAGTGAATAATACACGGTTTTCCCTAGAAAGGAGGGAGACACTTAGTCATCTAGGGAAGTGTTATTACCTCACCTTGCAGGAAAGGAAACAAAGGAGTAGAAAGATCAAACAACAGGTCTAAAGTTATGTAGCTAGTAAGCCTGGAATCAGAGCACCAACTCAGACCTACAACTCAGAGCTACACTGGCTCCACCTTTAAGTGGAGGAGGTGAGGCGACAAGGGCAGAGCCCAGGTCCTTTCCCAGTCCACCAGGTCAGTCATGGCTCTGTGCATTTAAGCTTCTGTAGTTTCTCTGAATCCCTGCTTGTTCCCACTTTTCATCCTCAGGCCCTCTGAAAGTACTCACATCACACAAGCCTTTGCTTTCTTTTTCTTTTTCTCACTCTCATTTTCCCCTAGTAAAGAATCAAGGATGAAATTAGAATGAATTTGGAAATTATTCTAGAATTCCTAAAACACTATGACTAATTTACAATATGCATCTGTTCTCTAAATCTTCTCATCTGAAAGTGGTTCCAAACCTTTCCTTGAACCACAGGCTCCTTCAAATCTGATGCAAGCTGTGGATTCTATCAAGCCCCTCTGCCCCATTAGATGTTGTCCATTCATTTTAGGGAGTCCACAGTCTTCCTAAAGCCTATTAAGTGGCTTGAAACTAAACTTCTCTGATAGGTCCCACTTCCAAATATGTGTCTAGCACCAAAACCCAAGGATTTAAATCGGTAGAAGAAGGGCTACACTAGACTCACACAGCGAGCCCGACCAGGGACCATCTTTTCTCCTCATAATTATTCTTTTCACCAGTATATGTCTGTGATACATAATAACTACATTCAACGTGGGGAACTGGCACATACATATTGCATCTTAATCATTTTTGTTTCCCCTTTCTCTCCCTGACTTCCCAACTCCCCTGATCCCCAGAACTCATTCCTGTCTCTGCAAAGTCTTCCTTCCCGTTTCCTATCATCATGTATCAATATTTTGATCTTTAACTTACTTATATTTTAGATGTTTTCATGTAAGAGAAGTCAGGTAATACTGGAGCTCTGTGTCTGATTCATTTCACTTAGCATTACAAGAGATCATCTTACTGAGATAACCAACTCCAAGGGGGTAAAAACATTTCCTCAAAGACTAAAATGAATTCAATACTGATGTAAATATCAGCCACATTCTCCCTTTCCAAGGTAACAGTCATTCTTGGAATATATGGGATGGTACACGTAGTTTGAAAAATCATCCACATAAATATGGTTACAGATTTTAAGAAAAATAAATACGTTAAAAATATACTACTTAGTGACAAAGATAAGCCACATTCCAAATGGTCTTTGGGAAAGAGGCTACCTTTATATCCAGAAGCACGTGCAGGCTAGAGCAGGGGTTGTCACTGTGGGAACTGAAGCATAACTCCTTAAAGGACCAAGCAGAGCACCAAATTATGAACAGTTAGGCTTCCTGCTCAGGCATGTCTGCAACTGTAAAAACTCATCTTACTTCCAATCATTAAGAACAGTGTTGTCCGAACCTATAAATATCTATTTCACTCCTGCTGGAAAGTTTTATAGCACTTCCGACAGAAAAAAAAAAAATCACATTTTAAAATTTATTTTAAGCCATCAGAGAAAGGGCAAAGTATAGAGGGAACAAAAAGCCCTGAAAAGGAGAAGTGGTGACTGCCTTAGGAACTTTATTAAATAGATTTTAATAGAGATAAAAACCAAAGGCAAAAATAACAGTCCCAGCTATCAACATTCCCCAACTTCATGAGCCTGTGTATGCCTCTTGGGAGTCTGACTTGGACAAGGACCAGAGCAAGTTTAGGAGCAGTTTCTCCCCAGAACGCATCTCTGCTGGAATTACAGGGATACCAGCCAGGTAATGGCTTGCCTTGCTTATGGGTTGGTTTATGTTTTGATAGTAGGTCTAGTCTTTGAAAGCTCTTAGCACGCACAGGACAGACAGAAGGTTTGCCTTGTTCCCCTGAACTGTGGTGGTTCTGGTGTACCAGTGTCTAGGGATTTTGCACGTTACCATCTTCCAGGAACATTTTGGAGGGCTCTCTCTTTTGTACACTAGGCTGGTACCTCCACACATCTGATGAGGGTAAAACTTTTATACTCAGGGCACATAAGTGGCCAGTCCCTTGAGTGAATTACATCTTATTTGTGCAGTTTATCAACCCAAAAGAATTTCCTGATACAGCTGAGGCAGCAATAATAATGCTCCCTTGTTTCTGCTAATACTCTCAGAGTCCCAACATCAGGGAAGCTGACAAAATAGGCAGGATGGAATAGGGAAGGTTTAGGGGTCCAGGAGATGAAAACACGTGGAGGTCAAAGGCACCTGCAAGGTGCCAGAAATTGCACAGCTGAACACAAGAGAGGGAGGAGACACTACAACCTGCAGTCTGTTCTGACCCAGGTCACCCAGGCGTCTAAGGGCCTCTGTATTCCAAACCACAAAGTAAAGAGAGCAAGAAGGGAGAAGGAAGAATTAACCCACATGTCACCATTTCTTATCACCAAAAAAAAGAATAAAATAAAAATTTAAAAAAGCATTGGTGCACAAATTTCCATGGCTTTCCTCTATAAAAAATCAAACACTAGAGGGGTTGGGGGACTCCACATCTGGACCCTCCTCTGGATGACTACTCAAGAGCTCTGTCCTCTGGAATCCCCTGCAGATACATTTTTTTCAGTCACTTTTCTTTTCATCAGACTCTTTTCATTATTCTCAGTGAGTTCTTTCTGAGGCTCTTCTATGTGCCCAGAAATGGTGCTAAGCCTTCATTTTCATGCTGTAAGTCAAAGCTCACTTGGAAGTGGCAGGAACCCTGAAGGAGCTTCACTGGGTGAGGTGGAGTGTGTTTCCAGCCTCCTCATCTTCACACCGAAGTTCCAGCGGGAGCTTTTGCCTACGTGAAAGTCCTGCTGAGATATACCTGTTCCTGACAGTGGTGGTTACACACCACTTTCAGATGGAGACTGGATTTTTGACATATATTCCCAGACATGTGAAATACCTTCTCTGTGCCCTGGAAATCATCTGAGTGCCATGCTACCTCTATGTTCAGCCCTGGCCTTCTTGGCCATTTTGTTTTTAGCTTTTCAGTGAAGTTCTGTTTCTTTGGTCTTACATACTTCCTAAACAGATTTTTTATGCTACATTTTCACTTTTAAGCATTCTAAGGAATGAAAAAGAAGAGATAACTTCATTCTAAAGGAATAAAATGAAAAAAAAATCTGCTTTACCCAACAATTAGTTTCTAAGAATTGCAACAGTAATAGCTAGACTTAAGAGTCAAGATGGGATTATGAGTGTATACTTTGATCACCACTCCTATAACAAATGGCAATTCAATTACAGGCAAAATATAACACAAGAAAAACTATAAGATATAGCCATACTCAAAAACTGTCATGAACTATAAGTGAATTGAAAGACAGTACAATAAGTGAGGCTAAAGAAGAGGCTTGTTAGATTCTGAGTCTGAGAGTTTGCAGAAGTGGCTGCAGGTGTAATTTCCAAAGTGTGAGAGAAAAAAGAAAAAAGGAATCTGGGTTAAAGAAGAATGTGCTCACAATCTGTAAGATGGGTTATAGAAATCTGGGTACCTGGAAGAGCAGGTAAAAGCAGATTTAACTTTCAAGTGGGAAGTATTTAAGAGGAAGATGAAATTAGTAACCCAGAAGACAAATAAAGCTAATGTAAATAAAATAAAATAATAAAATAGGGAGGGGGTTAAAATGAAAAACTGGTTCTTCAAAAAGAGAAAACACTAACAAGACTAACAAAGGAAAAAGGAATAGAACATGTAAACATTAGAAATGAAAAAGAAGGCAAAATTATATTTGTGGTAGGAAGGTTTAAAACTAGACTAAAATAAATGATTTTTAAATAAATTGGATCACTTGATTTCCATAAATTTAAAAACTTAAATTAAAAAATTCCAGGAGAATGTGTCATCACAATAACCCCAAAAAGATAAAATCTAAAACCAATAAATACTACAAAATTTAATTTATTATTAAAAATCGTATTTCCTTGCCTTCAATGTAAATAAAAGAACTTATGTTTATGTAGTTTTACAAGTAAATGCATCAAATCTCCAAACAATAGACAAATCTTTTATAGTAAAAACATCCAAATGAAATCTAGCAGGGAAAATACCCAAATCAAAAGACAAACAATGAAACAAAACAAAGCATAGTATGATTGAGGAATACAAAGGCATTTCAAGGACATTTTCCTATGAATACATATACTCACTACAAAGACTGGATATGAGATATTTAGAATACAAAGGAATTCAAAGATATTTGAAGACAATGTTCAAGGATATTTCAGTATGATAATCCCCAACATAATAGTGAAATTCTTTGAAGACAAGGATGCTTCTCATCGTGACTATGTGTATTGAAAATATCACATCCTAAAATGCTTGGAAGCTCCAACATGACAAGTGTATTTCTGTATGCTAATGAATTGACTAACGGCTAGCAGACTATAGACAGAAGACTATAGCTTCACTGTTTATCAGAAAGATAGCCCAGGTTGTGCTAAAACTTGCAATACTACTGCCTCAGCCTCCAGAATAGTAGGATTACAGGTATGTGCCACCATGCCCAGTTTATGAGAGAATACTCAGGCTTGCAGAAGCACTCCCCCATTTATAACTTCTCAACTCTAATTAATTATCTGGGTCTAAAAAGAAGGATATTATCTAGATGTCACCAACTTTCACATAGGGATTAGGCATCAAAATTTAAACTTAGATAGAGGACATATTCAGGCTAGAAGTAGGCCTTGTAGCACAGGCCTGTCTGTAATCTTAACACTCTGGGAGACTGAGGCAGATGAATCACAAATTTGAGTCTAACCTGGGCAACTCAGTGAGACCCTGTCTCAAAATCAAAAATAAAAAATATGCTGGAGATGGGGCTGGAGGAATGGCATAGCACTTAAGTGCAAGGCCCTGGGCTCAGTTCCCTAGCACCTTATAAACAGGATGTGGTGGCACATGCCTAAAATCCCCACACTTGGGAAGCTGAAGCAGGAAGATTGCAATGAATCCAAGGCCAGTCTGCGTTACATAATGAGTTCAGGACCAGCCTGGGCTAACATAGCAAGACACTGTCTCAAAAAAAACCCCAAAACAAAAAAGGCTAGGGATATAATTTAGTATGAAAGCCCTGACTCAATCCTTAGTATCAAAAAAAGAAAATAAAGAAAAAAATGTATCTACAGCCTTATGTAGAAAACTTGTTGAGCTTAATAAAAAAAAAAAATCATCTTAAACTGTACGAGAAAACTTCTTTTTTGAGAATAGGCTGGTCCTGAACTCACTATGTAGCCCAGGCTGGCCTCCAACTCAGCAATTCTTCTGCCTAAGCCTCCCAAATGCTGGGATTATAGGCATGTGCTACCATCCCATTTAAGAAAACTTTTCCAGGGTCTGAAAGAATGGCATATTGGTTAAAGTGCTTGCCTGGCAAGCATAAGGCCCTGAATTAGATTCCCTAGTACCATATAAAGCTGGGCAGAGCAGCACACACTTATAATTCCAGTACTCAGGAGGCTGAAGCAGGAGAATTGCTATGAGTCCAAGGCCAGCCTGGGCTACATAGTGAGTTCAGGACCAGTGTGAACTACAAAGCAAGACTATCAAAAAGAAGAAGAAGAAGAAGAAGAAGAAGAAGAAGAAGAAGAAGAAGAAGAAGAAGAAGAAGAAGAAGAGGAGAAAGAAAGAAAGAAAGAAAGAAAGAAAATTTTTGCACTGTGCTTGTACAGTAGTATTTTAGGTTCCCAGTAGCACTGTATGCGAGTCTCATATATTCCAAATCCTCATCAACACTTGGTGGTGTTGGTTTTTTCGACCTGCCCATTCTAGTAAGCGTGTAGTCATTCCCCAGTGTGATTTAATTGTAGTACTTCTATGATGATTAACACTGTTATGCGTCCTCTTGTGTACTCGGTATGGTCATTCTTCTGTTCACTTTTATGAAGAAGCTGTTCACATCTTTTGTCCACCACTTTTTAATTAGGTTGCCTTGTTACTTTTTTAGTGGCAGGCATTCTTTATACATTTTGAATACCAATTCAAAAATGTTTTGTTACAGTCCTTTCAGGACTGGGGATTAAACCAGGGCCTTTGCACTGAGCTATATCCTTAGCCCTCTTTTATTCTGAGTTAGAGACAGGATCTTGCTAAATTGCTAAGTTGCCCAGGTAACTCAGCCAGATCCCCCTCAGATCTGCCCCGTGACTGTAGGAGAATGGAGTTACTTCTTGTTGTCTTCGCTTTGCCTTTCTTTACATCCAGTGTCCTAAGGCACAAGTACTAATGAGTTGTAATGGCCAGTACCGAGCCACTGGTTCTCATGGTAGTGCCCCCTGGATGCTGCCAAGGGACCAATGGGTGGAAAGGAGCTGTGAGTGCCGGTGGGAAGGTGGGAGTGACAGGGGAAAACAACCCTAATGATTTACACAACTAAATTTCAGAGCTAATACGAAGTCTAATGCATGCTTTCTGCTCCTGTTAACTTTGCTTGCTGCTTGTCCCGCCCCCTCACTCTGTCTCTGGAAGGCAGAAATTGACCTTGCCTCTGGAAAGCAGTAACTTCTCTTATCTCCGAAGACAGGCTGGGAAATCAAAACTCACTTCTGTCCATATCTCAAAGCCCACCCTATAAAAGGATTGTAAACCTTACATTCAGGGTTCAGACTCCAGCCCGCTGGTGTAATAAATTGAGTTCTTCCAACACTCTGAGTGCTGCTCAGTGCTTCCTGTTCAATCTCGTCTGTAACAGGAGCACTACAGAGAAGTCAACCAGGTCTCTGGAGCTCGTGTCACAAGGAGGTGGTCCCTTGGTGGGGAGCTAGGCGAGCCCTCACTCCTCCCCACCGTCCATTGTGGGTGACTCAGATCATGCCCACGGAGGTGGTCCCCAAAAGGCTGGTTGCCCACCCACAGGGTCTGCCAGGCATTCATGTGGGCCATCTTCCTCTTCATCCAGCGCATGTTCTTCATGCTACTGTTCCGCAGGATGCCCTTAACCTTGGGTCATGGTTCCTAAAAAGTCCTTTGCGCCAGCTAGTTGTTGTGAATCTGAATAGGAGCCCTGACAAACAGTGAATTGAGCAAAGATTTTTTTTTTCTCCTAACGTAACCAAAATGCAGCTAAAAGGCCTGAACTGAGCCCTGGACTCCTGTGGGTTGAAATGCCTCACTCCTTTGCCTGTATTTCTCCAGGTCATGGCTGCCCAGCACCTACCACATTCCAGGTATCATGTCAAATCTCCACTCAGGGACGGGAGCAAGATGGTACTTCATCAGCAAAGCACACACTTGTCCAAAAACCCCTGGACACTGCACAAGCCACAGTCAAGCCACATCACCGCATCTGACTGCTAGGGACTCTGGGGAAGCCAATGTTCTAATCAGACAGAACCTGAGTATGTTAACATACACACCTTAATCCCAGTGCTCTGGAGGCTGAGTTTGGACGACTGCAAATTTGAGACCAGGCTTGGCAATTTAGCAACTTAGTAAGAGCCTGTCTCAAGAACAAACACCTAGCTGCTGTTGTCAGTGAGCAGGAAGGGGGAGATCACCAGCCACATCTGCAGTGCCTCCCAGAGCATCTGTTTACTGCCAGCAGGTAATTAATGAGCCCAAAAGACATCAGGTATTGCTTTCCTATTGCTTGTACAAATGTAAACCTACCTGGCTAAAACAACACACTTATTTATTATTTGAGACAAGGTCTTGCTCTACAGTCCAGGCTGGTCCTGAACTTACTATTTAGGCCAGGGTGGCCTTGAACACACTGCAAATCCTCCTGCTTCAGCCTGCCCAGGGCTGGGATTACACGCGTGCACCACCATGCCTGGCTTACGTGGTACTGGGGAGTGGAACCCAGAGCCTTAACCTTGCTAGGCAAGTGCTTGAATAATTGCTGAGCTATTCCTATAGTCCAAAACAACACATACAAAACAACAACATATTAACTCACAGTTTCTGCAGGTCAGGAGTCCAACGAAACATGGTTAGGTCTTCTGCTGAAGGTCTCACTCAGCCAAAATCAAGGTACTTGAAGGTCTGGTAGGAAAAAATGCACTTTCAAGTTTATCTGGGTTACCAGATTTCAGTTCCTACAGTTGCATGGCTCAGGTCTCTGCTTCCTTCAGCTTCCAAGCCAGTGGTGGCTCTGCTAGTTCTTTTCTCCTATTTCTAATCTATCGGCCTGTCTTCTGCCACATCTCTCTGACTCCAGCTGGAGACTTTTGTTTTTGCTGCTAAGGGCTCAAGTGATTAAATTGGGTCCACTTAGATAATCTCCCTATTTTACCGTAACTCTAATTAATCTTCAAAGTGTCTTATCTTAGTCACTTTCTTTCATTGCTATGTCATGATACCCAACACCCACAAATTAAAGGAAGAAAGGTTTTGTTTTTTGAGCCTATCTCCCTCTATAGTCCAGGCTAGTCCTGAACTATGTAGTCCCGGCTGGCCTCAAACATACAACAATCCTTCTGCCTCAGCCTCCCGAGAGTTCTGGGGTGCACGCCACCACACCCGGCTTATGTGGTGCTGAGGAATCAAACCCAGGGCCATGAGCTTGCAAGGCAAGCGCTTTAACTGCTGAACT